>OZ020567.1:47493351-47983351 GCA_963971475.1 Chrysops caecutiens | reverse complement strand
CTTGGATCCGCAGTTGGTGGGCTTCAAGAGCCACTTTCAACTCTAAGTGCTGTTCCTACACCGATAGGTTTCGGGAAACGTGTTCGGTATGGAGTTCCAGTCGATTGGGTAAAGATGAGTTGCGCCACTCACGGTCACACCTTTGAGTGTCGTTTCGGGATCTAGCTGCTATTAAAGATTGCTAATTTTTCCTCTCGTTATATTCCATGGAACCGGACTTTGCTCCGTTTTTGCGTGGTTGCCATGTGTTCACGAAATCCACCTTGTGTGCCGTGGTGCCATCTCTCAGCGAATATCCTAGTATTTTAGAACTGATCGTGTGAGTTGTTTACATTTTCACATGTGTTTCGTTTTGACATTTCAGTTTTTGAACTATTTTCATGCTGATGGCATAGGTTTCCGGTGTCCAATGTTCACGTAAGTATCATCAAATGTTTTGTTTATATATATTCCATAGTTTTTTTTTTTATTCCATTCATTTACGTTGAAACACTTCGTAACTATCGTGATCATAGGCGTCTTGTGGTTATGCTTGATTGTTAGTATAGTGAACGTGTTTAACTTCTTGTGCATTATGTTTTTTAGGTCATCTTCTGTTCATGTGTGTATTACAAATGTCAGTGAACATCAAAGTGGACATCAACATCGACATCAACTTCTCGTGCTGGGGTTATGCTTGGTAGTGAATATAGTGACATGTTCCATTTCTTGTGCATTATGTTTTTTAGGTCATCTTATGTTCATATGTGTTATGGGTATGGCTAGTGACTCGTGTAATGTATTTATTATATTCTAATCCCCCTTCTTTTTAGGTGATGCGGCGTACCACAACATTGCAGTAGTAGATGATGTTTTGATGTTCAAACACAGAATCGTGGATCCAGAGTGTTTTCAAAAACGAATACTGCAGCAGCTCCATCGAGGTCATCCAGGTATGAACAGGATGAAGACTATTGCCCGATGCCTTGTTTATTGGCCCAACATCAACAGGGACGTATCATCTTTTGTACGCCAATGTCACGCTTGTGCCAGTGCTGCAAAATCTCCTATCAAAACCACTTTGCAATCATGGTCGATCACAACATCTATGATGGAGCGTGTGCACATGGACATCGCGGGATCATGTGAGGGCGTCTGCTACCTTGTCATCGTGGACTCTTTCTCCAAAAGGTTGGAAGTTGTAACTTCCAAATTTATCGTCTTCTACCATCATCAATAGTCTGACTGTTTTCTTTTCCCGCTATGGTGATTGTCAACAGCTTGTTTCAGACAATGGAACACAGTTCACAAGTTCTAAATTCCAACATTTCTTGAAGAATCGAGGCATCCAGCATCTACGCACAGCTCCTTACCATCCAAAATTCAACGGCCAGGCAGAACAATCCGTGGATACGCTAAGGGGAGCACTTAAGAAGCTTAAGTAGGAGTGAACCAGTTCAGAGGATCTACAAACGTTTTTGCAAACCTATCGATGAACACCAAATTTTAATGTCCCGCACTTTAAATCACCAGCAGAAATATTCATAGGTAGAAAGTTAACGACATCGCAAGACTCACCTAAACCAAGTCAACCAAAACTGGTATGCATTAATGAAAAGCAGAACCAACAATTCAATAAGCTGCATGGTGCTAAGAAACGAAATTTTGTCGTTGGTGAAATGGTCTACGCGAAAGTATATCGAAATAGTAAGGACTATTGGGTTCACTGATGGGAGTAAGAACAGACTTATTCGTTCGCATACGCATACAATACAGGCTAGATTCTCGGCAGCCAACGAAAAGCTCACTACCCACACTTTTCTTGAGTTGATAGATCTATTTCAAAATCAACCACAGCAGACTCAACGCAATCAGGAACCGACATCTGAAAAGGAACGGGTTTTGAATGGGGCGGTCCTCGATTCGTCAGACAATTTTGGGAGTGCACAGCGATCAAGTTTGGAAAACCTTCCCAACCACATTCCAGATATTCAGAGGATGTCGACAATTATTCCTATCTGCTCTTTAAGTGGGGAAGGTGTTGGGAGCAATGAAGCAATAATATTGTGCTCTAATGGTAGCACTACTTCGATCGATTGTACCATCCCTGCAAAAACACAAGAGTCAGTCCGGTGCAACCATATCAGCTGGGGGGATGACGCGTGCATGTGCAACCTTTTAAAAGTCTGTTTTAGAAGTTAATATTATGATAAATATAATTAAACCTATTGACCGACTAATAAGAATAAAGTTTATACGTAAAGCGCAACATTCATTTGTTTCCTTGTATGGCTACAAAGCCATAACATCATAAGATGTAAGGCACAAATTTAGGTTTATCTATCCTGTGTGATCTGTATAAGGCTGATAATTCAATATTACCACCATTTTTCAATTTTATTTTAGAATTTAGAATTTTTAATTCATCAATTTGGACAATTTCATTTTCTTCATAAAGATTCTCTTCTATAGAAACAATAACACCATCTGCTTTATTCAGGTTTAGAGTTCAAGCTCCCAATAAAAATTTCTAATTTACTAAAATTTGCTTTGATACTTGTTATTTTTTTATATAAAATTAATTAATCCTTATTATTCAGATATTTATTTAATATGTCTATATTATGACAGACCTTTTCATATATGTATCATTTTTTCACGTTGAATTTCGTCAAAAATTTCGAAATTGTGCATCATTTAAATAATGTTTGCGAGTTATTGTAATTCTAGTTCTATTAATTCAATGATTTTATATCTCTCAAACGTGATATATATTTTATATTTTTAACTGTATACTATAATATATGTAACATATGTACATTCTATTATTTTATTATATTCTGTTTCATTCATATAACAATTTAAATAAGAATCATCCGCGAATATCTAATTTTAACATATTCAATATATGTATATAACACCAAACTAATCTTGGTTAAATGGTTATTAATGGTTATGGTTATAATTAGAATTTATTAATGGTTATTAATGGTTTATTAATTTAGTCATACTTTCGATGATATATTAGTTTTTAAAATTCATAAATTTCTTCAACTTATAACATTTCCATTGAGCTCAATGTTTTTGAGTCCCTTAAGAGCATCAATGAATATTAAACTTAATTTAAGTAATATTTGATTTAACTTTAATATTATTGAATGTCTTATAAGACTTATAAGAAATATATAAAAATGTAAATAAGGGGAGATTATGATTTCCGAGGACAAATCGCATTATAACTCTAGCGCTTGACGCGACACCTAGGTATGAGACCTTCAAGCTTTGTGACATCGTGTAAAACGCTTACAACAGTACAATGAACATCTAGTTCACGTTTTAGAATTTTGAACACTTGATGAAAAATGCATAAGTTTGAATGAAACTGATTTCCTTACTCAATTCTCCATTGTTTTTAGGTTTTTGGTTACGATCTTTTCCGGTCTGTAAAATTTAACATATCCTTAGTAATAACTATTCCATATTCCGAATACACAAACAAGTAGGTACTCCTGTAAACTTAGAATTGTAACGTAACAGTTCACAAAAAGAACCACAGGATCACGGCAATGCCGGCAGACAAATTGTTAGTTGGAAATATTGTTGAATACGAAAACATGTATAGTAAATTCCCGTAAAACCTTAAGCTTCAAAAAGCTTTTCTTTATTTATTAATGATGAACCAAAATAAACATCTTTGCCTACAAATGAATAGAAGCCTCTTTACTAAAAGTATCCGAAATTTAGAATAAGCACAGAAATTTGGCGGTTTTAATGAAGTATTTTATTTTGGAATGTTGGAACGTATATATTTATCAAAAATATTAATTTAAACAATCGTCATCATTAATATATCATCATTATCAAATATAATAATCACTCAAAGGAAAATTTATAAAACTTCCGCCAATGACTCATAGGTGTCGCGTCAACCAGCAGTGGCAATACTGGCACTTGACCACGGAAATAATAATTGCGCCGTAAATAATTATAGCCGTGTTCTTTTGGTCATCGCTATCGACTGAGATCTTAGACCTCTATAGTAGCGTTGTTTTGGGAAATCGAGTGGTTGAGAACTGTAAAATCCCATATATTTTTTTCGTGCAAATTTAACACCCGATAATACTTGGGTTAAAATTTGACCACTTACATAAGTCCATCTAGTGTTATGTAGATGGCGCCAAGCTAAATTTCCCTTACCGCGAATTTTATTTTTGGGAAATTCGGCAAAAATTAAAATTTAATTAAAACTCTTGCGTGGTCTACACTTACAAAATTAAAATAAATTGAATCAAAATTTAATTGTGTACTTACGAATCGAAAGAAACGTAATGAAATCGATGAATGTTTAAATGTATATAGAGTGAAGACATATCAACATATCCCAACTGTAATTTTGCTGGAGAAACTCCAGTGGTACAGTGTGGTGATAGTGGAATAGATACTTAGCTAATGCATGTTTTTTACTTAAGCCCTCTTTTCTTAATAGTTTAAACTTATTTTTAAATGATTTTACAGAATTCTCTGCAGCTCCATTGGAAGGTGGATGTTAAGGGAGGGTTAACGTGTGTTTAATGCCATTTTCCGCAAAAATTCTTCGAATGACTCAGCTGGGGGGTTGCTTGCATATTCCAAACATAAAACATATTCTTAAGTGACATTTTCTATTGCTTTATCAATACCAGGCCATCAAATATACGATCTACCTAACAATTTCATTTTTATAGTACCCATATGGGATTCATGCAATTCATTCAAAAAAGTACTTCTTAAACTATTTGGAATTACTACGCGATGGCTCCACATAATACAATCATTTTCGATACTCAATTCATGTTTTTTATCGATAAAAATTTTTAAGTTTGCATTAACCACTTATAGAAAGAACCCAACATTTATTGTCACTGATACAACACACTTTCCTCTGTCCATAATCGGTTTGTAATCTGTCCGTAATCTGTCCATCTTTCCACCGTTACAACTTCCTTTTTTCTGTCTGATCACTCTCCATTTCTACTCTCTCAAGCAACATCACCCTGGCTGCATACAACTTCTTTCGATCGAAGTGAAGTTAGGTGAAATCCAATCGTGTGCATCCCACACGATACAGTGCCAGCGAAAACTTTGGTTTTCACCCCTAATATAATCCTTGACCTCAGCCAACCTATCCTACCTCAACTGGAACAATGCAGACCTTCTGTACATGCCTGGTCAACTTCTTTGTAGCGGTTTATATTACGACAGAGCGGATGAGACCATCTTTACTTGGGATCAGCTCCACGATCCTTCCTAGCGCATTTGATTATCACGAGCTGGTCGACCCTCAAACTTTCCCTTTCTCTTCTAAATTTTTTCCTTTCCTGCAATGTTGTAAGATATTCCACTTGCCATCTCTCCCAGAAGTTCTTGACCATCGTCTGTCGTTTTCTCCACAATCTAGCACCAACAGATGTAGATTTATGCTCCATGTCGAAAGGTAAAGGTACGATCCGCGGCTCACCCACGATAAAATATCCAGATGTCAACGCCTGCATATCTTTCGGGTCATCACTTATAGGATGTAATGACCGTGAATTTAGTATAGCTTCTATCTGGATCAATAATGTTATAAATTGCTCATACGGAAGCGTTTTCTGTCCTACTTTTAAAATGGTACTTCATTTACCGCTTTACCGCAGCTTCGTAAATACCACCTTGATGTGGCGCCGCAGGTGTGATGAATCCCCATTCTGTACCTTTACTGGCCAAGTGGCTCAACGTCTCAACGGTTTTCCATCTTTCTATAGCTCTTCTAATCTCTTTCGCTGCTCCAACGAATGATGTCCCATTGTCGCTAATTCTTTTAGCGCAACGTCCTCTCCTTGATATAAACCTCTCGTAGCAAACGATAAACGCAGTTGAAGTTAAGTCTGTGACTTCGTCGATATGAACTGCCCGCGTCTTATGACAAATGAACACAGCCACCCAACATTTCCTCTTAACGATCTGCTTGCCTTTTCTATCGATCATCTTAATTTCAAACGAACCTGCATAGTCCACTCCTGAATGCAAAAAGGGCTTTGCACACTCTACTCTCTCCGATGGTAAGTCACCCATCAACTGATCCTGTAAGCGAGCATTATAACGTGCCCATGTGACACACCTATGTACGAAGTTTCGCAGATCCAATACTTCCTTCTTATGAATTGCATCATAACTTGCACACCGCCGTGCTTAGTTGCACGATGAGCACTATCCATCATTAACCACGCTAATTTAGACCCGTTTGGTACAATAGCTGCATGTCGCATCACGTAATCTATGTATATCCGCCCCATCTAATCTACCACCTACTCGAAATATGTCTTTGACTTCGAGCACTGGACTCAGTGATTCTACCCTACATCTTTCCGGTATAGGCCTCATGTTCCTTAGCGCCGTCACCTCAGGACTGTAATATTCTTCCTGCGCCTTTCGTTCCAAATAATTTATGGCTGAAACTCTTTCCTCTGACGTAGGTGTGTAGATCATATCTCTTTTCCTACGACTCCTTCTATCCGTCTGTTTATTTCTTTCCCTTAGAGCCTTGCTATAACGGAACACCTATCCAAGCACGCTCACTATTTTCTCTAGCTGATTCGAATATTCGATAAACGGAATGCTCGATGTACTTGCCTCTACATAAATACGTAAAGCTGGCTCGAAATTCGATACTACGCATACCTTCAATTCTTCGCGCATTTCTCTCGGCTCTCCTAATGAAAAACTGTCTTTAGGCCACTGTGACTGTGGTACTGAGCCAGGCTGGCCCATATGAACAAAGAGTATTATCAACTAACTTCGATGGACTCATTCCTCGACCTGTCTTTGGTGCCTATGTGGTGCCAGCGTCTTACATCAGTGTTTTCCTGAATCGAGGAAACGCGATTTGCGACAAACGTCTTCAAGTTACATGGTAGCTTATTGATCCAATGAAGGGTTACTATCGAATCTGTCCATAAAATGTACTCTGCATCTGACCATTCTAGAGCCTTTCTTACGTCTGATAACAAGCGAGACAGCAGTTCTGCCGCCGCTAACTCTAGTCTAGGGATCGTGCCAGTCTTACGTGGTGAAACACGAGTCTTCGATGTTAGTAGCTTGCACGTAATCTTTTCATTTTGATGTTCTATCCTTACATAGATCACAGCTCCATAAGCTGTCATCGAAGCGTCTGAAAATCCATGAATGGTGACAATCGATTCATTCGAATTGCCTAGCCACCTATCAATCTTAAATCTTTCCAACTGTCTAGTCTCTGTCCAAAAGTCTCTCCATTTTATATCTCTCTCATCGGGGACCTTCTCATCCCACCCCACATTCAGACGCCATAGATCTTGAATCATAATCTTTCCTATAATAACAACAGGTGATATAAACCCGCTCGGATCATACAACTGAGCTACACATCCAACAATTTTTCTCTTGGCAAATTCTCCTTCCAATTCTGGCGTTTTAACGACAAAGGTGAATTGGTCTGATTTGATTAGCCATTTAAGTCAGAATATACACGTCTTGTCCTCTCTCGGAAACATCATAGAGCTACCATCCCCTGACTCCATCTCACAAGCAAGCCTCTTGCTATTTGAACTCCATTTACGTAGCTCAAAACCTGCACCTTTCAATATTTGATCTATCTGTTTTGCTAATTTTATGGCACCCTGTTCTGTATCAGCACCAGTCGCACAATCGTCTATATATAAATCTCTCTCGATAGCACCTGCCGCTTCGGAAAACGTTTTCCTTGCTTCTCTTGCTGCCTGAATGACACATCTAACAGCTGAGTATGCGGAGGCTGTCAATCCAAAGGTCATAACCGTAAGCCAACACTCATGAAGCGATTCGTTCGGTTGTTCTCTCCAAAATATCCTTTGCAGATTCCACTGTCTATGAGCTAATCGTACTTGATTAAACATCTTCTTGATGTCGGCGCAAATCACAACACGATGTCATCTAAAGCGCGTAACTATTTCTCGTGTATTTTTTTTTTGCAGTTTCTCTCCCAGTAATTGCGTCTCGTTTAGTGATATCCCTCTATCCGTCTTGCAGCTGGCATCAAAAACTACCCTGAACTTCTTAACGACACAGTGGTGTGGTATATGATAAATAATATCGCCTGCATCTATATCGTTCGTCACCAGCCTTATATAACCTAGACGTATACCTTCCCGCATTCTTTCTGCATACTCTTTCCTAATACTTTTATCTCTTTCCAATTTTCTTTCTAAGTAGAAAAATCGTTGTAATGCTATCCCTTTCGAACTGCCAATCTATCCAAAATTCCCCTTTAACGGAATCTTCACTACAAAATGACCATCTTTATCGCGGTAATGGTTTTCCATAAAGTCCCGTTCAACCACTTCTTCCTCTTTCGTTCCCATAGTCTTCGTAAAAATCTGTCCAGCTGTTCGCTCTCCTTATACACTCCTTATACAATCTTCTCCGAGTATGGCCCAAAACTTATCATTCCCAGTGCAGTTTTCATCGTAACAGTCCCATGAATTGTAGCCAAGAAAATAGACGAAATTACTTTCGCGTAGAACTGTACACCGAGCAATATGCTAACTATCTCTGGCTTGAAGTATTCAGGATCAGCGTACGGCATTGGCATTGCGACGTCGTCTGTACGTGAACTCAACTCTTTTGATGGCATGATTGGTTGCCATCGACTTTCCTTAGGTAAAATCCCAAACACAACTTCTATCGACACATCTGACTCATACCACGGTCTGACCTTCAATACAATTTTCTGTCGAATACAAAACGGATAGCCATCTATCCCCACCATCTTCCGAGCGGTATGAGTGCCAAGCCACGTAGTCCTTTCGAATAACGAACTTCCAACCAAATTTGGCTCTGCTGCGGTATCCAGAAGAGCACGAACTGGGCCATAAGATTTCCCTCCCCATTCTACCCTTACCATTGCTATTGGTAGCAATACCTCTCTTGACTCTTTCGCAAATTCAAAATGCATTGTATAAGATTCATTTGTTAAATCATTTCTTTCCTTTATTAAATGTATCCCAACATTTTCTCTTCTGTCCTTAAATGGGTTTGACCTTACGGCCAACAAACCTTCTTTCCTTTGGAATAAATCCGATCTTTCCTTTGGAATAAATCCGATCTTTCCTTAAACACTAAACTCTGTCCTGTAGAAATGTCAGATATGTGTGTTAACAATTCGATTCTTAATCTCTTTCCATGTATCATGCCTTGTCACTCTTGCTTCATCTTTCCCTTGCTGATCCTGTCCTGTCTCTCCTGCCTCTTCTTATAACCACCTCCGCCTGAAACTGTGAGGGCTTGCTTCCCTATATCCTTTAATGGGCATAATACACTATTATGTGATGGAGCTCCTGGACAACGTACTCATGGGCCTTGATAGCAGTTTGATGTTTTATGTCCCCGTTTCAAGCAATTAAGACAAAGCCTTCTTCTCTCCACAAAATCTATTCTTGCGCGGAACTTAATGCCAAAAAATCTGGACAAAGGTAAATCTGGTGGTCTGCGTTGCAAGCTTTACACGGAAACCTTTTCCTATCCGCACCTGTACTCCTGTACTTTCCTGTCCGGGTTGCGATCAGTGAGCGATCGCGATTTGAGCCACAGATTGACCTCGTGATCCAAATGCAGAGTCTTTCCGCGACTTTCTTGTTTCCGGAAATTTTATAGCGGCAGCAGCCTGTTTATCTATTATCTAAAAAGGCTAGTATCTCTCCTTCTGTTGGCATATTAGAAGTACGCTGTAGCTCCCGCTGACGTGCCGCGTCACTATCCAATCTCTCGTGCAGACTATGCACGATCACCATGTCCCAATGCTCTACGGGTAGACCCTGGGTGCGCAACTGGCGTAGACTCTCGTGGGTTACATTCAGCATGCGTTGCAGCTCGCTAGCTGTAGACGTGCTTTGCAGTAGTGGCAACCGATAAAATTGACAGAGGAGCTCTCAACAAATCAGATATTTTTTGTTGTAGATTTGGTTCAATCTTCCCAGGCGTCTATGTAGCCCTCCTCTGTGAGTTGCCACTCACCCAAGGTCCTCGCAGCCTTTCCAACGAAGGATTTTTTTAACTATGCAAATTTATATGATAAGCGGCAGAAACCTCCTCGTCATTATGGATCGCCGCCAAAAACCGGTCCCTAAATCCCTGCCACTTAGTAATTGTTCCGTTGAATTCTCCCCGTGTATTCCTTAAATCGTGCTGTTTAAATGGAATACTCACTTGTACACCAACGGCGGTCTATCCTCTTTCCCTGGCAGAGTGCTCTCTCCGGATGTGTTTACACAAACATTTTCCCTCAGTGCCGCTACCGCGAGGAAATACCTATCTTCTACCTTTCCCATTACTCTCTCGTATTCTTCTAACTGTTCCCCGTCCATCTGGCGTGTCAGATCACTATGATGTGCGATGAACTGTTTCCAACATTCCTCTAGTCCTTCCAATCTCGCCCTCGCGTTTTCTTTCCCTCATGTCTTAAACTCCTCGCTCTCCACAAGGCTCGCAGCTCTACGAATAGCATTCATCGCGTTCTGGTATTTCCCAGTCTCTCCCATTTTAATAGAATATCTAACAATGAAAAAGGACATATATGCTTACTTGCAACACCAAAGTTCACCGATATCTAATTTATTAACAAATAGCTTTCATTTCTTTCCAAATTGAGCCTATCGCGATGTACTTCCCAAAACTGCACTTGCACTACGTCATGCTTACAGTGCACTCTCCCTTAATTTTTAATATATAAAAAGATTTGAAAATATTTGTCGCGGCTAAACTCGGAATCTGCGGAGTCGATTTCAATAAAGTTTGGCACGAAGATTACTGTCCGGTAGGAGAGTGTTTGTGTAAAGTTAAAAAAAAAATGGTTTTAAACTTTTGGAAATATTTAAGCTTTAAATTTTTCACGTTTTACTTTTCAAGAGAAAGTCGACTTTAGTGTTTAAGCATAAGATCAATAAATGAAAAGAGATCGTGCAATTATCGCATCGTTAGCGGTTACTTCCTCTCTCGTAAGTATTAGACGTATTCGAGAGAACATTTCGGCATTTTGTTGATTGCACTATCTCTCTTCATTTATTTTTCTTAAGAAGCAAAGTACACTTTCTCTTGATATGAAATCCATCCATGGATTCATACTAGAGATGGATGCGACTTCATGTCTTCATGGTTTTCGATTGGGAAATGGGGTTTGATTTATTTTTGGATCTTCTTATGCCCCTCACTTGCGTATGACCGAACCGTTACTTTTCGTTTTTGCAAATCGGAACAAAATCTCTCTCTCAAGGATTCTCTATGATTTGACACTCTGTATTTCCGTAGAGCCGGTTTTAATTGTTTTCTGCAAATTTTACTCGAGTTATTCAATACAATTTTGGTTCATTAAACCCGTACCAGATGGATTTGTTCAAATAAGTGGAAATAGTAAATATATTTTTTGAATTTAAGATCGTAGGACATCCTAGTTTCCGGGAATCCCAAGTTGACCAATTTTCTTCCTGTTTTAACGGTACTTCTCCGGTAAAAATTTGAATTTTTAACGGTTTTTTGCCCGTAGCGACTAAACGAAGCGTCCTACGGGGTTCATATGTGTGACCGACCCCCACTATTTTGACATTTCCTACCCCTTTTTTGCACATTATTTTTCTCTTAATTGAGGTTTTAAAGGTGTGCATTCAAAAGATTGGAAAATCGATAAAATTCAGATTTTGAATTTTTAGGGATTTTTTGCTCCGGGCGGCTGAACGAACCTTCCTACGGGGTTATATTTATCTATTTTATTAATTATTAATATTATATTCATTTTAAAATTTCCTAACTCCAACTATCTTTCTTCTCTGAATTGAGTTTTTAAAGGTGTGTCCAAACAAAAGTTATGATAAATGATAAAATTCAGATTAAAATTCGTAAATGCACGATCTCGCGTTTTTCGGAAAATTTGTGCTATTTTTTATATATTGGAAATTAAATTTGTATATGTTTTCTTCAAATAAATAAAAAATACTATTACACACAAAAATTTCCGTTTTCTACACAAGAAACAGAAATTTTTGAGTTTACTTGCGTGTACGGGAGTAAATTTTACTCCCCAATGGTACACATTTTTGTTTGTGATTGTTTGGTGTAAATTTCAGAACATCAAAATTGTGTGCATTGTGTGTACATGTACACTGTGTTCCATCCGCGAAATTTCCCCTTCCTATTATTGTGATCACTCATTCCCTATTTGTTAATTAAACATCAACTAGAAGAAAAATTCGCGCACTGTCTGTTCTTCAAACGTTAAAGCCGGTCAAAGGTGCATACGGCTCATGTATCTTTTTTCTGCTGTTACGTGTGTAATGTTAGAAAAAATTGGGTTCAGACTCACATGCGATCGCGACATCTGGTAATTTATTTTGTCTGTTATTAAACCTCATCTTTTTTGTAAGTAGAAGAAAGCAATATTTTTCAACAAATTCGCCGAAAATAAATTTACACGGCTAATGTGGGCGTGTCGTTGATGTGGCCGATCGGATCGGGGTAACCCCTCAAATATTACTGTGCCATAAAAAATTACATTCAGAAAATGTATACAAGCTAAGATAATTTAGATAAGCAGTCGGTACTAATCGAAGTTTAAGTAAAAAGTTAGCCAGTTGTGTTTGAGTTTCAACCGGCAATCTTTAAATCCTTATTTGTTTCATTGTTGTCACCGAACATAGGATAAATTTCGATTTCTTATAATTACTATATTTCAATTTTTTTTGTAACTTTAAGGTTAATTAAAGGTTGTAAGGTGTAGTAATATTTTCAAAATTGTTAGTTGATCAATTTCTTAGTTGTTTTAAGTTTGTTTCTCATTCTCTTATTGAGCACTATTCATAGTTTCGATTTATTATCCATTTTACGGCGAAAAATTGTAGCCAAACGTTTATAGAAACATTGTTGAAATAGCCAAAGATTTTTTGGAGGTTTTTGAACTTATGATACAAATAAAAGATAGTTGCTAAGAATCAAAAATCTATAACTAAAGAAAAACACAAATTACATATAGTATCAACATATACAGTATAAGGTATACAAAAAATACGCAGTATTACGTAACGCCCAGCTAAGCGGTCGGGTACAGCTAGTATGTACATATTTCGTCTATCCTCTATCCCAAGAAAACCTTTCCTAAACACAGAGACGCGCAACCGCCATATTTCACAATACACTTATCCATCTTTCCACTTTCCTAAAGAAATACCAAGAATATTCTTTCCAATATTTTACTCACCGTTATTAACGGGGCTTCACAAATTCCAAAATATTTATTTTCCAAGCTCACTACAAATGCTCCCTATTCAATGACGCTTGAACCAAGAATAAACACGCATAACTGATCACTTTCCAAGACGCCGACCAATACTTACTAACATGCGTTTGTGCACTCTCACCTTTCGTTCAGTATGCCCTTAGACGAAAGAGATAAGGAGGCCCTGACGTATATGAATAGGGAATTTTCGCAACCCAATTTAAGAAACTGGTCTAAATTCCCTATATAAACGAAGGTTTGAGTCCTGAATGTTTTAGAGATTTGGTCTAAGATCGACCAAATTTGGATCAAAAAGTATTTCTTAAAATCGTATTAGACGTTTATTCGGAAGACAACAATTCTAGGAAAACGTACATTTCCAGTCTATATGATTTTCCAAACATTGTTTTTCTTCGAAAATGGTCTATTTATTTAGGAATTGACGTCTAAATTATTAGCGTAGCAAGTTCCCAAACCTTTTCAGTCTAAGAAAGAAACCGCGACAGTACGCTATCGGTGGCAGTAACTGAAATTAATTCCATGTGCCTCAAAGATCTTTTGTTTACATTTTCAGTAAGTGACGTTCAAATAAGTAAATCAGCTGTTTGGCCAGGGACGTCGGTGAATTTTTATTTTCTAAATTATTATTTGACAAAAAATTCTCAATCCCATTCTTGATTCCTTTGTAATTTTTGTGCTTAAAGTAATATGACAGTTTTTTGTGAAGTATTTATTTCATTATCATAGTTTATTGCTATTTTTTAAAATTTTTGAAATTATTCATTCCAAAGACTAAGCCGATTGAATTGCCGGGACATTTAATTTTGAATTTCACACCTTCTTGCTTTTTATAATATATGATAATAATTAATTTTTTCCTAATTTAAATTGTTAAAATTTTAACATTTTATGAATTAAACGACGTCACTGGGTAATTTGCATGTTTGGGTTAGTTTTTGCGTTTGTGGTATTGCTATTCCTTAAATCGAGTCGCTTTTCGACCAATAATGGCCTGTCCTTATCTCTTTGGTCGAAGTGTACGCCGATCAACACTTAGGTACCCGCATGTGCATATCTACGCTTATATTTCGTTTAATCCTCTCCATACATTCAAGACGCCAAAAACGGCGGCCGTTTTACTCTCTCTCGCATATTTATCTGATCTGCGATCCACAATCCGGCTCGAAGGTGACCAAATGTTTACAACCAAAACAAGGAATTAAGGAAAAGGGAAAATAAAAAGCCGCGAGTTTTATTACTGGGAAAACACTATGGAAAAAACATTTATTGTCACTGATACAACCCACTTTGCTTTGTCCATAATCTGTCCGTAATCTGTCCATCTTTCCACCGTCACATATTCCTTTTTTCTGTTTGATCACTCTCCATTTCTACTCTCTCAACCAACATCACCCTGGCTGCATACAACTTCTTTTGATCGAAGTGAAATCCAATCGTGTGCATCCCACACGATACATTAACTGTGTCTTGGTTCTATTTTTGTTATTGAATTCAATTTGAATTTGTACTCTAACAGTTTCTAGTTTGACTTTCATTCTGTAAATGTCGAAGGTTTACAACCAATTTGATGAATCAAAGGCCTACTGTGTTTTTGTAAGTTGTTATTTAATTTAACATTATTAACACCTTATTCTACGTTCTTTACATACGCCACTTAATTGCAAAATCTCTGTATAAGCCAAATTCTTGATCGCTCCAATTAATTACAACATCTCTATAAAAACCAAATTCTTGATCATTCCTAAAACCTTATTCTAATTTATTTTCGTACGCTAATTAACTACTAAATCTCTATATAAACCAAATTCTAACTCAAGTCGAACCCCTCACTTATCATAACAACCGAATTCTGTAATCTCCAAATGAATGTAAGCTCGTTTCACAAAATAATTCCTAAACCTATACATAACCAAAATTGCCCACTGTTAGGCGGATTAAAATGCGTGTTTTCAGGTGTATTTTTATATTTATTCTTGTTTATTTACTGTTTCTCTATAATTTTCTCATTTATTTTCTGACTTTATTTTTATTACTACGTTTTTCCTTCCTATATTTTATGCTCATTGTGCAGCTTCTGCAACTCCCTACGAATCTTGAGTCTCTGCTCCTGTCCTACGGCCAATAGCAGGCAACGACGGACTTCTTCTATTGCTCGGCGGAAATTAGCCTCTTTTCCCGTGCGGTATTTTGGGGTACGAACATCGGGCTGAGAGGGTGGCCGTTCGGTCTCTCGTCTGGCTAGGTTTTACCCGATAGGCTTCAAGAACCTTTTTCGGTGCTAGTTGTTACTTACTTGTCTTTTTCTCGGATACTCTCCTTGGCATGTAAGTTGTAACAACTGATGCTTTCCTTAGCTTTCGCCGGCTTTTTATATATCGAAAGCGGGAATTTCGTCCGTTATTGCGATGTTGTCATGTGTTTCTAAATTCCTTTTAGGGTGGCTTCATCGTGTAGTGACCAGTTGAGTTTCTTAGAACTCACTTTTCCACATGTGTATGACTTCGACAAGTGACAGTCGGTTTTGGCAAGTGACAGTGCGCAGTTGTTTATGTTTGTTTTACATAATTTTATGTGTTTTTATACAAATTTATGTGAACGGCGATGTTCGGCTAAGTTTTATGGAACCAGCTGATGTCTAATGTTTGATTTCTTCTAGGGTTATTTTGTTTTGAAATAATTCGGTGACTGTGTTGCTTGATGGTGAGCATGGTGACATGTGCATTATGTTTTCCTATGTTTATATGTTGAACTTTTGCGCATTATCATTGTCAACGCGAACATAAACATCACTTCTCTTGTTGGGTTAGAGTGGTTAGTGGAGTGGTGATTATGATTGTTATGTTTTTTGTGTACTTTGTTTTTTAGGTTATCCGGTGTTATGGGTATGGTAGGTGCTTCCTGTTTGGATTATTATGGTGTTTTAACCTCTTTTGCTCTTAGGTGATGCGGCGTCTCACAGCAACTGTTTCTCATTGAATTTTTTCCAAGCCCACTGTTTCTACATGTTCCTCAAACATGTTTAAATACGTATATTCCTCATCTACTTCGCCTTTATTTTGGGTTATGTTGTAATTTTTTACCGTCGTATGGTATAACCTTACAACAGTTCCTCAGGTACACGTTTAATTTTAAAAGATGAATTCAGACGGTACATTATTTATTTAACCAGTTACTATTTCATCTCGCTACAATAGTTACAAATTTCTCGCTTACAACTATGTCAACTAGTGACTATTGGATACCGGGTACATTTATTTATTAAACATTTATTTATACAGTTACAATTTTATTCTCGCTACAATAGTTACAAATTTCTCGCTTACAACTACGTCAACTAGTGACTATTGGATACCGACTGTGTGCTGTCTGGTTCTTGTGGCTTCTGGATCCCTTTAGCTAAACGCTTTTCCTAGATGACCCGTCTGTCTGGCCCGGTACTCTTCTATAGTTATAGGTCGTAAACCTGCGTGCGGATTCCGTCGTAACGCCTCTTGCAGTTGGCGGTCTCCCATTCTCCAACGTCTTTATTCAAATAAATTTAATGCCCATTGGGTTCTTGCGAACCGTGTTTGGGACCTCAACGGTGAATGTTAGATTCATCCGCTTTTTCAGTTATTAAGTTTTTCTCACCTGAGGTATTTTCTGCAGAAGTCCAAGAGAGTTAGCTGGTTCTCTGCCACTCATTCCGGGGTCGTCTAATTCAGCCAAGCCTCCTATTTCAAGATGTGTTGCGTCCTACCACGGTCACACCTATGGTAGTCGATTCCTCTGACTGACTTTCTGTGGCCATTTTCTCGATAGTTATCGGGAAATTTTCCGTTGAATGTGCAGAATTTCCCGATCAATGTTCAATCGTTGGTCATTGATCGTTTTGTTTGCCGTGTTGCCGGTTTGCGTTTCCGCTCTGGTGGCGCCATCTAGTGGTTGCTGGTGGCCGCGAGTAACTTGCGCTTACATGATCGTTTCTGCACGACGCCATAATTTACGCTGCAGTATCACTGCCATAACAGTGTCGCCACGTTGTGTTTTGACAGATATCAACAGCTAGGGAGATCGACCTGTCGTAAGTATTTTTGACTGCTGTTAAATAATGTTTTATCGCTTTTTAGGATTCCTACGGAAAGGATCATCACATTTGGTAATAAGTACATAATCGTGATAAACAGTCAGCTTGGTTTGTTGACCCCTTAATGTGTTTTATTTCAAAGTTATAAGCCATTACAAATACTGCCCATGGCTGAACACGTCTGGCTGCCATTTGTGGTATTCCTTTCTTATCACCAAAGATATAGACTAATGGCTTAAGATCAGTTTCCAAGATAAATGTACGCCCATATAAAAATTGGTGAAAATGTTTCTCTCCGAATACTAGCCCGAGAACTTCTCTATCAAGCTGCACATAATTTTTTTCGGATTTGGCTGAAGCTCTTGACGCATAAGACGCTGTTATTTCAGTACCATTCTCTTATATATGAGAAAGCACTGCTCCTAATCTTTTTGGTGAAGCATCGCATGTTAAAATAATTGGGAGATCAAGATTATACATCATTAATATATCATGTGACACTAAAGCTAGCTTTGTTTCTATAAAAGCTTTTTCGCATTTTTATCCCAGTTCCATTTGACATTTTTTTTTAGGAGAGTATAGAGTGGGTACATAATGTTCGCGTAATTTTTAATAAATTTCGAATGAAAATTTAACATCTCTAAAAATGCTTGTAAGTCCTTGCACTTTTCCGGACGAGCAATCTTTTTAACGCTTTCGATTTTTTCGTTTGATACATGCATCCCGTCCGCCCCAATCTCGTATCCTAGAAATTTAATTCTTCGTTTATATAAATCACATTTGTCCATCGATTACGTTAAGCCGGCATCGCGAAATCTCTGTTATACTTTACGTAGTCTTTCATCGTGTTCATTTTGATCAATTCCGTACACGTATTCGTCATCAAAAAATACAAACACTCCTTCGATGTCGTTCAACAGATTATACATTTCCCTTTGAAACGACCCTGGAGCTGACGCTATACCAAACGGTAACCTTTTAAATTGAAATATATCCTTATGAGTAGATATGGTCGTGTAAGCTCTCGAACCCTCGTCTATTTCAAATTGCTGGTACGCATTCGGCATATCTAATTTTGATTGAACTAAGTTACCTTTCATCGAAGCTGTTGAATACTCGGATTAACCAATCATTAACCAATCGTTTACAATTCTCGGTTTAACCAATCATTTACTTTATTTTCTTTATAGTTCTCTCTCTATTTTTACAATTTTTGCAATCACCATAACAATACAATTAAGCTAGACTCTCTCTTTAGAATTCTCAGATTAACGAATCATTTATTTCACTTTCTTTATAGTTCTCTCATTTACCAATCAGCTCAATTTAGCAATAGTTAATTAATTCCAATAGTTGGGCCCTTACTTTTTCGTTGCCCCTTTTTGTTGCCGGTAGTTCCTCCTCTCCATTTTTATGTTGTTTATAAGTTGGCTGGCTGTCCTCTTCTCGCTCTTCGAGCTGACTTAAACGAGCTTTCGGTCTGCCTATTGAAGTCGCCCCTGGAAATAGGCCTCTGAGCCCGAACGCTGTTTTTTCGGCGGGTTGGGTATGTGTGGCTCGTCTCTTCTCCTTAGAGCCGGGCGACGTTGAAGATACTCTTCGATGGTGATTGGTCGTGGTCCAGCGGTGGGGTCCTGGAGTGTTTCTCTAAGGGACAAGGGTACTTGCTCCGTCATCTACCGGAAGAGAAGGCGTGTTTGAATTTGTCTGCTGCTTACTAGAGCCGTTCAGGTCTTTAGGTAGCTGACTACTTGGTCAGGCTACCTTTTGAAGTCGAATTGCCTGGAATCTGGAAGAGGGTGGGTGAGACTGGCTTATGGAGTCCTTCTTCTTGAGTCTTCGGAGAGTCCTCTCTCGTATGGGTCTTCAGGGGAATCTCTCCTTGTCCTAGTCTGCACGGAGTCCTTCTTCTCTTCTCTTGAGTTGCTCAAATATTCTTCTGTTCATGCTACGTTCTGCAACGGGCTCTTCCTTCAATGGTTGGTCTTCTGCGAGGGTCCTCCACGGCCGGGATCTCGTACTACTCTGCTCTTGTGGATCTTTTCGATGGCTATTTATATGGTCATTTTGCTATCTTGGCACTCTTACCGATCGAAATGTAATCGATGGCCCTGCAAAATCATTTCAGCCTGAAAAATCATTCTCCTATGTTGAACTGATGATCCATGCGATTTCTCGTTAGTCGATGACCCTGAAACTTTCAATTCAATTTCGTTTCCTATGTTGAGTCGATGACCGTTCCACCGATAACCCTGAAAATTTCAATTCAATTTCATTTTCCTATGTTGAGTCGATGACCGTTCTGTTGTGTAATGTGAATAATTTCTTCCGAGTAACCCACATTACCGGCGGAAATTATTCACATTCACAAGTGAGTTTCGCTGATACAACAATTGGGGTGCGCGCAGCGAAAACAACTCAATTGTTGAGTCAGCGCCCAAGTTAAGTAGGTTAAGTTTTTGCTTAATTAGGTTTACATCATTTTAACATTTAGTGGGTTAAGTTATTGTTAAGTTGTTTAATTTGTTTGATTGTTCATCACGGAAGTAAAGTAGATGGAAATCGACAGCTTTACTTCCGTGATCAATGAATAAAAATTCATGTGAACGAATTTAGAAGGCACTTGGAAATTAGGCAGCGGTTAGTCCGTTAAGAAGTTTTTGTACATAGCTCGTAAGAATTAGAATCAAGTGCGTGAAAACGAAGAGTAAAAGCGTTTTCGTTCTCATTGGGAGTGTTTCATGACATAAAAGTGGCGCAGCCGGCTTAAGAACAGTAATACGCGAAGTAGTGAACAATCGTTTGGTGACATAAAAGTGGCTAAAAATTAAAGTAAAAACCTGAAAAGTGAAGTGAAAAGTAACATAAAAGTGACATGAAAGTAACAAGATGAAAGTAAAGATCTGTTAAACATAAACTAGGAGGAAAATTGGAAATTGAAATAATCGAAACGGTTAATAAACTAATAACTGCTATGAATAGCTAAGTGACTCCCATTAGTAAGAAAGGTACCTGTATGAAGTAAGAGCATCAAAATTTCAAAGAAATAGATAAAAAAACAGAAAAAGAAAGAGAACAGTGGAAAAAATAATAAAACAGACGCATAAAGAATAAAACAAAATCAATGTGTTAAGAACGAAAAAAAAAACTTACGTGACAGTGTCGAGCAAGTTATTCGCAAATGTATTGGAGAGGTCGCTTGAGATCCAGCACAGCACAATCCCCATCAGTAGAAGCATCAGCAGCAGCCGTAGAACCACCAAACCAACCAACGTCAACAGCACCACCTTCAACATCATCACCATCAGCACGAACAACAGAGCAGCAACAAATTCCCTCACCGGTCAACCAAAAAATAGAAGAACCATCGGCAAGAGTACAGTTAGTTAGGTCTCGGAAGGCGCGCACTTAATCGACATGAAACCTGTACAAATATAATCTATATTTAAAAATAAAAATTAAATATCTAAAGGAAAAATCCTCGATTTTCTCTCGTTTTCGATATATTTATGATTTTATGTGAACGTGTTTTTTCGGGTTTTCAGAAAATTCACGCATCCTACCGCAAGAAAGTATTGAAATATCAAATCAACACTCAAGAACAAACAATTAATATTATATGCAAAAACTCACAATTCTATCTAATTTTCGATATTTTCGTATTTTAAATATAATTCGAAATAACCTCAAAATTGACATAAATGGGGTGGTTGCGTCATGTTGGTGTCATGAACGATGTTGGCCACCTATGTGTGAAAATCTAACCTTGTGTGTTCGAGACGTCATTCACATATGTTCGGCTACGTTCGTTCTTGTTATGTTATGTTTTAATGTTTATAATAAAATAAATGTATATTATTAATTTGAAATGTTTTTAAATTTATTATTTTTAATGTAAGAAAATAAATAAATATATATTGCGCAAACATTATTCAATTTTTGGACATATTCATATGAAGAAAACCCTTCAATTGTTTCCGTTTTATGATATTTGTTTCACGATAATTTTCCTGTTAATATATATTAGAAATTTTTGCAATCATTATTATTATTTTTCAAATTATAAGAGAGGCTATATACCATAAAAAGCATAAGAAACAAAATATAATCACTTTGATGGAATGAAATGAAATCAAAGGATATTTTTGCGTTTTGTAGGAAAGTTTTCTAAAAACTTATTTATGACGTTAAAAACATCAAAAGTTTGTATGGTAAGATGAAGTTTAATCTTGTTAGAAACTTATTTCAACTGTCCATTTTAGATTGGCAAATTTAAATTGTTCATTTTAGATTGACAAAAAGAGTGTTTGCAGATACAGCAGGACCTCCATAATCCGAACCCCCGATAATCCGAACCCCTCTGTAATCCGAACGCCTACTCTTCCCGCGTTTATTAAAAACAAAATTCCGTGCAATGCAAATTGCGCCAGTTTTTTAACGAATATCAACTACATATGACGCTACAACTACATCTTAGTTTTTAAAAATCAATTTCTTGTGTAGCCCTTATATTCTTAAAGGGAATATTGCTTGTAATATTTAAATATTTATAAATATTTGTTTTTTATTACAAAAGTACCATACAAATCCTGTGTACTGTAATCCGAACGCTCCACTAGACCGAACAGGGGGTAAATTTTCGGTGTTCGGATTAAAGAGGTCCTGCTGTACCAGCTATTGAAAATATAGAAAACCTAGTTTATGCATTACCAACAAGTGGTGGTAAAACGCTAGTGGCGGAAATACTGTTACATGAACTTATATACCACGATGTCTTATGTTTTATTTGTCCAGGAAATGGTAACAAGAGAATCAGTCAGTATTGTAATTTACATGTTTGAGTATATCTTTTTTTCAGGTCACTGCAATAGGGCCTTTTGCTTTGAATTGTAATTTCCTTGTTGGAGTACACAGCAAAAGAACAGCACAGGAAAGGACGTTGTCTATCACCAAGTAGAAGAATGAATCTTTATTTATAGTATCTATTGAAAAAGCTTCAATATTATTTGATAGCTCATGTTATCAAGAAGCCGCATTGAAAAATAAAAGTAGTCTTACACAAACCTTGACACTATTCGTTTCAAATAATTTGAAATATTCAATTCAAAGGAAGTCTTTATTTGCTCTCATTTTTCATGTGCTTTATACAAAAAAGCGTCTCACCTTATAACTAAAGTCTACTGAGATTTCTTCTCATCTCCTTTAGCCTTGGTCTGATCGTCTTTAAAATGCAGGAAGACGAAAGGAAACAGGAATACTCTGATCATCATCAACTCAAAATTGATAAACATAACATCACTGATGTCTTACAAACAGATCCAAGATCTGTATACTTACGCACAAAACATGCTTCTCAAATTTTTACTTTCCAACTTAGTTCAGTTACGGTTACATGCAAATTCGATGATCGTCATGGAACTGTGACTGTTGTCCAAGTCCGCAGAACTGAAAATGTCCAAGACGAGGGCTTAGATACTAATTGGAATGTAGGCTTGTTAATAGATAATATATGACGCTTTCCACAGAGTTCAGTTGAACAGAAGCAAATGTGATTTCCTTTATGAAAACAGGCCAACAAAACGAACAGTGTTTTCAATATGATTTTTCAAAAAGGACCCAAAGGAAATCTTAACAGGACCTTCGAACGGACGAAGCTTGCATTCAAAAATATTTATTTGCAGATAGTCAAAATAAAGTGGACTTCAAAAATCTCAGACAATGTAAAGCTTAAGACCTTTATAAAATCACAATATGTTTTGGAATGATACTTATATGATTTACAAATTAGCACTAATAACATCAACGTTATACTTGACACTGAACTCATACAGTTCCTTAATCATAGCTCTCAATTCCCTGTCAACTGCTTCGCCCACTCGCTCATACATTTCTTTCGACAAATCAACCGCCTCTTGGTACTTCAAAAACTCCTCAACGTCGAAATTGTCCGGCTCATGGAGATTCATTAAAAACGTTGATGCGATTTGAATACCATAAATGTAATATTTAGCAAATTCTTTGATGAAGTTTTCGTGGCTAAATATGAAAATAAACTAAATGTTAAACATCAATTAAGTGAGTTAGACGAAGTACCTCATGAAATCTGGAATATCATTTTGTCCAATTCCCATTTCAGTACAGTATTGTTCTACTAGAGAGTTGCGGTAGCACTGAAAAATTTTATCAAAATTGGAAGATCTAACATCAACTCCAGTGGAGTTTGCAAGAAATACTGATAGATCGATCATTGGTGAAGAGTAACGTAAAGTTTGGAAATCAAATATTAGCACATCCACAGGTAGTTCCTTATCCTGAAGCACACCAGAAGTGAATAGAGGCATGGCTGTAAAATCAGAAACCTTCATACCTTTTCGTCATATTTGAATGCCAAATTGTTTCTTAAGTAATCGCCATGGCATATAACTGCATAGGGTTCAATTGGTTTCACCTTTTCTCTCCAATAAGCAAACGCATTTTGGAAAGCCTTAGCTAACTTCTCCACGAAATCCGATGACATACCCAAATCATGTTGACTAAAATTTTATTATAAATGTTATAAAGTATGTAATTCAACAAACTTGTATCTACCTTTCTCTAGCAATTTTAATAGCTCGTCCAGTACCATGTTTGATAACCTCGGTATACACACCTGTAGGAGTAAAGCGTGACTCTACTAAGGAGTCTATAATCCTTTTGAAAGTTTCTGGACTTTTGCGCTTTGTCGCGTAAAATGTACCGTGGAATCTTCCGAGTTCCTTTACTATAAAATTACAATATTTCAGAATGTATTTATAACAATGTAGACTTTGGGAGATGAAGATGACAAATTATTTTTAACTCGGTAGTGATAAAGTTGATGTCATACTTCCATAGTGTCATTATTTGAAGATTACAAGATTACAAATGCGCTAGCATATTATGAGAATGCACTTGGTATGAAACGTTCGTACTGTGTATGCTCCAATAGTCTTAATAATGATAAATCATGTGAAAATTCTCAAGATAATTTAATCGATAAATTTTACCTGTATGGTGCTAGACAGATGAGTAAAGCCTACATGGTCGTAGTCCACTTTGAATTGATACACCCCATACACATTGGGAATTTTGAATTTAGCCTGATGGCCACCGTTCACATTTTTCAGGGTAGTGCGGACGAATTTGAGTTGAACTTCCACTTTCCATCAATAAGTTGCTCTGTTGTGAGACGTCAGACCACTAAAAAATAAAATAGATTAGCACAACAAAATAAAGTCAACATAAGACACTCACCATACCTAGGGTACCGGAACCTACAAAACAAATTCACAAAAAACATAACAACATAACCAGTAGGTACTCACCAAGAGTACTATGCGCTCCCCAACAACCAGCATAAAAGCATACGGCACCGGAGAAAACAAAAGGCACGTGTCACCAACAAACAACACCAGCCCGAAGCGTTCAACACAAAACAACGCTGGAAAAAATCAAAATATAGTAAACTGGTTCTGTAATACTTACCACAACATCGCAATCCACATAAATCCACATAAATCCACATAAATCCACATAAAAACACATAAGAACACCTAAACGAAATGTAAACAAACGCGCACGCTTATCGACTGTCACTTGACTAACACGTCACAAAGCCAAACACAAGTGGGAACGTAAGTTCTAAAAAACTTAAATGCTCACCAACCGATGGAGCCACCGTACAGTGGAAGATATTTCGTGCAATATGGCAACCGCGCGTTAACGAACGAAAGTCCCGGTTGTCAAATATAAAAAGCCAACGAAATGCTAAGGACAGCATTCAGTTTGGAAAACTACACCTAACCAACAGGAAAAGTGAGTACGACTGGAACCGAAAGCGGTTAGTAAAGCCCATCGGTGAAACCCAGAAATCAGGGTGAAAGTGGTTACATAACCCATCACCAAAAATTTCTAATTTTTGAGCCGAACAAGGTTCCAGAAACTTATCGGCATTTTGGGGACGTCCCAAACGAAAGTGGTTAGTAAACCCATCGTTTATCGTCCCACCCGAACACGGTTCCTGGAACCTATCGGTTTTTTTGGGGAACTCCCGAGTTGAAAGTGGTTGTCTAAACCCATCAACTAGGCCCCTTTTTCACCGTAATAACCTTCTGGTCTATCCCCAGTGTCAGAAGCCAGTAAGAAGACGCTGACAGAGGCGCTGCGTGACGATCACGATTGAAGAGTACCGCGCCAGGAACTCTGCCAAACTAGAGGCCAACCGTCCCACCCCTCCGTCCAACGTATCCATCAAACGACGCACAGGAGTTGAGGCTAACTTCCGAAGGAAAATTGAGGAGGTCCGGCGTCGCCTGCTGTTAGCCGTTGGTCAAAAACAGAGGCTGGAGATCAGCAGGGAGCTGCAAAGGCTCCACAACGAGCGGCTCAAATATCGCCGAGAGAAGCGCCAAACTAATAAAAATATTAAAAAATAAATAGAATTAAGTTAGTGAATAAATAAAGAGAGAAGAAGAAGAAAGGAAAATAAATATTGAAATTAACAAATTGCACGGATTTTTACATCAGCCTCACAGTCGGCAATCCATGCCGCACCGCGGTCTATGAAACCGCCTGTATACCTGCATTATCGTAGCGCGACAGTAGTGTAATCTGGGATGGAGATATCGTAACCATTAGAGTAAATTAGTTCAGCTTGCATAACGATAGGTCTTACTAGAATTACTAAAGTTGGTTTATATAAAGGTTATACGCAATAGAGTTTTAAGATTGGAATGTACAAAAATTGTTTATACTAGAGTTATAGAGTTGGTTTATATAAAGTTTACACGCAATAGAGTTTTAAGATTGGAATGTACAAAAATTGTTTATACTAGAGTTATAGAGTTGGTTTATATAAAGTTTACACGCAATAGAGTTTTAAGATTGGAATGTACAAAAATTGTTTATACTAGAGTTATAGAGTTGGTTTATATAAAGTTTATACGCAATAGAGTTTTAAGAGTGGAATGTACAAAAATTGTTTATACTGGAGTTATTAAGTCAGTTTATATTGTTTATATTGTAAACCTTCAACATTTAACTGACTCGAATGAACGAGAACATATTGTAACAAGGAGAAAATAAACATGTAACAACTTAACTTATGTTTATAACTACTAATGTATGCATATAACAACTTATGTTTGTAACATACGACAACTGGCGCAGCCGCATTTAAGAACCAAAGTGCTCAAAATCCAATTTAATTTAAATAAGGTGAATGTTGAAGGATCGAAAATAAAACCAGGATTGTTTGTATAATTTATTTATTAAGAAATATTTGTAATACAAATTGAACAACTTGACAAAAAAAAAAAAAAAAAAAAAAAAAAAACTCGAAATTAAAAAAGATACAATAAAAGAATAAAATATAGAAAAAATATAAAGATACAAGAAAAGAAGAAAAAAGAATTTTAGGAAAGAAAAACAGATTAAATAAAAAGACAAAAAAAAAAAAAAAAAAAAAAAAAAATCATATATATAGCACAATAATAAAAACAATATCAATAAGAACAATAATAATAAGATAGGCATAAGATAATGTTAAGAAACAATGTATGGCCCAGTCAACCCCGAAATCGTCTCTGAAATCATCTATAACTAGATTTTCGAGGTTTCTAGAATACTTCTCAATTGATAATCCGGAACCGGAATTCTCTACAAGCACTGAGGAAACCCACACAGGTGAAGAATCTAACGAAAAGAAGGACAACGAGGAAGGAACAAATAACAAAACTTACGTATTCATGTCAAGCAACCAGGAAACTGATCAGATAACAGAACCGGGAATAGAAAATCAGATAGAAGGAAATATAGAAACAGAAGATATACAACAAACACCAGAAGAGCCAGAAACAGACATAGTGCAGCTGAGACACGGGAGAAGGTATTGTAAGACAAACTCGGACCAAGGAAAAGACGACCACGCCAGCAACCAACAGGGGCCAACAGTAAACACACGAACAGAAATCGAAAAGAAAGAAATTGGGGAAACAAAAGAAATAGAAAGCAAGAAAATGGCCAACATACAATTGGTAAATAACGTACTACACAACAACGTACCCATACTAATAGGGGAAGACGGCCCCCGAAAACAAAACGAAGTGAATGAATTCATTAGCTGCACACGCCTAGGATACGAGACGCTCACTGAAGCACAAGATAAGGCGCTTTTTATAAGATTGTTACCGACACGACTAAGAGGAAGAGCCCTAGAAGTTGCACAAGCTGGAGTCAACAATACACTCGAAGACATATTCAACAACCTCAAATCAAACCTAATCCAGACCACCTCGTACATAACACTGAACACCCAATTAAGAAACGTGCAGCAATTACCTATGGAAACACTGATGGGTTATTTCAATAGAGTTAAATCGTTAATAAATGCTTGCAAGAACGCAGCAGAACAACAATACGCCAACGGTGGTGAGGGGCTAAAAATAGAAATCGAGGAAGTGGGCTTACATTGCTTCATGTTAGGAATAACAAACTCTAACTACAAGTTCTACCTTCTCCAAGATTGCGATAACAACGTAGAATCCTTGGGGAGGAAAATAGCAAGGCTTGAGCAGACCGAGCAATGTATGAATCAACACCTAGCTAGTCAGCAACCCGTAATCCCAGGATTACCCACGATGGACGCGGCTAGGAACCAGATTCACAATCAAGTGAAAAGAGAACCTCGAACGTTTGCGCAAGATCAACCACAACCACAATACCAGTCGGCGAGAAACTATAATGGGTACCAAGAGACGCCAAGAAACTACAACACCAATACACCCCGGGAGAAACAGGATAAACGGCAGATAAAATGTCATTTTTGTGGAAGACCAGGACATGTAATAGCCGAGTGTCGTACAAGGCAAATGACACCATTCTGCACGAACTGTAAGACGTATGGACACACGACTCAGAACTGTAACGCGCACGGCAGAAACCAACAAAACCTACCTTCAAATGGATATAGAGGGCGTCAGGTGAATCACACCACCGCAAACATAGCAAACGAGAAATGTAACTTCTGTTTGGAAGGAGGACATACAGAAGACCGGTGCTTTTTAAGGGAAAGGTGGGAACGAATACAACGAGAAAAACAAGCAGCACACATACAGCCGGAAAACTACGAGGAGACGACCGGGCACACCGCGAGTCGTCGCTAATAAGAAATGGGAAGCGGTGTGAAACATGTCCAGACGTTCCTATAGTAAATCTACCCCTAAACATTGCAAGAAGTAGCAGGAATAAATTCATAGTGGACACAGGCGCCGAAATAAGTCTAATAAAGGAAGAAGAAATTAAGGAATCAATAAAAAAGGACATAAATAGGGAGGAGATAATCAGATTAAACACCATTTCAGGGGAGATTTCCACTAAAGGGACCATCACAGGACACATAAGTTTAGAGAAATTATATCCATGTAAATTCCATATCATCGAAACTGTCAACGAAAGTAGCATAACGGGCCTGCTGGGCAATGACTTCTTGTCCAGGCATTGCAACATCGAGGGCCCCGCGAAGAAGCTCGTGTTCTTGCCCACAAGTAATGGACAAAGAACGGTTATCAAATTCGAGGACAACCAAAATCGAAGTACGAATGATGTTTATTTTGTGGACGTCATAGCAGCCGAAAAAGCAAATCATGAGCGTAGTCATGCCAGGGAGGAAAACACCCGAGAATTCCAAAGTAAAACTACTATGGGGGGTGATGCAAAACCTGCAATACTGGAAAAGGATTACGCAGAGCAGCCAAAGGAATCCCGACAAGCGGAGAAACCAGGGAACATCACCAAAGTCAGGCAAAGTCCGAAAACATGTGATTACACAGGGGGAATAATGCCTACGGCGGAAGTGTTGAAAGATCTGGGAAAACTCTTCGAGACAGGTATAACGCATGAAAGCTACGCGAGTGGGATGCGTACCGGGGGAAGTAATCTGCAATGTTTTCCAAGTCATACTCGCACGTATGGAGAAAACAAAGAAAGCTGCGCAAATGGTTGCCTAACGGCGGAATTTATAACCACAGAGCCCAGGAACGTCATAATACCGGCAAGGACAGTGAAATGGGTGGAAATGATCATGGATCAAGAAGGACAGTATGTAACCGAAGGAGAGGAGATAAAACCAGGCGTATATCACCGCTGAGAAGGCACTCACCGCTTCTCACCGCACCGCAGATTGCTCCAGGAAATAGCAATTTTATAAACTACAGGATCCATGTGTGTAAGCTGCTGGTGGTTGTTTCTCTCCTTCCTTTTGGTAATCAACTAATGCTACACGCAAACGACCAGTTTCACCGAATACCCACTTACTAATGGATGTTGCTACTTTTTGGTTTCCTGACACTGGATAAACTTTTGTCGATTTTGTGTTTTGAACACTTGATGTGAATTCTTCATCTGAGAAAAAGTGAAGGGACCCAGAGAAAACTACACGGGCATTATTTCTTCCTTGCAATCCAGCAATGAGCAAAGTACCCCGACCAACTGCATATGGAAATTCTTTGATTGTATTCTCTGGGTCGTAACTGTATGCTACAGGATTTTCTTTGTCGGCGAGTAGAGCTGGTCCAGGGTAAAGGAGAGGATTTACGTCTTTCTGCCCTACAATTATTGGAGCATCAATAAGATTCTTTCCTGCAGTCAAGATTGTTGAATGATCTCCAGCATCGGAAACGTTTAAGTTTATGTGATCAATGACAAAAGCATCTGCGTTATCTACTTCGAAACCACATTGAGAAGTTAGTTCCCTCACAACATCACCGGTCTGTGGGTTTCCAGCTACCAACACGGTACCTGCGTCATCAATAAATCGTGTTATTCTTTCCGCATTCAAATCGCCTCCGAATTCGCCAACAGTCGGTGCAAATATAATTAAATTTTTATACAAATACTCTCCATATTTCGACAACAAAAGACTTGAATCATCAGCCAATTTGTATATAACCGCGTTCTGGAAGAAAATATAATTTTAATTTCCCATTTAACTTCTCAGTAGGGAGACGTCACTATCCAAGCCGGCATTTTGACACTTGAAAATGTATACTTATTGAAGTATTGAAATATTGAAGATTTTTCAATAGATACTATAAATAAAGATTCATTCTTCTACTTGGTGACAGACAACGTCCTTTCCTGTGCTGTTCTTTTGCTGTGTACTCCAACAAGGAAATTACAATTCAAAGCAAAAGGCCCTATTGCAGTGACCTGAAACAAAGATATACTCAAACATGTAAATTACAATACTGACTGATTCTCTTGTTACCTTTTCCTGGACAAATAAAACATAAGACATCGTGGTATATAAGTTCATGTAACAGTATTTCCGCCACTAGCGTTTTACTACCACTTGTTGGTAATGCATAAACTAGGTTTTCTATATTTTCTATATTTTATAGCTGGTATCTGCAAACACTCTTTTTGTCAATCTAAAATGAACAATTTAAATTTGCCAATCTAAAATGGACAGTTGAAATAAGTTTCTAACAAGATTAAACTTCATCTTACCATACAAACTTTTGATGTTTTTAACGTCATAAATAAGTTTTTTGAAAACTTTCCTACAAAACGCAAAAATATCCTTTGATTTCATTTCATTCCATCAAAGTGATTATATTTTGTTTTTTATGCTTTTTATGGTATATAGCCTCTCTTATAATTTGAAAAATAATAATAATGATTGCAAAAATTTCTAATATATATTAACAGGAAAATTATCGTGAAACAAAAGCCGCGTTTTATTATGCCATGATCTATATGGCTCTGGCTCAGTTATAATAAAACGATACGGATCATTGTTTCCGGAGGTTGGCAGCAATGTGAGTTTTGACATGCCAAACTGAGAACAGCTGTTTTTAAAGTGACATCAAAAGTTAAAAGTTGTTTTGAAAACTTCTGAGTGTTGAGTGTAAAAAAAAAGTGTAATTAATTAAAATTGGAAGAGTTGTTTATATATTTATTTACTTATATAATATATATAAATGGCAGAAGCTGTAATTTTGGTGAGTGAAGTTTTAATAACAAACTAAATTATTAATGAAAAAACGCATAGTAAAATAACATGATATTTAATAGGAATTTTTGGAAAGTGAGGCCGAACACCACGGGAGTTCTTCTTCTAGCAGTTCCTCTTCTACCAGTTCCTCTGATGATAACCACGAAAGAGTTGGGAATTTCGTGGAAATCATCAAGAGGTACAGTGGCGAGGATTTCAAGAGGAACTTGAGACTCACTCGTACAACGGCGAATGATTTAATAGGTAAAAAATGCGTTGTGTTTTACTATGCAAATTATTAACTTATTTTATATTTTATCTCTAGATCTCTACTCAAAATCGGGACGCTTCGATAGCACTGAGAATAAGGGTTTGGCCAAAATACTACCAGAAAAGGAGATATACGTATTCTTATGGTACATGGCCAATACGAATACTTTCCGAGAAATCGGTAATTTATTCGGCGTTAGCAAATCAACTGCTTGGAACATAGTGAACAGAGTTTGCAAGTGGTTGATTTCTATTGGCCATAAGTATATTGTATGGCCAAATCCAAGCCAAGCACTTCAGAATGCGACAATGTTTGAAGAAAAGACGAGAATTCCCGGGATTATCGGATGCATTGATGGAACTCATATTGCCATCAAAGCCCCAAAGGATAACAAAGAAAGTTATTGTAATAGGAAAAAATATTACAGCATTTCTTTGCAGGCAATTGTGGATTATAATAAAAAGTTCATCAATGTATCTTGCGGCGAACCGGGAAGTCTTCAAGATAGTCGTGTTTTGCGGAGGTCCGATTTTTACCGGCAAGTACATGAGGATGTTGCGAAATTCTTCCCCAATCAAACATTTATACTTGGAGACAGTGCATATCCTTCCTTTGACTGGTTGGTAACACCCTTCCGGGATAACGGCAGCCTGTCGACCAGGGAGAAGAAATTCAACTCGATCCATTCAAGCGGGAGAGTTAATGTGGAGCACGCATTTGGTCTTCTGAAGACCCGATTCAGAAGACTGCTGCATTTTACCGAGCAGACAAACATAAAAAATGTAGTAAACTTGGTAGTATGTGGGTGCGTGTTGCATAATATGTGCCTGGAGAACGATGATATTTACGAAATAGAATATCTCGAAGACAACATTAGCTCTTCCGAAAATAGTGAAGGCAGTAGAACTGCAACAAGCAGTTCGAGGCGCGAAGAACTCGTCCAGTTGCTAACGGAACGCAATATTTTATAAAAAATGAACAGAATTATAATGTAATTATGAAGAATAATTATAAGAAGCGTATTGATTAAAAATTTTTTACTTCCAGAATATGAAAGAGGAACACTTGCTTGAATGGTTTGATTTGAACACAGGAAAAAGCGCATTGTTTGGAGGTACACTTTTAAATAAAATTGATAAATATTTGAACAAAAACTTAATTTTTTGATATACTTTCAGTTGAAACAATTGGACCATAAAACAATCCACAGCAGTATAGAAAATACATCTATATGAAGAAACAAATATTTTATTAAACAATTAAAGCTACATTCCTTATATCTATTAACTTATACTAAATAAAAATTATATTAAATTGCTTATAATAACTTAATATAAAATTTTTAAATACTATATAAACTAAACCTAAACTACCTACACTTCAAAATACTCCTTTAACTTTTGCATCTTAGCCTCAAATCTTTCCGCACGCTCGTCCAAAGATCTCTTCCTGAGGCGTCGTTTTTCTGCCCGATGCGCCACTTTATCCAGCAAACTCCTTTCCTTTTGCTGGATTCTATCCCGGCGGTACTGTTCTCGGGTGTAACAGTTACGCGTCGAGGTGCCGGGCATAGACAGTTCACCTAAAAACATATTTGATAGTAAAATGTAGGCAAAAATGATGTAAATGTTTAATTACATGGGGCAGTAGAGGTGCTAGCTACAGGAGTTTCAGCTGAGGGAGCTGTGGCTGAAGGAGTTTCAGCTGAAGGAGCTGTGGCTAAAGGAGCTGCTGCTGATCGAGCTTCTAGCGTAGATGGTTCATCTAAATTAACATTTGTTAGTAAAAAATATCTAAAAAATTGTAAATAATTACCTGGGCAAGGCGACATCTCCAAAGCAACACTTGGAGAAGGGCCCATCATCGACAAGCGATGGGTATTCGAAAATTCTGGTCGGTTTCCAAAAATCTGCTCCATAATTTCTTGATATGGAGCAGAACTTGCACCCGCACCAGTTCTCGAACTATTGTCCCTAGTCGCCTTGTATGCTCGCAGCAAATTTTTCAATTTGGTGCTGAGCATCTCAGTCGTTGTAGGTCCACTCTGAAAAAAATAAATAGATATATAACTGTAATCACAAAATTACATATTACTCACGAGTATACCCTGCGCTAGAAGGTCTTCCAGCACGTTGGCCATGGCAAACTTCCTTCTTCTTGCATGGCCAAACTCCTCAGCCCGGTCAGCATATGCGTACAGAAACGCTTTCGTTTCTTCACGCGTCCATGTCCTTCTCGCACTAACAAAAATGAAACCACACCGCAGCACACTTAAAAAATTAATATTAAAACAAAACAAGGGACAGCCACGATTTTTAACAAAATACACAAATAATTCCCACAAATAACATACACAAGTAACAAAATATTTAAACAAACATTTTTTACACAAATATTACACAAATCCACTAAATTAACATACACATATAATGTTCCCCACGAAACGAATGAAAATATAAATCATTACTTTTCCGATTTATCCATTTTTTGATTTTTCAATTTTAATTATCCAAACAATTATGATTTATATGTCAAAACAATGATTTTGACGTATAAATTTACAATTCGCCAACCTTCCAAATAAAAATCTGACACACGCCAAAAAGTACACACTAAAAAGTGTGTAACTCGCGAACTAAAAAATGGATCAATCGAAATGATCCCGATAGAAAGCAAAATCACGAGTTGTTGTTGGAATACATTTAAAAGATCTAGTACGTTCGTGATCCATATAGATCTCTGTCATAATAAAACGCGGCTAAATATCATAAAACAGAAACAATTGAAGGGTTTTCTTCATATGAATATGTCCAAAAATTGAATAATGTTTGCGCAATATATATTTATTTATTTTCTTACATTAAAAATAATAAATTTAGAAACATTTCAAATTAATAATATACATTTATTTTAATTTAAACATTAAAACATAACATAATAAGAACGAACGTAGCCGAACATATGTGAATGACGTCTCGAACACACAAGGTTAGATTTTCACACATAGGTGGCCAACATCGTTCATGACACCAACATGACGCAACCACCCCATTTATGTCAATTTTGAGGTTATTTCGAATTATATTTAAAATACGAAAATATCGAAAATTAGATAGAATTGTGAGTTTTTGCATATAATATTAATTGTTTGTTCTTGAGTGTTGATTTGATATTTCAATACTTTGTTGCGGTAGGATGCGTGAATTTTCTGAAAACCCGAAAAAACACGTTCACATAAAATCATAAATATATCGAAAACGAGAGAAAATCGAGGATTTTTCCTTTAGATATTTAATTTTTATTTTTAAATATAGATTATATTTGTACAGGTTTCATGTCGATTAAGTGCGCGCCTTCCGAGACCTAACTAACTGTACTCTTGCCGAACCATCGTTACCAGAAGCACCATCAGGACAAGAACAACCATCAGCCACATCAACACCGAGAAGAACGGTAAGCTTTAGTAATAACCTACATAGGACTTAAACGATTTTGAGGAATTTCTCCAAAACTATTACACGAAGGATACAATTAGAGATAGTATAAAAGAATTAAAAAGTATGATTATTAAGTCTGACGTAGCGATGGATATTACGAAATTAACAAATTTGGTGGGTACATCACATACATACATTTTTCGGGTACATCAGGTGGAAATGTGACCCAGGAGGTACAAAATTTCTTGGGTTGCTGTGAACGGGTACTTGATTGTTTATCGGAAGATGAACAGAGCATTTTTAATAGATTTGTTATGACGCGTTTCCGAGGGGACGCGTACGCGTTAGTCAGCTCACACAATATTACAAATTTTGAAGAGCTTAAAACAATTTTGAAATATAATTACCTGCCGCGAAAAACATATATTCAACAAACCAACGAGTTGCGTCAGGCCAAGCAAAGGCCCGGCAAAACTATAGGGGAATTCGGGGTAAGAATCCAGCAACTTCTTAACACATGTAAGGCTTTTGCTTAAAGCGAATATCCAACGGGTTGTACGTAAATCGTAAAAGATTTAGAAAATGCAGCCTTATTTTCAATTAGAACAGGGGTTGCCAATCCACATTTTCGTCAAGTCTTACTCAGTAGTGATGAAAAATCACTAAATGAAATGATAAAAAGTGCGGTAAAATATGAGGTTATGGAAACATATGCCAATTGTCAGTCCCCCACACCATCAGCATCGTTGGTTGAATCTTTTAATCCAGCAGAATCTTTGAATCCTTCTACACAAACACACAACATCCCAAGGCCCTATCCACATCCACAAGATGCTATGACACTGCCATCACAAAACCATACCGGCCAACCAATATATTCGGCCCCAGTACCTTTCAGAAGAAAAGTTGTCTGTAGTTTCTGCAACAAACCAAATCACACCAACGATATCTGTCTAACGAGGAAAAACACCCCTTTCTGCACTAAATGTAAAATTTATGGCCACGAGTATAACACTTGCAGACAAAATATTGATAACACTAACAGAACTCCAGTACACAACGTACGATACATAAACCATAAAAATGAAACGAAAGCAATCACCTACCACTTCGAAATAAGAAGAACCAAGTAAAATGTGATTTCTGTCTACGAGTAGGACATGACATAAAAGATTGCTATACGAAACGAAGATGGGAAAGTAAAAACCAACAGACCCCATCGGAAAACTAGCTTCGGGCTCTATAAAACACCATACTAGAGACCAGAAGGAAGAACGGTGTAACTATAAAAAGGAACAAAGACAAATTCACACTTTAAAAATTCCTAATGGCCATGTTAAACTCTCGATTAACATAACCACGAAACCCCACACAACGTTCTTGCTCGATACAGGAACTGATGTAAGCCTCTTAAAACAAAATGTTATAAAACCATCCATAAAAATAGAAAACGAAAATAAACATGTTTTAAGTGGATTATATCAGCAAAAAGAATAGGAAGGTTCGACTACTGCAAAAATCCTGTTTCCAATTCCAATTCCCTTACAATTCCAAGTTATAGATTCTTTCCTAAATTTCGAAGCAGACGGTCTATTAGGACAAGACGTTCTGTCGAAACATGCAATTATAGATGGCCCCCGACAGCTGGTTCATTTCGAAAATAAAGTAAATCTCCCTACCCAAAATAACACTGAACAAGACCAAAACAAAATAACTTTTAAAAATAAATCAAATGAAAAAACTAACAAGCATTGTTAGATGGCGTAGGGAAAAATATTCGCACAGATAGTAACAAATATGCCATAAATAGCGAACTTCCGTCAACGGAATAAAGGTTGAAAAACGTCAAGTATGTGGTCAAACTACCTCAACGAAGGAGGAAAAGAGTACTTCCTTGTCCAGCATAGGGCTTCTTCGCACAGAAGCTCCACGGGAAACAACATCAAATGAAGACCATATTCAAAACGAAATACTAATACCTGCTCGCACGGAGGTAATAGTCAAGCTGTTTGTTGATACGCCTGCTCAGGATGTAGTCTGTTTCTCGCAAGAAATAAGCCCTGGAGTATACCTCGCTAACTCACTATGCTCAGTAGAAAACAAACATATCAAAACGAGTATAATTACCTCAACGACAAGAGATGTGACGCTAAACCATTTTACGCCAAGGGTCGCCCCCTTCGAAGAATTCTACCACACAAATAACAATTCAATTTCTGGAAAAAGTTTTAACACAACCTCAAATAAAATCTTTTCAATACGTTCAATTAATAATCGTTTAGAGCAACTAGACAAAGAAATTATACTAGATTCCTCACTTAATAATGAAGAAAGGCAAACTATAACCAACCCCTATCGAGATTATAATGACATTTTTTATTTGGATGGGGATGCACTGACTTTCTCAGACGTCATAAAACAAGATATTCCTGTTAAGCCGGAAATTGCCCTCATACGCCAAAGAATGTACAGGCTTCCGCATGCCCATAAGGAGATAATAAAAGATCAAGTAAACGACATGCTTACAAAAGACATAGTCGTTCCAAGCCCCTGGAATGCCCCAATCCTTCTAGTACCAAAAAAATCAGCACCAGATGGCTCCAAGAAATGGAGGTTAGAAATAGATTACCGTAAATTGAACCAAATTACGACAGGCGACGCTTTCCCCCTGCCACGAATAGAGGACATCCTGGATCAACTAGGTCATGCTCGATATTTCTCCACGTTAGATTTAGCAAGTGGCTACCATCAATTGCTCGTCGATCCCAAAGATCAAGCTAAAACGGCTTTCAGTATTCCGGATGGACATTTTGAATGCCATTTGGATTAACAGGAGCCCCAGCAACATTCCAGAGAGCCATGAATCACATTCTAATGGGATTGATTGCTTTGTCTATCTGGATGATATAGTAGTCCACGGAAAAAATTTGCTAGACCCCAATTTAAAATTGAAAAAGGTTTTTGATAGACTAAGAGAATATCGACTTAAACTCCAACCAGCGGAATGTCAATTCCTCAGGCGAGAGATAATTTATTTGCAGAATTAATTAATTTACAGAAAACCAGCTGTGTTCAAGAGATTCAAGTTCCGGAGAATGAAAAACAGCTGCAATCATTTCATGGTCTACTTAATTATTATAGGAAATTTATTCCCAACTTCTCTCGAATCGCAGCCCCAATGACAAGGTTACTACGGAAGGAGGTCGACTTCCATTGGAGCAACGCTTGTGACTAGGATTTTAAACAACTCAAAGAATCGCTAGTATCACCTCCGCTATTGGTTTATCCCGATTTTTCCAAACCTTTCCTTCTCACTACAGACAGGAGCATGGATGCCGTAGGAGCCGTACTGTCACAAGGGGAAAAAGGTTAGGATAGACCAATAGCCTACGCAAGTCGCACCTTAAACAAAGCGGAAAGAAATTACTCTACCATCGAGAGATAACTTTTGGCTATAGTGTGGGCGGTGAAGAATTTTAAATGTTACCTCCACGGGAGACATTTCACCGTCTACACAGACCACAAACCTCTTAACGGTATGTTTAATATTCAAGATATCTCCTCTAGACTTGCGCAATTCCATCAAAAGTTGTCGGACTACGACTATACTATTGAATATGTACCAGGTAAGGGCAATACCAACGCAGACGCACTTAGTCGTATACCCACTAACAAGGTATTCGCCATGACAAGAGCTCAAGCGAAAAGGAATGATGAGCACCGAGCGGTAACCAATACCGAGATAGAAAACAAAAACCAAGAAACAGACAACGCAGAGGAAGAAGAGAGCGACCTGCCCGAGGAGGTCCAAGCCTAGGTTGAGGTAACCAAACACACTGTCAGCGAAGGAAGCGATAAGCAAAAGGTCATAAGAGCGTATCACGATTCACCTTTAGGTGGCCATCGGGGTGAACTTAAAACATATCTAAGGCTTCGCAAATTTTACCAGTGGAAGAATATATACCAGGACATAAAACAGTACATTGAATGGGACAATTGGTTACGACAAGCTTCTTTTGTCCATAACAACACACCACACCTGGGTACAAGATTAACCCCTAGCGATTGTTTGTTCGGTTTCACGTTAGAGTTACCATCTTCAATTAAAACAAAAAGCTATGCCAATATACAACCATGAAAGTTACTTTTACGAGTTAAGAAACAAATTACAAAAAACATATGAGATTGCGCGGAAACATCTTCATCAAAGTAAAATCAAATCATAAGAATATTATGACAAAAGATCAAATCCCGTAATTTTCCACGTTGGAGACAAGGTACTTTTGAAAAATGAAAATAAAACCAACAAATGTGCTTCTTGGTTAGGACCATTCGAAGTAACTGAAGTCGTAAACGAAGTAAATACCATCATTCAAAAGGGCAAAAAGAAACAACGTGTTCATAATAATAGGTTAATAAAATACACGGAATAAACATCTTTTAGTAATTTCCTTCTATCAGCTCCATTACCAACAATAAAAATCCTTCTTCTGCCTTTTTTTTATTTATACTTTATTTCTACTTGCAGACATCCATATTTAACAAAATGAGTACCGTGCCAAACAAATGGAGCATATTTTTCATGCTTGGCCTGATACAGCCATCAATAGCAGATGAACTATTTAAGATAACTCCATTAAATAATACCGGAATATTCTTTAAGAAACGCAATCCAATATATTTTTACCACGACGAATGGCAAATTTTTACAAAGGTTAGGTTCCAAGACGAATCAGTTCATTTAGCAACGTTATCCAAAACAGAAGAACTAGCACAAACCTCTTGTCAGCAATTACTAAGTAAGACCGGAGATAACTCCTGTTCTCTTCTTATGGAAAAAATCAAGGAGTTAACCGAGACGAGTAGACGGCATAACCAAATATTACGAAGAATATTTCACAAATACTTGGATACGCGGTGTTTAACTATCACCATATATTTATGAACCGTGACTTTAAAATCTACACATAATCCAATTTCCCCGTTTCTTTTTACAACCGGCACGATTGGCGAAGCCCACTAACTACTCTCAACTGAATATAAAACATTATCTTCGACTAGTCTGTTTAACTCACTCTCAACTTTTGCCCTAATAGCATATGGAATTGGACGTGGTTTCATAAAAATTGGCTCTGCATTATCATTTAATTTAATACTTATTTTTTTCTTTTTATACATTCCCAATTTCCCTGAAAACATGTCACTAAATTCTTTAGACCAATCCGATTCATCAATTTTATTAATTGTCTTTCAGATCTTTCCCATTCATTTTTCTCAATAATTTTTAACCCAAACAGCCAATCTCTCCCTATAATTGTCATACTTTTACCTGGTAACACAAACAATTCGAAATTCTTGTTTACATCTTTGCGAACCACCAAAACATTGACTACCCCTAAAGGAACCATATCCTCACCCGTATAGCTGCGAAACGTTCTGTTAGTTTTAAGCAATGATACATTTTTAAAATTTCCCGAATAAAACTTCTCCGGAATAGGTGAACCGGTATCGACTTCAAATTCTATTAATTTATTTTCCACCATTAGTTTAATATGGAATTTACTTTTACTTGAGTTATTAAAATCCATCATATAAAAGTCGTCAACTATACAGGTATCAGTTTCACATTCTTCAACATTATTTTGCGTTCCTTCAATATTATACTTGTTTTCATTTTGTTTTTTTAACATAACTCTTATATGCTTGACTTTTTTTATTTTTAAACTTCCAAACATATGCTAAATGCCCTTTCTTATTACAAATATGACAATTGTATTCCCGAAATTTACAATTACTCATTAAATGGTTACGCTTACCACAACATAAACATCCCATGTTCGATCCAGTTCTCGTATCGCTGCTCTTAAAGTGTTCCTCTCGCTTCGTCTTCTCTTTTACGTAGTTTACATAGGTGGAGCTGATTGCTGACGACATGTTCATCCCAGCTGCATTACGTGATGCCGATTCCATAGAAGTCGCTGTTTGGATCGCCTTATCCCACGTCAAGTTTGATTCGCCACACACCAATTGGTCCCTCAAATTATTGCTTAGCTCCGTACCAAATTCACAATAAATGGATAAACTTTTCAACCTTGCACAAAAAGACTTAATATTTTGCACATCCTTCTGACTGCACTTTTTAAAATTGTAGCGCTCCATAATTATACTAGGCGCTGGTTGCAGATGAATCCTTCATGATCGTAGTTAATACCTCGTACGTTTTTGATGAGGGCACATCCGGCACACACAATCTTTTTCGATGTATTTGCTACGTGTTTTTCTCCATCAGAGAATTGTTTACTTTCCGGTAACATATGTTTCTTTATTCTGCTACTTGAACACTTAAGTCTTCTTCTTTTTGTCTTCTTTTTTCTTTAACCTCGTCGCCACTGTAATATATTTTCATGAAGCACTGTTTAATATTATTACATTTATTTTCATATGCAATTCAACCGGTCGTGTCCGCGTCTCGATTAACTCTAATACCGCGTTTACACCGACCAAAATCTAGTAGATTTCGCGAGATGATTTGATAAATCTCCTCGCCCGTTTACACCGCCAGTGAGGAGATTTAATTTGACACTTCGACATTTTTCATCTGAAATTGTAGTGTTTTTTGGTTCTGTTTTGCTTCAAATCTATTACAAAACTATTTTGGACAATAGTCCATGCCTTCCCTTGCCTCTATTGATTCTTTTTTTATTAAATAAATTTAAAATTTTATATAAATTTTTAAAATCAAAAACCGCGCGACATAATGAAATTAAACATCGCGCACAACAACCAATTGAACTCACTTCGGATACGTCGAAAGAGTATTAAATTGTACTAAAGGACGTAAAATGGCAAAAATGATCACCAGTAGATGATGCCACTGAGGTGATTAAGTGTGGATTTCGAATTAATCTACTCCCGAGAAGATTTCGAAAATGTACGGTAAAACTTGGCGGTTTCAGCAAGATTTCGGGCTAAATCTTCTCAAGTCGCTTAATCTACTAGATTTCGGTCGGTGTAAACGCGGTGTAACTCTAATTCTTATCGCTCTAGTCTAGACATTCTTATGTTACAATGTGGCTTACAATTAACTTCCTTAACAATGTGTTACTATGTATACATGCTATGTATTACTATGTATACCTTACAGTATAGTGCACATATTTGAACATAGAACACAAGAACTTCGAATTAAAGCAGAATTCTAATACAAATCATACACATCTGCCTTTTACAAAAGGGCCGGAGCCAGTGGGGTGCACAAAAATGTTCCACACTTTAATATGTACAAAATGATCTAATATATCTAAATAAAAAAATTTAATTCGAAGAAAACAACAAGCAGCGAAGCAAAACAACGAGAGAGAAGCAAAACAACGGGGCATAATATTTAAGTTTAATGCGGGTTTTTCAAATTTGATTTGATGATACAACAGGTGAATATTTACAATTGACAACTTGTCTTACGCGCAACGTTATTATTTCAATGCAGAAGACACAAAATGTATCCAACTGCCACGTCTGTCATTAAAAAATCCTTTTATTTGTGTAAAATTTATTAAGAAAGCTAATAACAATAACCATAGACATTAATGAAGATGATACAAGGACAGTAGAAGACGGTGACAAAATGCAAAAATAGTACCACTGTGACCATATTTAGCAGAATTCTGAGATTTTAACAGCATTTAGCCATCAATTTAGGGTTTAACAAATTATGTCGCAGAAAAGAAAAATTTGGCAGATTTTAGGATAATTAAATCAAACTTTAACAGAAGATTGGCAAGACTCGGTCCCTACTAACTTTCTGGATATTACACAATTGACACCGAATGCAGAGAGCTCATATTGAACTGAGCAGTGAACGATCCGCTAGAATCGGAAGTTCTAGTAGCACGGCAATCGACACCGGAACCTTCGGGAGCAGCATTTCCCAAATGAGAAAGGCAGATGGAACTAAAATGTTTCCACTTTTGGCCGATTTTACAAAGGCCATGATGATTTTGCCTATGTCTAATAAGGCTTGTGAGCCAATATTCTCTCAAATGAATAACAGAAAAACCGACCTGTGGAACAAATTTAAGAATGAGCACGTTTCGTCATATTCCATGTCAAAAGGGCAGTAAGAGACCAGGATGGATGGGTAAATCGTGCGCTTTCAAAATATATGATCAAGATGGCGCAAAACTCAACCCTTCTTTATAAAAATACCGATACTCCAGATAAAGATGATACTTAAATAAGAAAAAGTTTGAAAACTGTTCTTAGAAAGTATCAAAACTACTATCAAAGTGATTAGCAGAATTCAGCAGATTTTACACGTACATCTAGCATAAAGTTGAATCTAAATCTAGCCACACTGTTCAGTTCATTGACGTTGGTCAAAACTTATACAGTAAGCGAGTTGATAACCAATATATTTTTATTATATGTTACATCTTTTTTAGTGATAGTTTTGCCTTAAATTGTGGCAGTGTGATCTTATCTTGGATTTATTAATGGGCATAATTAATCATATTCCGTAAGTCATTTCATTATTGATTTTTTAACGAAGGGCAGTGTAAGTGTTATAATCGTATTTTTTGTTCTCCTGGTCCTGAACTCAGATTTTGTCTTTTCAATCACTTTATGTCTTTTTTGTACTGCCATTGATATTTATGATCATGAATAAATTAGTAAATAGTTATCACATCACATAGTTCCTGTTTAAACTTTATTCTTCATCAATTATTATTATGATAAAAATCTTTTCACCGTAAGTGCATTTGTCCATTCATCTTGTTCGGAATATATGTGACAGTTGCGTTGAAGTAGTTCCGAATTTCAAATTCCTTCAGTTCGTATGGGTCCATTTCGATTTATTTATTAAAACGTTTTTGTTGCCTTAACCTATATATATCATTGGCCGGTGGTGTTGGCAGAGTTACGTCATCATCACTATCATCACCACCTGGTAACATACGTCTTCTTTTAAGACCTCCATCGCCCGCAAATGTGCTGTCATCTACAATCCAATGCACAGCCTTCGCTATGTCAAAATGTTTGGTATCATAGCCATGATCACCAGTCGGTCGTGGCACTGTAGTTTAAAAATATTGTGGATATCAATAAGTAAAACGCATTGTTTTCTTAAACCTTCGGAAAGCTTAATACGTGTAAAAACATCAGTCAGCATGTCGACTGAAACAAAAGGCCCCCTGAATGACGTTGGTGGAGGCAGCCTAGAACAAAGAGCAGCTAGTGCAATTGGGTGAGGGAAAGTCCCACCATTTAGTGGATGTTCCCCGGGAAAGGCGTTCGGCTTTGGCTTGAATGGAATCATTTGTGAGAAATCAGGTCTAGATAAACTATTCATTGGTTCATGTGTATTCTCGCAATAAGCGGCTTTTGCCCCGGATATTCCCGATGTCTAAAATAGAATACGTTATAAATTCTTAAACACATCGGAACAGGAAAGAAACTTACATCGCTATATCCTATTGATTTTAATTCAACAGGTGAACATGGATAAAGGTCTAGAAATTTGTATCTGTCTACTAGCTGCGCCGTATTTTTCCCTTCGTATTGCTTTAGCTATAAGTAATTATCAAAAAAAAATTTTAAAAATGAGATGACTGTCGAATCTTCGTTAACATTACGTTTTCTAAAACAGCACTCCTTCTTCGTTCGACTTTTACAATGCTCGATAAATCTCCTATATTTGATTCGAATTCTAAAAACTTATTCCACACATCTACTGATAGTTGAGGAGTTAGACCTCCAGATGATAACACGCGCTCAAATAGCACCCTTGTGTTGTTATCTTCATTCAAATGTGATAAATAATCGATATAACACATGACGTAATCAGGACTTCCCCCAAATCGTTTAAGTCCTAACTCAAATATTCTAAATGCTATATCCTTGTCCTTTGAACAATAGTATTCCATCAAAGCCGCGGCAACAAATATATGATACCTAGATCGTGAATCTTCACGAGCCTTTTTGAAAACAGCTCGAGCAGATTTTATCCCTTCAGCTCGACGAGCAAATTTCATATATTGAACATATGCCTAAACATAATCATAAGATATTATATGTTCAATGAAGATACCTTATTCTTACCAATGTAGGATCTATCTCCTGCATTGACAAATATTTGTTGTAAATTTGATGAACCTTTTCGTAATTCATTCTTCCTTCTTCAAAATCAGCATAGGCAAAGTACAACAAAGCGTTTCTGTTGAGTACTCCACATGTAGCTCTTTCTAAAATGTTTGAAGCTTCTTCACTAAAAGACCTAGCTGCTGTAACATCCTGCAAAGATTAGATACGAATACATTGCAGAAGTATGGAAACGGACATAATAATGGATTGAAATTTGAGTCATCTTTAAAACATCGTAAAAATTATCCATCATCCTTAAAAGACATGTTGTTCGCAAACTTACGCCTTTTTCAGTCAAAAGTTTGGAACTTTGATCTAAAAATTGTGCAGCTTGATGCCAAACAGCGGGATGATGTGTAAGAACCAGTAAGCATTGTTCTGTGGCGAACATTACCCGACGGGTTATTAAGGCTGTATCTTCTGTTCGCAATGGATTTGATTTTTCGAAAGCGATGTATTTCTTCCACAACTCAACCTACAATAATTTCCGATAGAAAAATTGAATTTGAATAGCTGTATGGTTTATGAACCTGTTTTATTTCTTCCTTAGCCAAAGTTGGAGGTATAGCTGGTAGATTGCGATTTAATCCTTTTGTTACTATTTCCAGTTCTTTAGCAACTCGTCGAGCATTCATATAATCTCTATAAAACACGAATCAACAGATTTCCTACAACATACGTGACAAAGACCTTGATCTTTCCAAACTCATTTTCTCTGATATAACGGGATTTATTTTTTGCTCGAAAGCAATGTAGTCCTTCCATAATGTTTCAATTCCAACAATTGGTGTAACTACAGCTTTCTGATATACTTTTCTCACCGCGGTGATTTTTTGATTTTCAGCATAACTCCCAACGGCTTCCACATTCTTTAAGAACATTATATAATCCTGCCAAATTGAGAACGAATGGAGATCCATACCAATTTTATCTAACGCAAAGTCATAGGCTTGTGCAAGTTTTTCTCTGAAAAAATATTTTTCAACTGACACATCAAAATAATGAAATAATTAATAGGATTAATAATTTTTAATTTAACATGGATTATCATAAAAACAAAAACCTGTTTAAAATACAGGTATAAAAATAAATACAATTCAAACTTTAGTGCACAGCGCTGAAAGTACCAGAAAAAAATTCAGAGAACTAGATTTCGATGTCCTTGTATATCTAATGAAAATTCACGAAATTTCAATTATTCCTTAAAAATATTTAATGTATATATGGTGGCCATCATTTTCATACATGTGATATATGTTTAGTAGCTATCTTCCACGCACTGTGTATTAAAATTACATAAATCGTTTGAGTCCGCGGAGCGCGGGCAACCTTACATACTTATGAGTGCTGAGTCCAGCTTTTGTATCCTTTACGTAGTTTAGATACAGCTTCCATAAATCAATATTTAGAATTTTTACAAGACATTTTTGAAATAGCTTTTCAACTCTTTCGTAATTACGTGCTTTCATTTCTTGTTCAATATAAATTTTCCAATATCGGGCAGTTGTGGGGAAAACGGCAACAACGGAATCATAGAGTGTTCTAACTTCATTAACATGACGACTTTGACCTTCACGGATCAAAACAGACCAAGATTCTATATCGTACGGCCTGACCTCAACAGTTTGTTGTGCTCTCACTAATCGTTCATGACCCCATTCCTAAAACAAAATGCAATCAAAAATTAAACAAAATTATGCTTCTCATGCTCACAATATCGAACTTCATATAATCCTTAAGAGACATTTGTCTGATATTTTCGTTCTCTTGATATAAAATTACTTTCAAGCTGTGATAACCTGGTACCGTAACTCACAATTTTTCAAAAATAGTACAAAAACCTGTAATTATTGTCCATTTTAGCGAAAGCTTTTTATCATTATTCAATTTCACGAACTTACTCAGCTGTAACAGAAAACAGGTACCGCGATCCAAATGTCATTGCCAAGCATATTCAGGACCGGGACCTACGAATACGTAACTGAGGAAATGATAACCAACAATCAAACTAGAGAAACAGAAATAGGGAAATCAGAGAAAATGGGGAAAATTGCTCGAACAAGTACTCACCTCCTTACTGATTTTTACTGAACCAATTTGGTTCATTAAATATCTGAAAACTTTCAAATCCATATATTTGATATATAATAATTGTTAATTTGACTTTAAATTTGGGGTAAAGTACACTTTAACTATGTTTTTGTTAGTGGTTTTCTTAAAATAGAAACCACATATTTAGGTAGATGTGATAATTATTATTGTGTTTTCCGCTCCAAAACACTAAATTTAAATTTTATACTGCGAGGCGCTCATACAAAAATTGAACATTTGTCAAAGTTCTAGTACAAATCATACACATCTGCCTTTAACAAAAGACGCGGGGGTGCGGGAGGTCAAAAAATTGTCCGCCTCTTTAAATGCACAGAATAGTCTAACATCTAAATAAAAAAGAATTTAAAGAAAAAGACAATAATAAATAATTAGTTAGAGTGTACTCTACCCTAAATTTAGCCGTGTTTATTATGCACGAGATTCATACGGCTCATGAACGTACTAGATTTTTTTAGTGTATTCCAACAACAACACGTGATCTTAGTAGCTATCTGCCTCTATTTGATTGACCGATTTTTTAGTTCCCGAGTTACTCACTTTTTAGTTTGTACTTTCTGGCCTCTGTCGAATTTTCATTTTAAAGGTTGACGAGTTGGAAATTTCAATGTCAAAATCATTGTCCACAAGCTATTGCAAACTAAATTATGGTGTTTTTATTTACGACGAGTGGGATCTTCTTCATAAAATAGGTTTAAAAGCTCTTCCCTTGATTTGATCTATTAATTACTTACGCTATTTCAGTTCAAACTCTTTCAATAAATCTGAAAGTTCTAGTAACATGCAATATATGTTTTGGAGGACAAGGATAAAATGTAATGTTTTGGGAAGAGACAAATGTTCAAGGAGTCATTTCTGCTGAGATCAATTTACATAATCCAGCTGTTTTCGAAGGTATTAATACCGTAAGATGGGGAGTAGCTGATGAATATTTGTATTTTGTTAACTATCCATGCCCAATTTCATATATTCGAGGACATCTATTTAAAATTGTTTCCCCATTTGTAAGTGAACTCAAATGATTTGATTGACATATGAATGTGTACATCGATTACAATTATAGATTCTCTCTGAAATCGAATGCAGATATTAGAGAAAATTTGGCTGTTTTTGAGAAACCTCATGAGTTTTGGGACGTTGGACGCAAATTGAGAGACAAGTATGAGCCGTTCCACGAAGGAACTAAAGTGTTCACAAACGAGGATTCGTATATTCCGGATGAGCAGACAGATGTAAACGAACATTATATGAATTTTTATTGGAAATAATTATCTAACTGCAACATTAGATTTATAACTTATCACTACCACCATGGATTTGTCAACCACACATCCGCGATTTCACGGAAGAAAATGGAGAAAATACGGCGCAAGGATGGACGTCCTGTGAAACCAGAAGGATATAATGAGAGATCTTTCGAACCTTGCAGGTTCTGTGATAACCCAAAGGTAAAGAACCTTGACTATGATATAAAATTGCTTCAATGATATATTTTCAAAGAGTCCAGTTTAAGTACAAACTGTGCAGAACTTGTTGCCGCGACAAATGTTACAATTTGTTGAAAAAATAAATCTTTGATATATTTTCGCATCATATAAAATTTAATTAATTTGTTTTATTGTAATTATAATTCGAAATGTAGTTAGGCTTCTTCGAAGGTTGTTCGGTTTTGCTGTCTTCATTATCGCTATCTACATTTTCGGAGGTTTTCATGTTCATTTTTCCATATCTCCCATATCTGCTTCAGATTCCTCATCAGTATCTTCTGTCGAGTTTGACGATAAAACCATTGGTCCTGTTTTTTGCACATACATAATTGATTTGCCTATTCTCCTAGATTCTAGATGATGTTTAACATTAAATTTAATACTTTATTTGGAGCTATAGTTTACCTACATTGATGAAAAGTGTTTGACATGTTCCAGAAATTGAATTTTTTCCTTGTTCTTCAGACAATCCAATCTATAATTAAACCGGTTAACAAGAGGATTTAAATAAAATATGTTTACTTACAAATATGCAATATCATGTCAAATCACACCACTTGGAAGTTCACTTTAATCAATTTCAAACAATAAAATTTTTAAAAACACTTTTAAATTCACAGACAGCTGTTCTCATGTGACTTGTCAAAAGTCACATTGCTGAAAACCTCCGGAAACAATGATCCGGTGCGTTTTGTTATACTGAGCCAGAGCCATATAGATCAGTGCATAATAAAACACGGCTTTTGTTTATTTACAGGTAATTTGTTAAATTAATAGTAAATTAATTATTAGGGTGTGTGCGAAACCATGCTAATTCTAAATTTAAGTCCAATTCATTTTAATTCCACTGGAATCGTTCCAATGAGTTTCCAATGAATTAGGCAGGCTGTGCGAATTGGTTTGCTTGGCTAAATTTTGACATCTGGAATTTGATGTTGTAGAAATTCGAATATGTTTAATATTAAAATTAAAATGAATTTCCTGTGTATGAAATTATTTATATTATTTTTAATTGAATCTATTTTAAAAAACTTTAACTTAAATTTCTCTTATTTACAAATTCAAAAGACGCGCCACTCTAACTGTTCAAGAGAACAACAACAAAATTTAGACTCCTTCGAATAAGTTTAGCATGCTCGGAAAATCACTAATTGCAAAAGTACTAGAATAACAGCACGCTAATTCAGCTCCATTTAGATCGTTTCGCACACGTCCTTAATACCTAATAATATATCGATTTTGGTATATGTGTGTCAACATTTTTCTATATTACTGAAAGTTACTAAATTTTTGTTCCCATACTATCTTTAGTTTTTCGCTCACAATGTAAGCAAAATTTGCGAGTTTATTGAATGTTACTGAAAAATACCGGGAAAAGATCCATAATAGAATAAGGCATGATCCCGTAATTTTTCAGTGAAATTAATAAACTCCTAAACTCTGCTACCAAGGTCGCAACTCTTACCATGTGAGCGAAAAACTAACAGTAGTACGGGAAGAAGAAATCAGTAACTTTAAGTAAAAACGTCAAATATTGATATGAAGTATAAACTAAACATCAAAATTTTTTACAAACATAGACACAAATATACACAAATCAAAAATATGTTAGCTGTAATGGGCTTGTCCCGTTGAAAATTTTTGTTTCTAAATAATAGAAGAATAAAATATTAGCAACTAAAATATTAAAATACATATAAATAATCAAGTGTAAGGTCACATTAGCAATTGTTATTGTAGCAATTTAGATCACCAATTATAATAATTTTAATTGAGGCCGCTGCAAACCTAAATTCATTCACAATAGATTCAAAATTACATTAAATTCAATTATATTATTCAGTTTTATTATTTACAATTTACACAAATACAAATTAATATATAGTTAAAAAAAGAGAATTCAAGCTATATGTCTAACTCCCTAACTCTGATATATTAATTTGATTTTTTGTAAAGGTTATATATGTAGTCTTTCTAGATTTTGATTCAGTTTGTCATAAGCCTACAGGATTTAATTTAAAGTTCACAGAGTTTGGTTTTAATAATTTCAATTTTGTGATTTTCGTAGTTTTATTTTTAGAAATCAATTCTTATTATTATGTATATTTTATATTATATCAGTATTATTAAATCAAAATATTATTATATTATATATATTATATTTATTATATGTATGATATTATATTATATGTGCCCCAGAATTGAGGAAACAAGAACAGCGGGCTTGTTAAGAGCAGAAAAGACCTCAGTCCGGACCATCACAATGGTTATTACAGGACACTGTCCGGTAACCGCACAATCAGTGTGAACACTCCACCCTGCTAACCTAAACTAACCTATGGTAATATAATTAATTAAATCAATAGTGGAATGTAGGTACTTACCTTTTATTTTTATTATTTAAATAATGACTGTATTATCTCTAAGTCTAAGTAAAATTTAGTAAACAGATTTTAATTTTATTTAGATTTAAGTAACCCAGTTTTGTTAGGTTACAATTATATTTATTATTGTTAGCCAGTTCTATTAGAGAAGCTCGTTAGGCAAAGAGTTCTTTTATATAAATAAAATTGATATTAAAATTATAATATAAAATACTAAATATATAATAATAATGTTTTAACAAAATAAAATATAAGTTAATGTGAAACATAAGTAATATAAAATTAATATTATAAAGAGTTATTTGTTCTTGTTATCGAACAATGGTAACTATATTGGTGACCCCGACTGGAGAAACATCTCCAAACTAGTTGCAAAATATATAATTGCAAAAAAAAACAAAAAACTAATAAGTGCAAAACAAAATAATATATGACAAGAATATTAAATTTAGTGAGAAGTTAGTGAACTTTAAAACATTTGTGAATATAATTCAAATAATTAATTATATTATATATTATCTTGTGAATTATAATAAATATAATAAATAAAAATAATGTTCATAATAATAAATTGATAAAGTTATAATAATTATAATTAATAAAATTATATAATATATATAATAATTAATAAAATAAAAATTTAAAAATACGATGTGATGTGAAATGTTTAAAGAAATAAATTTTGAATTTGATTTGACAAGAATTAATTATGAGTGAATAAATTATAAGTGAATGAATAAGAAAATTTGAAAATAACATTTTGAAATAAAATGAAATAAATTATAAATTATTTTGAAATTCCGAAAACAAATGAAAATGCTTTTTTTTCGTGAGTTTTTGTGAACATATTGTACAATTTTGAATAACACAAACAATTTAATTTGGAATAAGACCGAAAATTAATTTCAACAAACTAATCCATCAGATTTCTGTGGCATCTATTGTGAATTAAATGAAATTAAATAAAACTAATTAAAAGTAATAACTATTTTTCCATTTCAAGTGGAAATTCATTGAATTTAATTAAGAAAGTGCATTTTAATGGAAAATTGAAAATAAACATTTTAATATGAAGAACTTACGTTATATATAATGGATTAAAACATAAAGAACACATATTAAGAACATAGAACACATCGAGACATCCTGAAGAAAATTTAAGAAGAAGAAGAAGTAGAAAACATTAAGGAAAGAAATTAAGAAGCTTTATCTACCTTTATGTAAAGTAAGTCCCTACTTTTTCTACTTTGATTAAACGGAGCATTATTATAAAACAAAGATATTTCATCTGTTTTCGCACTATACCATCTTATTACATTATCATATATCTTTATTTATTAAATTGTTATATATCATATTAAATTAACATCGAAAAATAATTCAAATTTTCATTATGAATTTACCTGAAAATACTAGTGCCTCAGGTAAAAGGGGTGTTTTACGATCAACTGGTGATTCTGAGCCTCAGATCGGTAGTGCTACATTTCATAAACTCCCAACCTTCTGGTCATCCATGCCTGAAGCTTGATTTTTACAGGCAGAAAATATTTTTCAAATTAATAGGATGACCGATCAAAGCAAATTTCACCACGTGGTTGCAATACTAATTGGATGTGTCGTTGATTTAATAAGAAATCCACCTATTGATAATAAATACGAAAAATTAACAGATGCTCTCATCTCTAGACTCACAATTAGTGAGCAAAAACGATTAGAGCAATTATTATTGCCATCCGAGATTGGAGATCGGAAACCTTCGTCTTTTTACCGAGATATGGAGACATCAATGGGTTCTTCTAACATTGTTAATACTAATCTTATTAAGAAACTTTGGATGAGAAAATTGCCTGAAGCAATCAAAATTGCGGTTACTGCTTCAGGTAAAGAGGATATAAATAATCTAATAAAAATTGCAGATGATGTATGGGAAGTTATTCAACCGCGAGAAGTTTATGCTGTTAATACTTCTCAAGCAACAAACGCTCAAATAGAAATAGCTAATGCCGGCAGTTAATGGAACCCCTATGAGAGTTTTCGGCAATAAGTTACTAATTGTTTCTCTTTATTTACGTAGGGATTTTCCTTTTCTTTTTATAATTGCTGCAGTAGATAAACCTATTATTGGGGCAGATTTTCTTGCGAAATTTGGGATACTTGTAGATCTTCGTAATAAACGACTTATTGATACGAAAACGCAGTTAAAGGTTTCTGGGATATGCTTTTCAGATATTACTCCTTCAACAAAAATTTCTTTGCTGACCAATAAATTTTCACAACTTTTGAAAGAATTTCCAGAAATAACTTCAAATTCAAATTTTACTGCTGAAATAAAGCATTCAATCCAACAACATATTTTTACTTCTGGACCTTTCCTTTTTTATTCTCCTCGACGTTTAGATGTGACCAAAAACAAAATTGCAAAAGATGAATTTGCTACTTTATGTAAACTTGGTATTTGTAGACCGTCAAGATCTCCGGCGGTTGCAAATTTGTTTCAAAGATAGACCTTTGTCGAGCATATAAGTAAATTCCTGTTGCTGAAGAGGATATTCACAAGACAGCCATAACGACACCTTTTGGAATGTTTGAGTTTCTTCGAATGCCTTTTGGATTACAAAACGCGGCTCAAACTTTTCAGAGATTTTTGAATGAAGTTTTGGGCGATCTTGATTTCGTTTTCGTGTACGTTGATGACATCCTTGTAAGTAGGAAAAATGAGGATGAGCATTTCACACATCTACAACAAGTTTTTATCCGTTAAAAAGATTTTGGTTTCAACATCAAGGTTGAGAAATGTGTATTTGGAGTTGCCGAGTTAAATTTTTTGGGTCATAATATTTCGGAAAAAGGAATTCTTCCTTCCAAAGAGAGGGTTGAGATTATCAATAATTTCCCAGAACCCAACAATTTGAAGAGTCTTCAACGTTTGTTCGGGATGGTTAATTTTTATCATCGTTTTATCCCAAATCTAGCAGCATTTTTAATTCCTCTACATACCCTTGTTGTTAGCTCGATTAAAAAGCCTAAAGATTTTATTTGAACTGATAGTCATATTAATACATTTAATAAAGTGAAGCAAATGTTAGCCGAAACTGTTTTTTGGTGCATCCTATTCCTGAAGGTTATTATAGTCTCACAACAGATGCATCAAATACAGCAATTGGAGCAGTCCTCCACCAGTACGTTGATAGAACTTATCAACCATTAGCCTTCTTTTCAAAAAAATTAAACGAAGGACAACAAAAATATTCGGCTTTCGATAGAGAACTCTTAGCTATCTATGAATCAATTAAACACTTTAGACATTCGTTAGAAGGTAGAAAGTTGATTGTTTTTACAGACCACAAACCCTTAACGACAGCATTATGGACAAAAACTGGTCGCTGAGCTCGGCAAGCGAGACACTTAAGTTTCATATCACAGTCCACAAATGATATTTTGCATATTAAAGGTAAATCGAATGTGGTTGCTTATACTTTATCTAGATTGGATGATCTGAAACTCGAGTCTTTTGATTCCTCTGAAACTTTTCCACTAGATATTCAAAATTTCGCTATACATCAGACGGTAGATCAGGAAATTCAGAATTTAATTAAAAATGATAAGGAACAAAGATTCCAACTTATTACATATCCTTTTTAAAAATCAAAGTCTGGTGCAACAATTATAATAATACCATGCGCCCCCTAGTTCCCGAAGTCTGCAGAATATCTGTTTATGAGAAACTACATTCGCTTTCTCATCCAGGCGTTCGGGCAACTAGGAAATTAGTAACCAATAAATTTTGGCCCCGTATGAATCGAGATATTGGACAATGGACTAAAACTTGCCAGACTTGTCAGCAAAACAAAATTACAAGGCATTCAAAATCAGAACTAAGTTCTTTCCCACTCCCTATGACCCGTTTCCAGCATATACATTTGGATATCGTTGATCCTTTACCAATTTCGAGTGGTTGCTCTTATATATTGACATTGATTGATCGTTACTCACGATGGCCAGAAGCTATTCCAATGAAAGATGTTTCAGCTGAAGCAATAGCAAGAGCTTTTGTAAAACATCATGTTGCAAGATTTGGAATTCCTCTCACCATTACTACTGACAGAGGAACTCCTTTTGAGTAAAAATTTTTAATACTTTAATTTCACTTTTGGGAACACATAGGATCCGTACAACTGCATATCATTCTCAGAGCAATGGTATGGTTGAACGTTTCCATCGCCAATTGAAGGCTGTGCTTAAATCGACTAATTTTGTGAATAATTGGACAGAAAGACTGCCTCTGATATTGCTTGGTTTTCGCACAGCTTTTAAAGCTGATTTGGGATGCTCTGCGGCTGAAATGGTTTATGGACAAACCCTCAGAATTCCTGGAGAGTTTTCTTTGAATAAAGAATTAGAAGTTCCTCTTTCAGTAACTTTGGACAACTTGAGGAGGTCCATTTCTTTGTTGAAACCTGTTTCTGTTACGCATAAATCATCAGACAACCCGTTCGTTTTTAAGGATTTAAAACATTGCAGTCATGTTTTCGTAAGAATTGATCGTAAAATACCTTCATTAACACCTCCATATGATGGACCATATGAGGTACGTGATCGAACAAACAAAGTTTTTAAAATTAAAATTAATAACAAAATCAAGACCGTTTCAGTAGATCGTATTAAACCAGCGTATATTGAGAAAACAGATGAAATTGTTTTGCCACGTAACAAAAAGTCAATTTCCATTGTTTTACCTTAGCTCCGTTTTTGAAGGGAGAAGTATTATAGGTACTTACCTTTTATTTTTATTATTTAAATAATTACTGTATTATCTCTAAGTCTAAGTAAAACTTAGTATACAGATTTTAATTTTATTTAGATTTAAGTAACCTAGTTTTGTTAGGTTACAATTATATTTATTATTGTTAGTCAGCTCTATTAGAGAAGCTCGTTAAGAAAAAAGTTCTTTTAAAATAATTAAATTGATATTAAAATTATAATATAAAATATCAAATATATAATAATAATGTTTAAAATAAATAAAATATAAGTTAATGTGAAACCTAAGTAATATAAAATTAATATTATAAATAAAAATTATGAATAGTCATTTGTTTTTGTTATTGAACAGTGATAACTATATGGAACATAAATTATGTACTCACTGAAACGGTGAATTTTGAATCCTCATTCTTCTTTTCTTCTTTTTTCTTACTTGAAACTTGAATATTCTTGAATCTTCTTTTCTCTTCCTGCTTGCTTCTTCGATCTTCTTTTCTTGCAATCGAGGTCACCAATTTTGTGGCAATTTAGGTCACCAATTACAATAATTTTAACTGAGGCCGCTACAAACGTCAATTCATTCAAATTCACATTCATTCACAATAGATTCAAAATCACATTAAATTTAACTATATTATTCAGTTTTATTATTTACAATTTACATAAATACAAATTAATATATATTTTAAAATAAGGACTCAATTCAATTGGATAAGAATTCAAGGTATATGTCTAACACATTAACTCTGACTTTTCAATATGATTTTGTTTGAAAGGTAATATATGTAGTCTTACTAGATTTTGATTTAATTTATCATAAACCTACTAGATTTAATTTAAAGTTCACAAAGTTTTTTTTTTTTTAATAATTTTAAGCTATTCTTCATCCTCCTGACTAGAGAGTGTAATTCTTTCACCATAGTCATATATCAAATACATGCATTTGACAGTTTTCAGATATTTACTGATACAAATTTGGTCAGTAAATATTAGTAAGAAGGGGATGTGCTTGCGCGAGCAATTTTCTCGCAATTCTCCCTATTTTCTTTGGCACGGAAACGCAAAACTCTCAAATTCAGTAAAATTTAGTAAGATTTTCGACAACGAGAACACATCTATTAGTTACGTTCTCTTCGGGCATCGAGTCCCATACATATATCGAGTGCAAATTTTACACCCGATAAAACTTGGGTTAAAAATTACACCACTCGATAGTAGTTCATCTAGTGTTAATTGAATGACGCTATGCTAAATTTTCCCCTGATATTTTGGGTAATTTAATAAGGTGCGAACAGACGATCATAGGAAAAAACATTATTATATGACATAGTTGTATCATATCATATCTATGACTTTTTTTTTATGAACAAAGTGCAAGGGTGCACAGTTCAGGTACACTGAGTTTTCACCATTGTATCCCTATCCCCCCGGCTTTTACTCAGAGGTGTTCCCCAGTGCCTTGAAGAACGCAAGCAAGTTGTTCACCTTCACCTCTTTGAAAAGCTCTGAATCGAGGATCTCTCTGAACAACCATTAGCCGTGTTTTTTATTCTGATCCGGATCAAGTTGTGAATAAAAGACGCTACGAGATGATCCAATTTTGTTCTTTAAAGCTGGCGAAACTTCTTCGTTGTGTCAAAACAAAATTTATTCCTTGTACTAAGTGTCTAAACTAAATTAAATTATAATTGTATATCAAAATTTTCAAGCTCAATTTTCAGATGTAAGTACAAAACTTAGTCCATTCCAAGTTTATTTATTAATATATGTGCCTTATTTTTGTTTTTTATGTGAATTAAATGCATTTTCTACTGAACTCTCAGATTCTTGTTAGATATGGATGCAAACAAATTATCAGCCATAATTGCGGTAATTCTAATATCATATATCAAATTTATAAGAAATTCATTCACAATATGTGGTTTGTTTGTAGCTTATGGAATCATCAGAATCATCGGAGTCCAGCTCAAATAATTATGATTGCATGCTTCTACTTCATTCTGACGAAATGATTGATGAACGCGCTAAAGTGAAAAATTTCTTTGACACCGTACAACAATATAGCGAAGGGGACTTTAAGTCGCACTTTCGTATTCGCCGCTCAACAGCGAATTATTTGATAGGTAATATTGTTTGGTTTTTGGTGTTCTTTATTATTAGCTAATACTTTAATTTTCAGAAAAGTATACGAGAAGCGAATACGCCCAAAGGGAAAGAGCTGGTCGTAAACATATTGAACCGGAAAGAGAAATGTACATATTTCTGTGGTACATTGAAAACACTGAGCCATTTCGAGTACAAGCTAATCTTTTTGGTACGTCAAAATCTGGCGCCTGGAACGGGATTGTGGAGAGTCTGTCATCCGATAGCGTTCAATCAGGAACCAGATTCGAGCAAGAATCCAATAAGAACACGTTGATCAAAACGTAAATTATTACAATTGTAAATTATGTTGTTTAGCAATAAAAGGTTAATTAATTAAAGGTAGATTTAAAGTTCTCTTTTGTTTTTCATTTACGAAAATTTTTCTGGTGCCGAAACCCGGGACAGTGCGGCGAAACCCACCTGTCGTGAAATTGTGAAACAAACAGCATTCATAATTAATTAGTAGTTGTCTATCAACACGCGCACGCGCTAGAATGCGAATTGAAACAGTTAATTCATCAAAATAATTGACAGTACAGTGCGGTGAAACCCACGTGTCGTGAAATTGTGAAACAAACAGTATTCATAATTAATTAGTAGTTGTCTATCAACACGCGCACGCGCTAGAGTGCGAATTGAAACAGTTATTTCATCAAAATAATTGAGAGTACAGTGCGGTGAAACCCACGTGTCGTGTAATTGTGGAACAAACAGTATTCATAATTAATTAGTAGTTGTCTATCAACACGCGCACGCGCTAGAGTGCGAATTGAAACAGTTAATTCATCAAAATAATTGACAGTACAGTGCGGTGAAACCCACGTGTCGTGAAATTGTGAGACAAACAGTATTCATAGTTAATTATTAGTTGACCATTAACACACGCACGCGCTAGAGTGCGAATTCAAACAGTTATTTAATCAAAATAATGACAGAACAGTAAGGTGAAAACCACGTGTCGCGAACTGGTGAAACAAACAGGATTCACATTTAATTACGCGTCGTCTATTAACACGCGCAAGTGCACGCATACGAGAAGCGACTTAAATTCCGAACGACGAGTACGCCATCGTTTCCATTGGATCATCATTGGGGAGCTCGATCGGCTGCTTCAGGTCAGGTGCTCCAGCAAGAACTTTCTTCAAGTTCAGGTCTACAACTACAAGGTTCAGGTCAGTCAGTTTAGCACTTTCAGCTAACTCGCTCATAACAAGTAAAAACGATGGCAAAGCCAGAGCAGAAGCTTCTATCGCAACAGTCAACTTGTGGTGACCGCTTGGGAAAATTCATAACAAACACCGAGAAGTTGGGTGCAGATAATTTGACGTTCGACGTACTCAATACCCGGCTCGAGTTATTGGAAAAGTATTGGGCCGAAGCCATTAACAATGACACGCAGCTCAATTCCTATATTGTGGAACTTGTAGATGATGCATATTTCTTTGAGGATAAATTTTCAGGGTTTGAGAACGCCTATGTGCTGGCAAAATCGTATCTTGTTGGAAAATTAAGACCCTTCCTCGAGCAGGCTCAACAGCTGTTGCCAACGCAATCCAATCAGCTGACCCCAGGAGTACTTTCCATGCGTTCATCCGTACCAACGCTCAAGCGGCCTACATTCAGCGGCAATCAAGCCGACTGGGAAAATTTCAAGGAAAATTTTACCGCCATGTTTAAGAACGACACCACGATGATGCCGAGCCTTAAATTTCAGCACCTCATTTCCCGCCTTGGAGGGGACGCAGCACGTCGTATAGCAAATTTTCAGGTCTCTGGTTCCAACTTTGAGGTAGCTTGGGATGCACTGTGTCGGAGATACGACAATAAACGCCTGCGGCTTGCCACCCAACTTAACTCGGCTATAAATTGCCCACCAGTCAGTGAAAGGTCAGTAGCTGAGTTTTCTCGTCTTTTAGATACCATGGCTCAAAGCATCAGAGCGCTCAAGCTCCTGGCTCGACCTGTTGAACATTGGGATGACTGGTTTGTGCAGTTGATCGTCATCAAACTCGACGCATCCACGCGTGAAGACTGGGAGAAATCTCTCGAAGGGTCAGACGATTTTCCAACCTATAAGCAGCTAATCTCGTTTCTGGAGAACAGAATTAAATCAATCGACGCAGCTCGTTCGAATGATCCTTCAATCAACCCGGGTCGGAGGAAACCAAATTCAACCTATACAAAACCAATGTCTTCTCGCCACTCGAGTAATTCGAAAAATACTAAGGCGAAAGCGCCACAGTGCGTGCTATGTGGAGGTGCGTATTATCTGAACAACTGTCAGGGGTTTCTCCAATCCAGCGTTGCATCAAGACGCCAGACGGCTACACATCTTCGGTTATGCTTCAACTGTCTCAGAAAGGACCATACAAGGAACAACTGTAATTCGAAGTACAAGTGTAAATCGTGCGGGTCATCATACCATACGCTACTACATGAGGATGTTGCTGACATTCGAGACGTTCACTCAAACACGTCAGCACACAGAGTAAACATGAGCGTCGACAATAGAGCGTTGGAAACTCATTCTCAAACAGCAGTTTTTGGTCGCAATGCATTACTGGGCACTGCTATTATCATTTTATCTGGCAAGGCAGGCGATGAAATGAAGGTACGGTACAGAAGGATTATTTATTTCGCAGAAGGTGGTTCAGTCCTTGAAAATAACCAGATCCCCTCATAGTATGACCGTGTCAGGAGTAGGAGGACGAGTTACTGCACAGGTTTCATCTATAGCGCACTTAACATTAATATCACTATCAGACTCTAATTTCACATTGAGTTTTTCAGCAGCTGTGCTTCCCAAACTAACACAATTGCTGCCACAACATCGGCTTGAACGGATGGCCTGGCCACAACTCACCGGTCTACGCCTCGCTGATCCCAGTTTTAATACGCCAGCTGCCATTGATTGTATTTTAGGGGCTGACGTCTATCCACACATCATTTTAGCAGGGCTAAGAGTCGGTAAACCAGGTTCCCCAATCGCTCAACAAACTCGACTGGGATGGATTCTCACGGGCCCATGCTGTACTTCATCGAGTTCATCTCTCACCAACTCATGTTCAACAACATTATCAGCAGAGTCAAATTTGGCGAGTCAATTACGTTAATTTTGGGAAATTGAGGAAGCAACCTCAAACAAGCAGAAACTTAACGTTGATGAGCAAGCTTGCGAGCAACACTTCCAGGATACACACAGTAGAGACTCGTCGGGACTTTATGTTGTACATTTGCCAATAAAGCAGAAGCCCACTTTGCCCGGATCAAGACAACATGCAGTTCGTCGCCTAATTCAAGTGGAACATCGTCTGCAGCAGGATATGAACCTTCGCCTCGCGTACAACAAGTTCATGAAGGAGTACGAAGATCTGCAACACATGCACAGGATAACGCACGATCAAGTGCCCATACTCAATACCAGCTACATACCGCATCATGCTGTGGTGCGCCCTGAAACTGGAAAACTTCGAGTCGTCTTCGATGCTGCGCACATATCAGGCGATCACTGCCTCAACGACTATCTACATGCAGGTCCCAAGTTACAGGCTGACATCTTTACCATATTGATGCGTTGGCGCGTGTTTAAATATGTCTTCACGGCCGACGTCGTAAAAATGTTTAGGCAAATCCTAGTGCATCCTGAGGATGTTAAGTGGCAACGCATTGAATGGAGGCATGCTCCAGAGGAGCCTATCGCGGATTATGAATTACTAACAGTAACCTACGGCACATCCTGCGCTCCCTATTTGGCCAATCGAGTTCTGCGACAGCTTGCACTCGATGAGCAAACCAATTTTCCCGTTGGGGCAAACAGAATCCTTAAACACACGTATGTGGACGATGCACTTGCTGGTGCTCACAATTTAGTTGCAGCTTATCATGCCCGACGAGAATTTATTAATCTTTTGGCTACGTCAGGTATGAGTCTAGACAAGTGGTCTGCAAACTTCAGTTTGCCAACGAACGAATCAGCTCAGGTTGCTAAGGACGAGTACAACTTTAAACCAGAAGATACGGTGTCCATATTAGGCTTACACTGGGCGCCAAGAAGCGATACTTTCTCCTATAGAGTTCAGCCTCCTGTGTTGCCTGAAGTAATTACGAAGAGGATAATATTATCCAACATCGCCAAGCTTTACGACCCTTCCGGATGGCTTGCTCCGGTCATTGTTCGAGCAAAAATCCTTCTGCAACAACTGTGGATCACTGGTTAGGATTGGGATACAGCTGTCGACTCAGAGACGAGATCATTATGGCTTCATTACTGCTCACAATTACCCAAGTTACAGGGAATCGCAATTCCACGGTGGTTTGGGACTACTGATCAATCGTCGATTATTTTGAATGGATTTTGTGACGCCTCTGAAAAGGCGTATGCAGCCGCTGTCTATGTTGTTGTGAAAACGACTGATGCTACACGGTCGACGCTGATGGTTGCAAAGAGCAAAGTTGCGCCAATTAAAACAATTAGTCTACCACGATTAGAACTTTGTGGCGCACTACTGCTAGCTAAACTTATCTCCCGACTCGTGCTCGAGTTAGAGTTGAAAGAAGTTCCTCTGAGATGCTGGTCCGATTCGCAAGTAGTTTTGGCGTCATTGGAAGCCATTGGAAGACGTTCATCGCCAACAGAACAAGCGAAAACCTCACCCTGCTTCCAAACGCGCAGTGGAGGCACGTAGCTTCAAACGATAATCCCGCAGACTTGGCCACGAGAGGATTGTCACCGGAGAACCTAAGTCAATAACACATATGGTGGCATGGGCCACCGTGGTTAATCCTCCCAGACAAACGAGATCTCCAACGTCCCGTAACAACCACGACGATGGAAAAACGAGGTAGGTCAACGGTTGCTCTGTTGACGCAACCCCACCAGGATAATAGCATATATGGCCGCTTTTCATCGTGGACAAGGATGTTACGAGTTATGTCCTACGTCCACAGATGGAAGCATCGAACCAGGCGAACCCAATATAACTCGGTGTCCTTAAGCGCAGAAGAACTTCAAAGAACACAAAATTCGATCATCAAAACCGTCCAGCGAGAGGTATACAGTGAAGAGCGTTTACGATTACAGGCTGGAAACAACGCCTTACACGGGAGCACGTTGAGAAATCTGAAGGCGTTCTTGAATAAGCATGACGTATTGAGGGTAGGAGGTAGGAGGACTTCAGCTATCATGCCTGCCATATGATGAAAAGTACCCTGTCATACTCCCAGGTAAACACTACGTCACCGAACTGCTCATTCGACACGCTCATGCAGTGACATGGAGGTCCGCAGTTAACTCAAAGCTATCTGCGACGTGCGTTTTGGATCACAAGCGCTCGAGTTCACATAAATACAGTCATTCGAAAATGTGTCCGTTGCATACGTCATCAAGGTCGCACTCTACAGCAGCAAATGGCTCCTCTACCTGCAGCTCGAGTTACGCCCTCACGAGCATTTAGTTTCACTGGTGTGGATTATGCTGGACCATTTCCTGACCAAAGGGCGAGGTCATAAGGCTACCAAGGGTTATGTAGCAGTATTTACCTGCATGGTTACACGTGCAGTGCATTTAGAGGTGGTGTCTGACTATTCGACGCAAACGTTTTTAGCCGCCTTCGATCGTTTCGTCTCTCGAAGAGGATTATGCCACACTGTCTACTCCGACAACGGAACAACGTTCCGGGGTGCAGACACCGAATTGAAACGAATGTTTGACGCTGCATCCAGGTACAGTGCCAAGGTTGCAGCTTCAGTAGCAAACAAGGGCATACGCTGGCAGTTCATTCCTCCAAAGGCACCACATTTTGGAGGGCTGTGGGAAGCTGCGGTAAAGAGCTTCAAACATCACCTCAAGCGAGTAATAGGCGACGCAACTCTTACCTTTGAGGAATTCTCAACACTGACATCACGCATTGAAGCCTGTTTAAATTCAAGACTCCTATCCGCAATCAGCAGCGATCCCACTGATTTCACGGCACTAACGCCTGGTCATTTCCTCATCGGTGCCTCACTGCAAAGTCCACCTGCACCTTCCATCTTGGAGACAAGCGGCCTTTCGCGCTGGAAGACGGTGATGAATATGCGTAACCACTTTTGGCAACGGTGGTGCAAAGAGGTCATCCAGGATTTTCAGCAACGCTCAAAATGGCATGATCCCAACCCTCCGCCACGAGTAGGGGATCTGGTTTTGATTGCTGACGATGGGCCACCGCCTTAACATTGGCCCCTCGCGCGAATATCAGAGGTTCATCCCGGTCCGGACGGGCTCACACGAGTTCTCACACTACGTACTGCAACATCACCATCTCTGAAACGACCCATACATCGGATAGTACCACTGCCGGTCAATGACGAGGCTTCCAGTGCCTTCATTTCCAGCTCAACAGGATCCATGACGGCGGGCGGCAAGAAGGTGGAATGAGAACCAGCTGTTCAATCAAAATTTCAAAGAAAACTCATCCTCGCAACTAATTATAATTATAATACACAACGCAAACTTAAGTTAAAGTTACGTTACGTTAAGCTCTCTCGCAATGAGGCGGGCGGTATGTCCGTGCCACCTAAACAAATAAAAATACAAACCGCAACGATGGCAACACCAGTAGTTGCAACCTCACCAATTAAAAGTACAACGCTGGCAACACCAACAGCAGCAACGTTATCCAACAAATCCAGCGCATGCAAATGATCTCAACGGGATTGTGGAGAATCTGTCATCCGATAGCGTTCAATCAGGAACCAGATTCGAGCAAGAATCCAATAAGAACACGTTGATCAAAACGTAAATTATTACAATTGTAAATTATGTTGTTTAGCAATAAAATGTTAATTAATTAAAGGTAGATTTAAAGTCATCTTTTGTTTTTCATTTACGAACACAAAGTTACAAGGAGTTCCATAAGAAGAATGGAATTCCTGGCATTTTAGGACCCATCGACTGCTCTCATATCAAAATAAAAGCGCCAAAAGAGCATAAGGAGGTCTACTTTAATAGGAAGCATTACTACAGTATTCATTTGGAAGCTGTGGTCGATTTCGACGAATTATTAATTAGAAGAGGATAATATTATCCAACATCGCCAAGCTTTACGACCCTTCCGGATGGCTTGCTCCGGTCATTGTTCGAGCAAAAATCCTTCTGCAACAACTGTGGATCACTGGTAAGGATTGGGATACAGCTGTCGACTCAGAGACGAGATCATTATGGCTTCATTACTGCTCACAATTACCCAAGTTACAGGGAATCGCAATTCCACGGTGGTTTGGGACTACTGATCAATCGTCGATTATTTTGAATGGATTTTGTGACGCCTCTGAAAAGGCGTATGCAGCCGCTGTCTATGTTGTTGTGAAAACGACTGATGCTACACGGTCGACGCTGATGGTTGCAAAGAGCAAAGTTGCGCCAATTAAAACAATTAGTCTACCACGATTAGAACTTTGTGGCGCACTACTGCTAGCTAAACTTATCTCCCGACTCGTGCTCGAGTTAGAGTTGAAAGAAGTTCCTCTGAGATGCTGGTCCGATTCGCAAGTAGTTTTGGCGTCGCTTAACGAACATCCAAGCCATTGGAAGACGTTCATCGCCAACAGAACAAGCGAAAACCTCACCCTGCTTCCAAACGCGCAGTGGAGGCACGTAGCTTCAAACGATAATCCCGCAGACTTGGCCACGAGAGGATTGTCACCGGAGAACCTAAGTCAATAACACATATGGTGGCATGGGCCACCGTGGTTAATCCTCCCAGACAAACGAGATCTCCAACGTCCCGTAACAACCACGACGATGGAAAAACGAGGTAGGTCAACGGTTGCTCTGTTGACGCAACCCCACCAGGATAATAGCATATATGGCCGCTTTTCATCGTGGACAAGGATGTTACGAGTTATGTCCTACGTCCACAGATGGAAGCATCGAACCAGGCGAACCCAATATAACTCGGTGTCCTTAAGCGCAGAAGAACTTCAAAGAACACAAAATTCGATCATCAAAACCGTCCAGCGAGAGGTATACAGTGAAGAGCGTTTACGATTACAGGCTGGAAACAACGCCTTACACGGGAGCACGTTGAGAAATCTGAAGGCGTTCTTGGATAAGCATGACGTATTGAGGGTAGGAGGTAGGAGGACTTCAGCTATCATGCCTGCCATATGATGAAAAGTACCCTGTCATACTCCCAGGTAAACACTACGTCACCGAACTGCTCATTCGACACGCTCATGCAGTGACATGGAGGTCCGCAGTTAACTCAAAGCTATCTGCGACGTGCGTTTTGGATCACAAGCGCTCGAGTTCACATAAATACAGTCATTCGAAAATGTGTCCGTTGCATACGTCATCAAGGTCGCACTCTACAGCAGCAAATGGCTCCTCTACCTGCAGCTCGAGTTACGCCCTCACGAGCATTTAGTTTCACTGGTGTGGATTATGCTGGACCATTTCCTGACCAAAGGGCGAGGTCATAAGGCTACCAAGGGTTACGTAGCAGTATTTACCTGCATGGTTACACGTGCAGTGCATTTAGAGGTGGTGTCTGACTATTCGACGCAAACGTTTTTAGCCGCCTTCGATCGTTTCGTCTCTCGAAGAGGATTATGCCACACTGTCTACTCCGACAACGGAACAACGTTCCGGGGTGCAGACACCGAATTGAAACGAATGTTTGACGCTGCATCCAGGTACAGTGCCAAGGTTGCAGCTTCAGTAGCAAACAAGGGCATACGCTGGCAGTTCATTCCTCCAAAGGCACCACATTTTGGAGGGCTGTGGGAAGCTGCGGTAAAGAGCTTCAAACATCACCTCAAGCGAGTAATAGGCGACGCAACTCTTACCTTTGAGGAATTCTCAACACTGACATCACGCATTGAAGCCTGTTTAAATTCAAGACTCCTATCCGCAATCAGCAGCGATCCCACTGATTTCACGGCACTAACGCCTGGTCATTTCCTCATCGGTGCCTCACTGCAAAGTCCACCTGCACCTTCCATCTTGGAGACAAGCGGCCTTTCGCGCTGGAAGACGGTGATGAATATGCGTAACCACTTTTGGCAACGGTGGTGCAAAGAGGTCATCCAGGATTTTCAGCAACGCTCAAAATGGCATGATCCCAACCCTCCGCCACGAGTAGGGGATCTGGTTTTGATTGCTGACGATGGGCAACCGCCTTAACATTGGCCCCTCGCGCGAATATCAGAGGTTCATCCCGGTCCGGACGGGCTCACACGAGTTCTCACACTACGTACTGCAACATCACCATCTCTGAAACGACCCATACATCGGATAGTACCACTGCCGGTCAATGACGAGGCTTCCAGTGCCTTCATTTCCAGCTCAACAGGATCCATGACGGCGGGCGGCAAGAAGGTGGAATGAGAACCAGCTGTTCAATCAAAATTTCAAAGAAAACTCATCCTCGCAACTAATTATAATTATAATACACAACGCAAACTTAAGTTAACGTTACGTTACGTTAAGCTCTCTCGCAATGAGGCGGGCGGTATGTCCGTGCCACCTAAACAAATAAAAATACAAACCGCAACGATGGCAACACCAGTAGTTGCAACCTCACCAATTAAAAGTACAACGCTGGCAACACCAACAGCAGCAACGTTATCCAACAAATCCAGCGCATGCAAATGATCTCAACGGGATTGTGGAGAGTCTGTCATCCGATAGCGTTCAATCAGGAACCAGATTCGAGCAAGAATCCAATAAGAACACGTTGATCAAAACGTAAATTATTACAATTGTAAATTATGTTGTTTAGCAATAAAAGGTTAATTAATTAAAGGTAGATTTAAAGTCATCTTTTGTTTTTCATTTACGAACACAAAGTTACAAGGAGTTCCATAAGAAGAATGGAATTCCTGGCATTTTAGGACCCATCGACTGCTCTCATATCAAAATAAAAGCGCCAAAAGAGCATAAGGAGGTCTACTTTAATAGGAAGCATTACTACAGTATTCATTTGGAAGCTGTGGTCGATTTCGAATTAATGTTCAGGCACATATCCATCGGTGAGCCTGGATCAATGCACGACAGCCGTGTTTTACGCAGAAGTTCGCTGTATGAAGGTGGACTTGCAGCTCAAACAGAAATTTTTCCAAACCGGAGCTTCCTTATTGGAGATTGTGCCTTTCCACAATTAGATTGGCTTATTCCTCCGTTTAGAGATAATGGGTCATTGTCTGTAACTCAGAACAAGTTCAATTATTTACTGTTTTCTTCGCGCATAGTTGTGGAAAATGCGTTTGGCCTGATGAAAAATAGATTCCGTAGATTGTTACACTTCACGGAACAGAACGATTTAGATTTTGCATGCGGTTGCATTCTCCATTACATCAGCATTATCGAACGAGACATCATTGAACACATTCCAGATGAAGAGACGGAGGATTCTGCAGATACTACCGAATCAAATAGCAACCAAAATCGCAGAGCCACACTTATTGAACACTTAATATCAAACAATATTTTGTAAAACTATTTTGTGTTTGATTAAAACAAAAAGAAAAATTTTAATATTTTGTTTTATATTTTAAGTAAATCCATTATAGTTTTCATGCGTTCTCTATGACGCAGACTTTTATTGAGCTCTCACTCCTTATGCCTCCTTTCTTTATCTGCAGCAATTTGTTCCAGCGCTTTTTGCCCTATATGCTTGTTGCAATTTATGTGATTTGTTTTAGGTTTTTTTGTTAGACGGCGCATCAACTGGTGAAGGAACTGGTGATTTGGCATCTAAAGGGGTCGGCACATCACTTGAGGCTGGGGGTGTTGATAGAATCGCTTCACAAGCTGAAGTTGGTTTTCGTTTTTGACACAGGGACTGAGTGGACTGGAATCTGCATGTCAATTCCCGGACAGTCTCTGTTATGGGGCTGGATCCAAATATTTCCCCCATTGAATCCTGGAACGGCGGAGCAAAATACCCAGCCCCAGATTTCTTGGTCGCGTCAAGTGAACCTTTGTACGCCCGCAACAAATTCTTTAATTTGATGTTCAACATATCTACAGTTGTATGCTGAGACTGAAAAAACAGCAAAATTAATTATAAGCGTCACTTTATAAAACATATATTGTAAAAAACTTACTAAAACACCTCTAAATCCTCGGGGATATTTTTCATTGAATCCTTCTTGGTTAAGAAGCTGGTTAAAAAAGCCAGAGTTTCAAGCGGCTGGCAGAATCTGCGTTTACTACAAAAGTTTCTGTTAAAGTGCATTGCATCATTCAGCATTCTATGCATCATGGCAACACCGCACTTAGTATTAAGAAAAAATTAATGTACTTTACTTTAAGTAGTTAGTTGAGTTTGTGAGTTGAACTAAACAAGATCACCGAAGGTGTACAAAATAAAGTCTACAACAGAATATTAATTTGAGCGTTTTCCTTAGTAACACAATTACAACAGGTTATGGGCCCAGACACGTGGTCTGATTGAAAGTAAAAGTGAGTAAAAATAAGGAAAGATTACTGCAAAATTAACGTAGGCGGCGTGCGTCATTTTGAGGTTAGAAAATCAAAACTCAGCGACAGGCGAGGCGTAATATTAGTGAAAGCAACATCAAGATGACTGACAATATGGCACAGCAAGGAACAGTTATCAAACTGGAAGGGAGCCGAAACAAGAACGTATGGAAGTTCCAAACCGTAATTATGCTCAAAGGCCAAAGCCTATACGAAATGGTCACTACCAGAGAAAAACCTACGGATGCAGGAAAGCTAGCTACTTGGGAAATACAAGATGTGAAAGCTCAAAGTATTCTCGTGACAAGGATCTCTGAAAATGTGATGCTGCATATACTTTCATGTACTTCATCAGCTGAAATGTGGCATAAACTCTTAAGTGTCTGCGAACAGAAAAGTGAGACAAGCATTCACATTAAGCAGCAAAGATTTTACCAATTGAAATACGATGAAAACGAAGACATGCCTGTATTTTTGTCAAAAATACAAGAAATGCACAGCGAGTTGAAACAGTTGGGAGAGGATGTCTCAGATAAATTCGTCATTATAAAGATTCTGATGTCGCTACCGGACAACTATAAACATTTTGTATCGGCGTGGGAGTCCGCACCAGACAACAAACAGACCTTCGAAAATTTGGTAGCCAGGCTACTTGTAGAGGAAGAAAGATTAAAGGAGAAAGGATAATCGTCACAGCCATCATCATCGGCGTTCTTAGCGAAAAAGACAATGAAAAAAAATATTCAGTGCTCTACGTGCAAAAAGTTTGGACATTACCAAAATGAATGCAGATACAACAAAATGAACAATCGAGAAAACAATAGTAAAGCACGTGGTGCGCCCGATAAATGCTATTATTGCGGTAAACCTGGACATACAAAAAATGAGTGTCGGTACAAGAAAACCAAAGAACGCAATGCGTTTGTTGCGTCGGGACAATTAGACAGAAGTTATCAACAATCAAAGTGGCTGGTGGACTCCGGTGCGAGTGAGCACATGTGATTCTGGAAAACCAAATTGTTATACTAGGAGATGGAACGCAAATCAAAGTTAATGGGAGTGGACAGATGGCAGCACAAGTGTTTGACGGAAAATGCTGGATTGATACCACCTTAGACAATGTCTTATACGTACCAACGTTGAAAACAAATTTACTATCCGTGAAATGTGTTACCGCGAAAGGTTATGTCGTGGTGACAGAACAAAACCTCTGTAAATTCATGAAAAATAAAAGATTGTGTGCAATTGCAGAACGAGTAGGAAATTTATATTATCTCAGTTTTCGATACAAACAAAGCAACGCAAATGTTCCACAAAATACACAAAGTGTGAAACATAAGCAACTAAGTTTGATTGAGTGGCATCAAAGGCTTGCTCATCAGAACATGGGCTACGTGAAGGATATATTAAAAAACAACAATATTAACGTGATGGGCTCCGATGATATTGGAAAGTGTGACAGCTGTTTGGCAGGAAAAAGTCATCGACAACCGTTCTCAAACAGTGAAAATAAGGCAACAAGAACATGCGAGCTGATTCATGCCGACGTTTGTGGCCCAATGGAGAAGTATTTGGTAGGGGTTCGAGGTATTTTGTGATTTTTAAGGACAATTATTCAAACTTTAGACAAGCATACTTTATCAGAGAAAAACATGAAGTGAAAAAGTGTATCGAAAACTATATAAATAAATCAGAAAACGAAACCGGCAATAAAATAAAATATTTTAGGACCGATAATGGATTGGAATTTTTAAATAAAGAAGTGGAGAAGATACTCAATAACAAAGGAATTATACACCAACTAACTGTTCCATACACTCCCGAACAAAACGGGAAGGCAGAGAGAGAAAACCGAACTCTCGTTGAAGCGGCCAGAACTATGTTGTGTTCAAAAAATTTACCTAAAACTTTGTGGGTAGAGGCAGTAAACACAGCTGTTTTTGTTTTGAACAGAACTGGAAAAAGTTCAGAAGAAAAGAAAACACCGTATTTTTTATGGACTAATAAAGAATTTGATTTCTACGCTTTGAGAGTATTTGGGTCAACCGTCATGGCCCACATTCCTGCAGAAAAAAGAAGAAAGTGGGATCCAAAAGGCGAGGAAGGGATAATGGTCGGATATGGCGACAATGTTAAAGGGTATAGGATCTATTTCCCTCAGAAGCATAAGGTGGAAATAAAACGAGATGTGGTTTTTATGGATGAGGAAAACAAACAACAAAATGAGCAAACAGTGACATGGAAAATAGAATCTACAATACCTCATGAATCAGTAACCATAACAGAAAACATCGTTGATGAAACCAGTGTTAATGAGGACTCACAAAACAGAAAGGAGGTGTCGCAGTTCCTGGAGATATCGGATGACAGTGAACATAAGCCTTGTAATGAAGAGGAACCTGAATTTGATGACCCCACCATGACTCAGGTAAGGGATGATACTACATTAGGTTAGGTTAGGTTAGCAGGGTGGAGTGTTCACACCGATTGTGCGATCCACTCCCACTCGGTGGCCAGATGGCCCATTGTGATACCCCTTATATTTCGCTATCCCCCCTCTCCTATTTCTTGATCCTTTTTTCCTCTGTCCTGAGGCATTTCCACCCCTTGGCAAAGTTCCTCAATAGTTGAACATCCATGAACCCTATTTCCTCCAACCCTGTGAAGGATTCGCTCCCCAGTATTTGCCTTCGACTATCGGCCAATCCTGGGCAGGAGCACAAAAGATGTTCCACCGTCTCCTCTTCCTCGTCACACTCCTTACAGAGACTGTCGCTTGCGAGCCCCCACCTTTGGAGGTTTCTCCCGACGGGACAGTGTCCTGTAATGACCATTGTGATGGTCCGGACTGAGGCCTTTTTTGCTCTTAATAAGCCCGCCGTTCTTGTTTCCTCAATTCTGGGCCACAAATGCCTTGAGTTGAAGCAGTCATCCCTGCTGCTCCATCTATTGCCATGTTGTTCCCGAATTACTCTGTCGATGGTATCTTTCAACAACCTCATCGGTGGCTTTGTAGAGTTGGCTTCTTCAGCACTATGAATTTCGGTTCCGATCCTTGCCAGTTTATCCGCCTGTAGATTCCCTTCCACATCGCTGTGTGCGGGCACTCAACAGGGGCTGACTTTGTCTCGGATCCAGGATAGTGCTTCTCGGCAACTCATCACCGCCTTTGACTTGATTGTCTTAGATTCCAGTGTTCTAAGAGCAGCCTGGCTGTCGCAGTAGATTGTGACCTTCTGAATTTCTTCGTCGGTCAGCTGCTTTAGTTTTGCTGCTCTCTCTATCGCGTTAATTTCCGCCTGCAATATACTAAAGCCTTTGTTGAGTCTGTGTGACTCCTTGACCTCTAGTATCTCCGAGAATAATCCGACTCCAGTCCCCGTTTTCGTTACTGAGCCGTCTGTAAAGACGCTTATCTCGTCTTTTTCAAAAATGGAACCACTTTCCCATTCCTCTCTGGTTGGGATTCTGATCTCCAGCTCCTCCCCAAACCATTGCTTTGCCACCATATAGTCTGTGCGCTGTCGTAGCACTCCGGTTTCCACGGTGCCTCCCATTTTTACTATCTCTTCCAGCACACTAGCATGCCCCTGGCCTGTGTGCCTCCACAGTTTCGTTTCTCTCAACCGTAAGGCTGATTTGGCTGCCAGGCCCTTTACAAATAGGTCTAACGGTTGCAAATTTAAGATTGCCTCCAGCGCCGCCTGAGGTGTGCTCTGGATCGCTCCCGTTATACCTATCACTGCTAGTCGCTGCACCTTTCCCAGCATCTGTTTGTTCGTCTCCTTGTCCATGGCTTTCCACCACACAAGGGCTCCATATGTGACAATGGGTCTGACAATCGTTGTGTAGATCCAGTGTATGATCCTTGGTTGCAGACCCCAGTTCCTACCAAACATTTTCCTACATGTGTAGAAAGCGTTTATTCCTTTTTTCATCCTTTCCTCCACGTTACTCCTCCAAGTGAGTTTAGAGTCCAGGATGACTCCCAAGTACTTCGCCTCTCTAGAGAGGTCTAGTACCCGTCCTTTCACCTTTGGTAGTCTAACCTTTGGTATCTTATACCTTCTGGTGAAGAGAACTAGCTTCGTCTTTTCCGGGTTTATCCCTAGGCCATTTCTCTCCGCCCAGTTGCTCGTTTCTCTTAAAGCTTCACCCATGGTGTCGCAGATCGTTTGTAGGAATTTGCCTGTTGTCAATATAACTACGTCATTTGCGTAGGCGGTGACCCTAACTCTCCTTCCCCTGAGATCTTTTAGGATCGAGTTGATTACGATCAACCACAAGAGTGGGGATATCGCCCCTCCTTGTGGTGTACCCCTGGTCGCCAGTCTTCTGATCTTGTGTTCCCCCGTCTCTGTACTGATAATTCTGCTTTTTAGCATATTTATTATCCAGTACGTGATGGTGGGCTCCACTTTCAGCTCCATTAATGCCTCCTTTATTGCATTGGTCTTTACGTTGTCGCTCCCTCTACGTCCAGAAACGCCCCTAGGGCATATTCCTTTTGCTGGAGGGATTTTTCAATCGTTCCAACCACTTCATGCAGCGCACTTTCCACCGATTTACCTTTGAGGTAGGCATGCTGTGCTATACACTCCTCCTCTATATTGGTCTTCTGCTTAATGTTAAGGTCCAAAAGCCTCTCCATTGTCTTTAATAGGAACGAGGAGAGGCTTATCGGCCTTAAGTCCTTTGGTGTAGTGTTGCTTGACTTCCCCGATTTGGGTATGAAGGCAACCCTTATATCTCTCCATGTTTCAGGGATGTATCCTAATGATAAACAGCCCTGAAAGATGCTCGTCAGTACCTCTGCTATGCTGCCTATCGAATTTTGCAGCATGGCTGGTGTGATTCCATCCGGCCCCGCAGATTTGTTTGGCTCGAATGTTTTCACCGCCCATATTACCTTTTCCTTGGTGATGGCGTCTCTTATAGTTACCTCCTTTGGACTAATCCTGATCGTTGGGCTCTCTTCCTCGCCCCATGTTGTCAGGCAACCCGGGAAGTGAGTCTCCATCAGCAGTTCTAGTGTCTCCTTGCTCGACTCCGTCCACGAACTATAACGTGACTATAACGTCTTTGGAAAGAATTTTCCTGAACCTTGAGGTTCACGTCCTCTATAGAGTTAAGGAAGTCGACCAAGGAGTCCCATTTAGCCTTTCTTATCCTATTCTTATACTCGTTAAAACTGCGCTTGTAATTAGCCCAGTCCTCCTCTTCTTTACTTTTCTTTGCCTTGTTATAAAGCCTTCTAGTAGCGTCCCTCTGTTGCTTGAGCTCTTTGTTCCACCACTTATTGGTTTCCCTTCGAGCTCTGCTTATTGGGCAGGTTTTCTGGAAGGCTTTTAGCGAAGTCTCGCAAAGTTGTTTTACGGACTTTTCCAGGTCCGCCACCGTGTGGAGATAGGTACCGAAGTACTGTGTGCTCTTTGTTTTCATTGCCTTCTCCACTTCGGTGGAAAATCTATTCCAGTCCGTGTTCCTTGGATTCCTGTAGGGTTTTCCTACCTGAACCTTCCGGTTAATTTCGAAGAGAATTCTCCCATGATCCGAAAAGGAGTGCTCGGGAGATACTCTCCAGTTTTCTACGTTTACGTTAATAGTGTTAGTGGCCAATGTAAGGTCTATTACCTCCTCCCTAATTTTGTTAGTAAAAGTGGGTGTGTCACCCCGATTACAAATTGTTAGGTTGGTAGAAATTATAAGCTCTAAAATTGACTCACCCCTTCTGTTGATGTCACTGCTTCCCCATTGGACGTGATGACCATTTGCGTCACATCCCATCACCATGTGCCATCCTCTAACTTCGGCCTCTTGTACCAGGGCCCGGACCGCTGCTGATGGGGGGTCTCCTTCCTCGTATGGCATGTACGTTGAGGCCAGGAGCAGGTTAGTTTTGCCCCTCTCCTCTAGTACTGCCACTACCATGTCATTTGTGCTGTGCTGTGAAAGTAGAGTGAGGTTTAATGATCTCTTTGCTACTATACACGCTCTTTTTTTACCTGCTGTGCTTGAGTGAAGTAGACTATAATTTTTTGAACTAAGTCCTCGGATTTTGTCCCCTGAGAGCCACGGTTCCTGGACTAAGGCCACGTCTACTCCATTTGCCTCCATATACAGCATCAAATCCTCGGTGGCCGCTTCGCAGTGGTGCAAATTACTTTGCACTGCTTGCAGCCTCCTCGGTGCCGCTCTTGGATTCATTGGGAAGCCTCACTTTTGCTGCACTAAAGCCGAATTTGATGCTTCCCTTTGAAACCTTTAACTTGGCGAAGGACAAGTCGTCTACCGTTACGACAAGGTCCTTCCCAACTCCGTTTGGACACTTGCTGGAGGAGATAATTCTCCATTTGCTCGTGTCCAGACCGTTCTGCCTGGAAATCAACTTCATTGTGGCTTCGTCCTCCACTAGTGGGGGAGGAATCCACAATAGCGCCAATTTCCGCAGTGGTAGCTCCGATTTCGGAATCACCTCCAATTTGGCTCCTGGCCAAAGTTCGCCAAGGCCCTCGACTACACGGCTCAGAAAATCAACGGATTTTCTCCCCGAACAGCCAATGACCTTGACTCCCTTGTGCCAGCTTGCTCCTTCGAAGGACAACTCCTCCATCGAGCAACTCTGCTCGCTCGCCATCGCGTACAGAAGCCTCGTCTCGACCATTTCCCACCTTTCGCCAGATATTTTGCCATCTAGATCTGATCGATCTATGATAGCCATCTGACAATCGGTGGGCGCTTGGTCTACCGACGAGGTTTTGGGCTTTTTTGGTGTTTTCTCCTCCTCCTCGTTGGATCGCTCCCTTTTAGCTTTCTTCTGGGAAGTCGGCTGTGGGGGTTTTCCTGAGGGTGAGTAGGCAACAGCATTGGACCGCTGTAGTTTGGCGCTCTGACCAATAGCTCCGGTTTCAGACCTTGCCGGTCCTGGGAGCTCCTCAACGATTGTCCCCAATTTCTGCGAAGCGATATTCTTCTCGAAATCGGCGACAATCCTCCTGTTTCTTGCTAAGTAGCCCTTCTCCTTATCAGAGAGCTCTTCGGACTTCCTTAGCAAGAGTTTCTTCAAGCTGGCCTTGGCACTTTTGTACCTCTTAAGGGACAGTTGCGCCTTGGTCGGCTTCCTCTTCTTCTTCTCAGAGGCCTTGGCTTCGGTAGTCTCGCCCAGCAATCTCTTTTCGGCCTCAGAGTCAATGGTTCCTGTACTGTTGACGGACATGCCGTCGTCAGTTTGAACCTTTGTCTCCAGGCCTGTAGAGAGGCTAAACGACCCACCTGTGCCTTGTTGCCTCCCACTTGTAGCATCCACCGCAACGCTGGCCAAGTGTTCCACCGTCGTTGCTGCCACAGGCTCGAGTGTGCCCCCCCCAGAATCCGAATGGGGCACGGCCACCTCCGAAGAGGTGGATGGATTTGACGACTGAGTCGCCGCACCACCTGGGGTAATTTGTAGTTTCCTCAAACCCTCCATATTTAAAAAGGGGGGTCCTCCCATTGTCCGCGGCCGAGTATTGAGCTTCCCGAGTTCAAATTGTACTCTTCTGCCTATTCCTCGACGATCCAAGAGAAATTTCCCCTGGACTTCCACTATCCGCAACCCGTGGACGCGCCCGGTGGCTAGGGAGGCGTCTAAAACCTCAAAGAGGCTTAGACTAGCCGTTATTTATATCCCGGGATACTACATTAACTGTTTCTGAAAATTCCCCAGAAAGACAGCGTGAGAAACGCGTGAGAAAACAGACGTCGTTCTACAGATGTAACAATGTAAATCTAAATGATGAGGAACCAAAGACCTATGAAGAAGCGATGATGGGGAATGATGCAGAAATGTGGACCAAAGCTATAAATACGGAATTAGAGACTCTTAAACAAAATAATACATGGAAGGTTTGCGATAATCCAGTTAATAGTAAAATAATAAGCAGTAAGTGGGTTTTCAAAATTAAGAGAATGGGAAGTAAAACCCAATATAAGGCCAGGTTGGTGGCTAGGGGTTTTGAGCAGCAAGATTCCATTGATTTAAATGATATATATGCACCTGTTGCAAAGTTGACAACCTTTAGGGTGTTTACAGCCATAGCAACAAAATTAAATGTCCCAATACATCAAATGGATGTGACAGGGGCCTTTCTGTATGGAGACATTAATGAGGAAGTCTATATTAGTTTACCAGAAGGGGCATATAGTAGAAATAAAAATATAGTTAAATTAAACAAATCCTTATATGGCCTCAAAAAGTCACCCAAATATTGGAATGAGAAGTTTCACTCTGTCATAACAAAGCAAGGGTTTAAAAGATCACAGTGTGACTCATGCCTCTATGCTAAAAATGATGGCCAAAATTTAGTTTATGTTTTACTCTATGTCGACGACTTGCTAATTTTTGGTACAAATGAGAATGAAATAATTGAATTAAAGTTAAACTTAAACAAAATATTTGAAATGAAAGACCTAGGTTTAGTGTCAGAATTCCTTGGTATACAGATTAATCAAAACTTGACAAATGGTGTAACAGAATTAAGACAGAAGACATACTTAGAGAATGTGTTAAAGAGATTCGGAATGCTTGATTGTAAACCAGTAGCAACTCCAATGGATCAGAATTTTAATGTTAAATTACTGAACAGTGACAAAACTGACACAGATAAAAACATAGAACATACATGCAGAAAAATGATAGGTTGTTTAATGTACGCAGTGTCAGGCACAAGACCAGATTTATGTGTAGCTATATCCATACTTAGTCGTTATCAAAATTCTGCAAATAATGAGTTACTAATGGCTTTAAAGCGTGTACTTCGATATGTAAAGCATAGTATAGATCATAAACTGGTATATAAATGTAATGATGAACAATTTATTGGTTATTGTGATGCTGATGATTGGGGAGGTGACCTTGAAGACAGAAAATCTACAACAGGCTTCTGTTTCTTATATGCTAATTGTTTAGTATCTTGGTGCTCTAAAAAACAATGCTCTGTTAGTTTGTCATCTACCGAACCAGAATACATAGCAGCAAGCATGGCTGCCAGTGAAGCATGTTGGCTCAGAAATTTACTATTAGATTTTAATGAGAATGTCAGTAATAAACCAGTTAAAATTTATTGTGATAACCAGTCTGCCATAAAAGTTGCTAGTACAAATTGTGTGAAACGTCTGAAACACATTGATATTAGATTCCATTTTTTAAAGGAACTAATGGAAAATGATAAAATATGTTTAGAATATATGAAAACTGAAGAACAAGTGGCAGACATCTTAACGAAAGCATTAAATAAGAATTTGATTGTTAAATTTACAAATAAGGTATCTTTGTATTGAATGCTGCATTGAAAGGGGGTGTTAAAGTGCAATGCATTATTCAGCATTCTATGCATCATGGCAACACCGCACTTAGTATTAAGAAAAAATGAATGTACTTTACTTTAAGTAGTTAGTTGAGTTTGTGAGTTGAGCTAGACAAGATCACCGAAGGTGTACAAAATAGAGTCTACAACAGAATATTAATTTGAGCGTTTTCCTTAGTAACACAATTACAACAGTTTCGAAATTAAATTAAACTAAACTTTTGTATTTTATTCATAATACTTACGTATCATCAGTAGTTCGCATCATTTACGTATGTAATTTTTTGTAATTTGGAATGAAATGTTGTACGTTACTCTGTGCATGACAATTTGTGAATCCCGTTATTCCTTATCTGAGTCACAATTCCTTACAGGATGCCTTACAGGACGAAGAAAATAAACAAAAATTTCGCGACGAAACATCTCTTTCAAACGTAAGTATATTTTATATGTATTTTTACTTGCCATTTCTCAGTTTCTTTTTTATTAAATTTTGAATTATACTTACTTTTTATTTCAAAAATTGAGCAAAAATTTCCGTGCCATAAATTTCAAACAGAAAATGTACTACACGATGACATTAAAGAATAAAACGTTAAAACGTAAAAAAAGAACAAACGATGACATTAAGGAATAATAGCTTAGGCCACAGTGCCCTGTTAAAATTCCCAGGACGTCGCGTGCTCTGCGTCTTTCAAGTTTGGTGATCGCTTTTGCCCAGCCGGTAAAATAGTTTCGCAGCAGCTCTTTCGACCACCTGTATCCAGAGGATTTCTCCCAAGTCTCCCATCTTTCTCTGTCGATGGTTTGTAAAATAATGTTGTAACCTTCCTCGTATGCGATTCCCACCTCCATTTCCGGTTGTTCATACGTCTCCACTCCCATTTTCGCGAGTTTGTCCGCTCTTTCATTACCTTTGTAGCCTGAGTGTCCGGGTATCCAGGTTATGAGGACTTTGTTCTTTCTGGCTAGTGCATTAAGAGTTTCTTTTGCCTCGTTAACTAGCTTGGACTTGGTGCTGGGGTTTTCCAGCGCCTTTATACAGGCCTGACTGTCAGTACAGATGCGTATGCATCTTCCTCCAACATCGTCTCGTACCAGTACGCCAGAACATTTTACCACCGCAGCAATCTCTGCTTGGAAAACAGTGTTACATCTCCTCAGACTAAAAGAGCCATCTTCCACTCGACTAGGTCTATAGCTTCCTCAATAAAGCTCACCACATGGTCACCCACCCACAGTGTACGCGTGCTGCCCATGGTGTAGTGGGTTCATTATCAGTATATTAGGCCTGACATTATAGTCCACTACCTTCTCTAAGGTCTTTAGAAGGAAAGATGTCAGACTGATAGGTCTGAAATCCTTTACCGTGGTGTAACTTTTTTTTCCCAAGTTTCGGTATGAATGAAACCCGTGTTCTCTTTCAACTACTTGGAACATGCCCTCTGGCGATGCATCCTCGGAAAATGCCCGTGATCGTCCCAAGTAGGTAATCCCTTCCCTCCTCTAGCATTTTGGGAAAAACGGCATCGGGACCTGGTGCTTTGAACGGTTCAAATGAGTCGATCGCCCATTTTACCAATTCCGGCGTACCGACTTGAGCCGCTATCTCGCAGTCAACTCTTCTTCCCATCCTTTTCGTACCCTGTGTAGATTCCAGGTTATCCATTTCCATGGAAAAGTCCGGGAAGCTAGTCTTCAGAAGAAGCTCCAACGTCTTTTTCTCTTTTTCCGTAAAGGTGCCAGATCTGTGCTTCAAACATTGTAATCTGTAGCCGTTTTCTCTGGTCAGGATTCTAGCTTGCCTCGCCACATCTGTCAAGCTCTCAGCGCTCTAACAAAATTCCTGTGTCACAAATCACATGTGCTAAGCTGAGTGAAAGAACAACCTAAAATATTTTCAGCCTAAAGTAAATCTATAAAATCTAATAACATTCACCCAAATTGTTCACTATTTACATAATATTAATAAAGAATGACTATAACAATAATATGACATATTTTTATGTCACTTATATGATGAAACATCATAGATGTATGTTATATGTTATCGTCATATTCCGTGTGTACAGCTTCATCATAGTTTTTCGTCATATATATGATGAAACATCGTAGAAATAGTATCGTGTTCCGACTGTTGGGATCATGTAGGCAAATGCTCAGTTCTGGCTTCAATCCATACTTGTTGCAAATTATTACCTCATATCTTGTGCATAGACGGATTAGTATTGGAACTGTTGGCGATATTCAGTTGACTGGAATTGGCGCGGGTGTGCCGCACGACTCGATTCTGGGTCCGCTTCTTTTCAACTTCTTTATCTCTCACCTTCCTGTTTATATCTCTCAAGATCACTCTCTTATTGCGTATGCGGATGACCTCCTGCTCCTAGCGTCTTCCAGTCACCTTGAAGCACTAATAACTGCGGTTTCTTCCTATCTGAATACCTACGCAACAATCATCTCGTTTTTGATGTTCCCAAGTGTTTGGCTGTCCTCGTTCGAGACTTGGAAAGAATTATTCCAAGAAGGCACCCCTACAAATACGATAATAACATCAACATTTACATTGGGAGTGAGCGGATCATAATCAATGATAGAATTAAATTTCTCGGAGTGGTCATCCATAAGAAACTCAGTACTTTACCACAGGTTACCAGCTCTATATTCAGTGCCAATTTGCCCATGCACAAGCTCAAAAGTATTTTCAAAAATAAACATATACCCGATAAAACTAAGTTGGTTTGCTACAAACAAGTGGTGCGCCCGCTCCTCACTTATGGTTTCCCAGGTTGGTGCTGGAGGAACTTTAAGATTCAACCGTAAGCGTCTGTACCAAGCTATTGGTAAAATTTGAAGCTGTTGGAAATGTAACATCTCTTACTATTGAATTTTAACCATTTTTATAAAATTAAATCTAGCAGGGAACATTTGTTAACTACATCATAAATTTGTATATTAATGCACTTAATTTTCAAATTATCTAAAATCTTAAAACACGTATTTACAACTTCACGAGAGCCAAACAAATATGATATCTTATGATTGCAGAGTTACCAGATCTGCATATTGTTTTTCCTCTAGGTTGCGCGAAATAACCATCAGCTTAGCCTCTTTAGTGACAAAAATCCGCTAGATCTCTTTCGAATGATTAAACAGTTGTCGCTGCTTTATATTACCTGGAATGCACTTGTACAGAAATATGTATTAATATATACTAGGGGGGCGCCCCCTGCTCGCTACGCTCGCCAACCCCCGTAGTTCGCTATGCTCACTCTAATAGCTCGCGCATGGATTTCCATATACAGTAGCATTGTCAGTAAACAGGTGATTTAGTTCAGAATGCAGTAGCAATCATTTAAGCTATTTCAGCACGTCAACGTACAGCTTTATTGAATGAGGCCCCACCTACAACTATCAAAAACCTAGCGCATGCGGTTGCGAATTCAAAAAGAATCTTAAAGTTCCTCATAAACAACACTTTTTTAATAGTTTTTTGCTTGTAGCAGCTAAACAAAGCATTCTAGGAGGTTTATACATATATATGTCCATTCCCCATTATTTTGTCATTTCCCAACTTTTGGCCATACATCATATTTCTCTAAATTATGTTTTTGAATGTGGGTCCATAGAAAAATTAGGAAATATGATAAAAATCAGAATTTTGCTTGCTTTCCATAAATATTCGTGAAAGTTAAGTTCGCGTTTTCTAGAGATAACTTTAAAATTATGACTTTCTTAATTTTTATATAAAATTTGAATATATTTTTACCAAATTAGCAAAAAATAATGGTATAAGCAAACGATGGCTGTAAATTTATCTGTGGTAATCCATCCATATTATTGTCTGTGGCCATATGTTCATTGTTTTGGATTTTGTCTGGAAGAATTTTAGTAGCCAAAGATAGCCTCCTTCCAGGCAAAAGGCTAAGAATGAACATACGCCTTTTGTCTGTGATATGGCTGCAGTTGTTCCTCACCCCTCACATTATCATTTGGAAAGATAAAACGTTTGACTGGAAAGAATACACGTATTTGTCATGAATGGTAGGTTATTCAGTCGAACGTATGATCTATGCCAATGATAATATTAAATAATTATGTTCTATATTTCGATTTTTACGTAGAGGAATGCAATTATATGTTAATTTTTTTGGTTTGTGTCCTCAGTAGAAGATTGATCCATTTGGTTTGATTTTCATCTGATTTAGTACTTGCCATTTATTAGGGACACAAACCAAAAATCATAATATGGTTGCATATCTTCAGGCAAAAATCAAAACAATCACCCGCATACATTCTTCCCAAGAGCATATTCTACGCTATGGGTGTGCTCAATTTACACATACTATCCCATTGAATTTTTTAATTTCAATTTAAAATTAAACTTATTTATAATTAAATTTAAGAAAAAAAATTAAGTGATGCACATAGAGGAAGAATTAATCTTTCGAATGGTATAATTTTTATCCAGTTAAGTCCACCTGGTTTCCTGTAAAAGGGATAACAAAAAAACGTGTCGCCTATTTATATATAGATTTAAATATTGAAAACTAGATTAAAACGAAAATATATTGGGAAATGAATTCAGGTATAGGAAAATAAGAAAAGTGCGTTATTAACAAATTAACAACAAAAAGCAATCAAATATAGGAAATATAAAATAATATAACGAGAAATTAAGAAAAAGTAATAAAAAAATAAAACTGATAATGCATAAAAATAAAATAGAAACAAATTTTGTACCTGAAAATTTTAATAAAAAACACATTTTAATATCTTTCAGGTAAAATATTATATATTTCACAAAATATTTTTGACAATTTGCATTTATAAACATTTTATGTAAACAGTTGCATATTTTCACAATTTCAGAATATAATAATTATTGCTTTAATATATATTTTCTTCAAACCATCACAATAAATTATTATTTTATTAATTATTGTTATGTTATTATTAATAATAATATTTTTTCACTATTTTAGTTTCATATACTGAATTTAATGAATATCTGAGTTTGTTTTCCACCGAAACAAACAAATGTCATAATTCGTACCGCTGACAAAATTCACTTTTATACACTTTTCGCGGGTTTTCCCATATAGAAGTTATATTATATTAATCAAAAATACTTTCATGCTAGCACTCATTATAAGGCTATATATAAAATACACATTTTAAACACTTAAATTACGTTAAATTCGCGGACAAAACAAGAAACGTGATGAATTTCCCGTACTTCACTACCGGGAATATCGAGAGACGTCGGCCTGAGATAATACATTGACGAAGCCTACTTCATGGCTTGTCAATACTTACAGAGGGTTTAGAAATACCCCATTCACACACACCGAAATCTTCGTCGGCGAAATGGTTCGAACCACTATTTTACCGTGTGAAAGCAAAAACTCGTCGACAAACTTGTTCGAACTTTTAATTCCGACGTCGTGGTTCGAAAAACTGATTCGGTGCGTGTGAATAGGTACGAACCCCTTCACCGACGTGGAAACAGCAAAGTCAGTCTTTATTGCTTCTTATTTTTGTTTGCCATTGAAGAATTGACTTATGATAATTATTTTTCTATTACAGGATGTTATTGCTTGTAATAAATAACCTAATAATAATGATATGATACTAAATGTCCCATAACCTTTTTAAAATTTTCAATTTGTAAACAAAACAAATGCCTACAATTTGAACTTTTTACGCCGGCGTAAGTTGCATGTGAATGCTGTAACAGGCACCATTATCCATTCTGGTGCGCCAACGTTTAATGATGCAATTGTGTAGAAATTATGTAAAAAACAATAAAAATAATATTTTTAATCTCAAATTTGCTTTTATTTACCAGAAAATCGAGAAATAAGTACCTCTATCATAACCTCAAATTTCGTATTTTTGTTCATATATCTTCGATAATACTTCGTCATACGTGTCCTTTACTCACTGCCACGATGTCTGGGTCACTTTACCACGTGTTTCTAATTTCCACTAAAACGGTTTCTACGCTACTTCAATGTACATGGCTTTTGATCACTGATTCGTCTACCTTCCACGTCACTTTACTATATGAATCTTTTGTTTTTACTTTAAGTTTTCGATAACAGTTTATCATATGAGTACTTTACTCACTGCCACGATTTCTGGGTCACTTTACCACGTGTTTCTATTGTCCACTAAAACGGTTTCTACGCTACTTTACTGTACAACGCTTTTGCTCACTGATTTGTCTATCTTCCATACTACTATATTACATATGTCTTTTACTCACTACACCCACTTGCATAAGTTGGCATACTTCTCACAGACCGCGGAAGTTGCGCGCACTTCTAATCTTCTCTTCGCACTTCTCCTCCATTCACATGATCATCAATTAAAACAACATATCTCACTGCTTCAAGACTTTGATTATTTATCAATCTTCATTCCGCGACTTCAAGACTTTACTTTTTTATATCACAACGATTTTGTCTCGCGGCTCCAGGACTTTCGATCCTTCTCGTTCCCCTTTGCCACGCCGGTCCATCGACCGAATTTTAAAGCTCCTCTCAAACGTCACTCCGACCATCCAGAAAAATGTAAAAACCTTCGAAGGTCGGCCGCGGGTCCTTATATTCCCATATTCGCAATTGGATTCCGGATTGCGCGTTGCGCGTGTGCCCTGAGTCACGTACTCGCTTTGTCCACTACCCTCGGCCGTGTTGCCGGGTCATTCGAAAATTTCCAAGCCGATCATTGACCCTAGATGCGTGTGAGTCGTGCGACTCTCAGCTGTGCTCACAGGGGGCTGGTCCTATCACCGATAGTCATTCTTGATTGATGACACGGTCAGTCGCTTGAGCGATTCTGTTGAGGGTGGACGTCGCTTGTCCCGTGCTCAAACGCCTCGAGTTAGGCAATGGTCCGATTTTTTTCGCGATTTAGTGCAATCAACGATTGCCTAACTCTCGACGACTTTATGAATGGTTACAAGTTGGCGATGTCAACTCGACTCGGAACTCGCGTTGTTCGCGGAAAATTAGGAGAAAAAGAAACGCGACCGTGACAATAATCACTTTGTAAAGGTCCTATAATGGATTCAAGTGGCTGCAAGTCTTCCACAGAGTCTTCAGGTCCAAGGTGGGCCTCAGATTTTCTTAACTTCTGGAACAGAGTGTGGAATGTTCCGCTAGTCCTTAGTTTGTTCCGTCGCAAGCGTCTGGAATGGTCAGCTTGTCTTCCTTCATGGTCTTCAATTGTCTGGAGTGGTCAGCTTGTCTTCCTTCAAGGTCTTCAAGTGTCCGGAGTGGTCAGCTAGTCTTCCTCCCGGGTCTCTTCAAGTGTCTGGGATGGTCAGCCTGTCTTCCTTCAGGGCTTTCACACGATCCACGACTCGTCCGGATTTCTGGCTGAATATTTCTCCAAATTTTCCCGATATTTGTTGGGAAATTAGTGTCAGGTGTATAAAATTTTCCGATCAATGTCCAATCGATGGTAATTGATCGTCACATTGCTTTATTGCATTTCCGCCCTGGTGGTGCCATCTAGTGGTTGTTGGCAGCTGTGAGTAACTCACATCCGCAAGATCGTCACTGAAGTATCGACGCGAGCATTTACTCTGCAGTATCCACGCCAAAATAATTTTGCCACGTTGTTTCTTTAAAAGATGTCAATGGCTGAATAGATCAGCTTGTCGTAAGTATTTTGGTTGGTATTTATTATTGTTTGATCCTTTTTTAGGTATTCTAAGGGAGGACCATCACAAATTCAACAAGTTTCACAGAAATATAGTAGCCGAGAATACAGAACTGTGAAGCTATTGAAATTTAAGCGCAGTTGACGATTAAGCGGTATTATCGAAGGCGGAAGGCAAAATAATTAAAGAATGGATCGGAATCAAAATTAAAATTATAATTCAAATCAATTTCGACATTAGAATTCAAGACGATTTAGGGATCATAATTCTCAGTCAAGACAATTTCGACATGACTATCACAATAATGACTTGCCACAATACCAAGCTACCTTAGAAATAGGCAGTCTGGATACCAAAAAAATTATAATAAAAGAAGGCAGTACAGAAATCAAACAGGAAATAGTAATTCCCAGGAACCGATGGACATTGACTCTACAAGTACAAGAAATGAAGTAAATCAGTTAGGTGGGTTTGAGTTTCTTATAAACTAGCCTCGGAATGTAAGAAAATTTTTATAGAGCGCACTATAGATGGTGAAAAATACAGTGCAATGGTCGATTACAGTTCCACTTTAAGTTTGTTAAATTCGAAAACCGTACCCAACTAAATTTACGAAAGTTTAAGTACCGAGAAAATTCAAATTAGTACCATTATAGGACGAGTTAGTAGAGACACTGAATATGTTAAAACAAAGTGTCCAGAAGAATTTAGGCAACCTGTTAACACTAGATAGAAATGGGTAAAAATATATTCGCATAAAACTTATGATTTTTTAATTGGCATGGATTGGATTGCAAAGAATGTAAAAGTAATTGACATAATAAATTAAGAAATTTTTTTTTAACAGTAACACAAAAATACCTCTTTTAAGAAAAGCAATGGAAAATGAAGTAAATACATTACAAGAAAGCAAAATAGAAAACTTTCAGTTAGACCATTTAAACCAGAACGAAAAGTCAATCGTGCTAAATTTATTAGAAAATTATGAAAAGTTATTATATAAGGACGGTGACGGATTAAAAAATACTACCAGTATGGCTCAAGAATATTTAAACGACAAATAATAATAATAATAATAATAATAATAAGCCCGTGATCCTGAACTCTCGTAGTTTTGGTGTTTCTGTGTTCATATGATGTCTCTGAGTTCAGTGTGTCTCTTGACATAGGCCTCCTCCAACATCTTCCAATGTAATCTGTCTCGCGCAACTCTTCTCCAGTTTGGCCCCGCTGTGAGTTTCAATTCATCTTCCCATCTTTTTTTCTGTCTCCCTCTGTCTCTTTTCCCATCCCTAGGATACCAGTTTGTTATGATTCTGCTCCATTTCTCTTTGGTACTACGCAGCATATGTCCTGTCCATCTCCATTTTAGTTGATCTATCTTTGTAAGAATATCTGTAGCTTTTGTTTTGCTTCTTATATAGGTGTTTCTTTTTCTGTCATGTTTCTTGATACCTATCCAGCTTCTTTCCATGGCTCTTTGACAAGACTCTAGCATGTTTCTGTGATGTTTTGTGAGTGACCAGGTTTCGCATCCATATGTGATGCACGGGAGAATGGAGGTGTTGAAGACTTTTGTCTTGATGCTGGTACTAAGCTCAGTTGATTTCATAATTTCCTTTAGGGACCAGTATCTTTTCCAACCATTTGCTATTCGGCTCTTGATTTCTTTCGTGGTTTGGTCCGTATGTGACATAATCTGTCCCAAATAGATATATTCGTCCACATATTCAAAAAGTTGATTGTTGATTTTAATTTCATATTTGTCCGAGTTTGTTAGTAACTTTGTTTTGTTTATATTTATCGACAGGCCAACTTTGTCACTTTCTCTAACTAGGTCCTGGATCATTTTTCCTAGATTCAATGGATTTTCTTCGAGCAAGACAATATCGTCTGCAAATCTTAGGTTGTTTAGCTTTCGTCCATCTATACGTAGTCCAAATTTACTCCAGTTCAGCTGTCGGAATGTATTTTCCAAAACTGCTGAGAACAGCTTGGGGGAGAGCGGGTCACCTTGCCTGACACCTCTTTTTATTTGAAATACCTCGCCCAAGGATTCTAGCTGTATTTTTGCTTTACACTTGGAGTAAATGTTTTGGATTATATTTATGTATAGTGGAGGGATTCCCTGAATTTCGAGGCTTTCCCATATGGCTGCATGGCTTATGCTGTCAAATGCCTTGGAGAAGTCGATAAAAGCCATATACAGAGGTTTATTGTACTCATCATATTTCTCCATAATCTGCTTTAATGTATGTATATGGTCTGTCGTGGAAAAGCCTTTCCTAAATCCAGCTTGCTCCATGGGTTGACTTTCATCTAGAGTAGTACTAACTCGATCCAGAATGATCTTGGAGAATATCTTGTAGATGTTGGACATCAGACTTATTGGTCTGTAATTCCCAATATCGTCCTTTTGGCCTTTCTTGTAAATAAGGATTATATGCGATGTTTCCCATTGTTCTGGGATATATCCTGATGTCAGAATATCATTGAAGATTTTCGTTAGGATGGGAGTCAGTTCTTCTACAGAACCTTTCAGTGTCTCGTTAGTAATCTTGTCAGGGCCTGGTGCTTTGTCTAGTTTTTGGCTTAGTATTGCTTTTCTAACTTCGCTAGGTAGAATTTCAGGTTCTGCATTTGATAACGACGGATCATAGTCCAACCATTTTTGATTCTGATTCACTTGCATGTTGCTGTCTTGATTGGAGTAGAGATTACGGTAGAACTTAGTGGCTAGATTATTTATATCTTTCCTGTTGGTAATAGTTTTTTGATTGTTTTTCAGCTTCGGGATCCATTGGTTGGCTTCACGAAGTCCCTTTAGAGCCTTCCTGGTTCCTCCTGTTTTCATTATATGTTTTTCTAGTGTTTGCAATCTCCTAACTTTCCTGTCTTTTCTGATGGCTTCTTTGATTTTCTTACTTAGATCTGTAATGCTTTGGATGTTTTGTTTCTTCGTTTTACAGCCGAATAATCTTTTCCTTTTATTTATGAGTTCTAGCGTTGCATCACTCAGTTTAAATTTGTTTTTTGCTACTCTTTCGTTATTTTGACATGTAAGTTTTGCTTGTAGATTGTTGTAGCTTGTCCTTACATCTATTGTGTCGGATTTGAGAGTTTCTCTACTAAGTTTAACTAAAGAATAAGCTGATGCTTTATACGATTCTGGCCGGTATGTGGTTCCTGGAAGTGCGAATCTTTTATTCCCTTTCGGAGGTGTAGTCCTGACGGATGATCTCACCATGCGGTGATCTGTATCGAAGTTTAATTTTGATATGACATCCGTATTAGTGAAATATCTCGGGTGGCTACTTATAATATAGTCTATTTCGTTCCTAAATCTTCCGTCTGGAGAGATCCAAGTCCACTTTTTATTTATGTTTTTCCTGAATATACTATTTAGAAGGGTTAGATTATGTTCAAGTAGGAAATCTACCAGCCTTTGTCCATTTTTACTTCTTTTACCGTGACCAAATTCGCCTAAAACCCACTCTTCCTGGCATTGTTTTTCTCCAACTTGTGCGTTGAAGTCTCCCATTAGAATAATAGCATTGCTTGAGTAGTTGCTTGTAATTTGGGATAAGACATTGTAGAAGGACTTATGCTCGAGTTCTTCGGCTTTTTCTGTGGGTGCATAGGCTTGGATGATTGTCCATGTTTTTTTGAAGCTGGGCATTTTGATATGTAATATAGCGATTCGGTCATTTTTTCCACTGAACTCTAGTATGTGTTTTCTTAGATGCTTTTTGACTATGAATCCCACACCTCTTTGTCCTCCGATGTCTCCTTTGTTGAACATGACATAGTCTGGATGTTCTTCTATACATTCACCTGCCCTTCGCATTTCACTTATTCCCAGAATATCCCACTTAAGATCCTTCAACGCATCTTCGAGTTCTAGTAAACTTTCGGGGGTTCGTAGCGTTCTAGTATTTAGTGTCGCTATGTAGAGTTTGCTGTTTTTTGTTTTTGTTGGAGGGTGTTGGTCTAGATCTCCCGCGGGGACCAGCCGTGGTGGGAGACTGTTTATTTGTTGCTTAGTTTGCTGTGGTTTTTTGGGTCTTGGTGCCCATTTCTTGGAGTCTGGGTGAGTGTTTGTCTGATAGTGAGGTTGATCGCTCTCGTAGGTATTGAAAGGCGTCCCTCTTCGCTACTTTTGGGTCGGTTTTTTTGTACTCTTGGCTAGTTTCGGGGGTAGATGCTTCGGATCTTTTTCTTTTTTCCAACCCTTTTTTATCGATATTCCTTCTCTGCTTCTTTTTAAGCCGAGCTTCTTTTGTGAAGTCCTGTGTGATGTAGGTATTGGGTTTCATTTTTTCCTTGTTTTTTAGTATTTTGATCTTCTTTTGAAGGGTTGTTGTAGCCAGTAGGATTGGTCTGATTTTTCCATCTCCTTTGGCCCGTTTTCCTAGTCTTTGTAATCTGTCAATTTCTTCGTCCTTCAGTGTTGCACCTATTTCTCCCAGCGTGGCGGATACTACCAGTTTAAGTATTTCGTCGGTCTCATTCTCTTGTTCAGGGATTCCATGTATTAGAACGTTATTCCGTCTTCCGCAGGTTTCCATGTTTTCTAATTTCCTGTTGAGTTTTTCAATTTCTTCTCTCAATATCGCATTTTCTTCCAGTAATGGCTTTATCTTTTCGTCCACTTTAAGTAGAACCGCGGTTGTGATGTTGTCCGTTATTGCAACCGTTTGGAGGTTTAGTTTCTCCTCCATCTTTTCTAGAAGCAGTAGCATTTCCGGTGACAACTGCGACGACATCTTGTACTTGGTGCTGTGCTTAAGTTCTACTATTTCTTAATTTGTTGTGTTTTCTGCCTTTGTTTTTAGACTTTGAACTTTGAACCGTTCGCCTTTTTTAGAATTTTTAAAATTTGGTTTCCTGAGTTTTTGTACTCACTTTACCCGCAGGTAACGACACACAAAATCGATTCGTTGTTCTTATTTTTAACAAAAGCTTGTTCCCGACTTTTCACCGTTTGCCCGTTAACATTAACGTTGTTTGTTTTTATTTTTGTTTTATTTTTTATTTTGTTTTCGCTTGTGACTTAGTTTTAAAAACAGTTATTAAATAAAGCAGAGTAATCCTGAAACACGTCCGACCACGATCACGGCTAGTAGTAGACCATTTAAACGACAACAAACGAACAAATAAAGTCGAAGTTATATAGATATCCGCCACAACCTGAATCGGAATTAGGCAACAAATGAAAGCTGTAGATTTTCGATAGTCAGCGGTGGAACAGGGATAAATGAAACAAGGTTTATAGAGCTGGGAAAAATGGTTTAAAAAACCCAACTTTTATTCTCCTTATACTCCAAACTACACAAATCTCTAGACTACAACACTACACTATATATATATCCTCCGTCACCGACTCCATTATTACGACGACTGACCCAGACAGACTGAGTCTTGACAGGGTTGCCAATATGATACATACCCGGCGAAAACCTCTGGTTTTCCATACTCCGTTCATTGGCCTTACTCCTATAGGTATAAACTCCAATCACTCCGTGGCTACAGGTAGAATATACAACTTCTGGACGGCCCTCCTTAATTGTTTAGTTTGAGTTTGGACTACAACACTACGTACTAGTCCGTTTTAGCTCGGTAGTAGTTCAATTACTCTCCCTAGAGCCCAACTGGCAGGTGGATAGTTTTCACTTTTAAGTAGCACCAGTTGACCAACCTTTAGGTTCTCCTTTTCCTTTCTCCATTTCTTGCGCTCCTGTAAGGTTGTGAGATACTCGTTTGGCCATCTTTGCCAGAAATGTTTTATCATATTTTGACGTTCTCTCCATAGTCTGACTTCTTTAGTTGTTAGTTTTTCGTCGATTGAGAAGGGCAATGGTAAAACTAACGGTTCTCCAATTAGAAAATGCCCGGGAGTTAAATCTTGAATGTCCGACGGGTCATCGCTTAGCGGATGAAGCGGTTTCGAATTTAATATTGCCTCAATTTGCGTAAGCAGTGTACTAAAACTCTCGTAACTCAACCTCTTAACTCCAACTATACGTTTTAAATGAAATTTCATCGACTTCACTGCCGCTTCATATATTCCTCCTCGGTGAGGGGCTGCAGGCGGAATGAAATGCCATGCAGTTCCTCGGTTATGCAGATGATCCAGCATATTCTTCTCTGACCATGCTTTTAAAGCTTTTCTCAACTCCTTACTTGTTGAAGTAAAAGGACCTCCATTGTCACTACACATGCTTTCACATCTCCCTCGCCGAGGAATAAATCTCTCAAAACATGCAATAAATGCAACTCCTGATAGCTCCATAGCAAGGTCAATATGAACAGCTCTCGTCTTGAGGCAGACGAAAATAGCCACCCATATTTTTCTCATATCTCCATCAACCAATTTGACTTCAAATGGTCGTGCATAATCTACTCCAGTATGTAAAAATGGTTTTCCCATTTGTACTCTCTCCGATGGTAAGTCACCCATCATTTGCTCCTGTACTCTAGCATTAGTTCTCACGCATACTGTACATTTATGAATAAAACTCCTTAGGGAATTTCTCAACTTAGGGATCCAATATCTTTGTCTGATGAATTGTGTCATCACTTGAACTCCTCCATGTTTAGTACATAACTCAGTATATTTACTGCTCTCTCCAACGAGCTTACATACTCCATAAACGGTACTCTTGTTTTACTTCCCTCCAATCCTATTCGTAATGTATCGTTGAACTGGGTTAAAGTATATACATTTAACTCCTCTTTAACCTGCTCCGAAACCTCCTGCATCACTTTGCTCTTTGGCCATTGCTCTTCAGGCAATAAAAGCCACTCCGGCCCATGCAGCCATAGCTTCTCATTCACTAGCTCCTGAGCTGATATACCTCTTGTGAGTAAGTCAGCTGGATTTTCTCTCCCATTTATATGTCTCCAATTCTCTATATCAGTATTCGATTGAATAGCCGAAACTCTATTTGCTGCAAATGTCTTCATCTCTCTTGGTATCTATTTTATCCAATATAATACAGCGCTCGAATCTACCCAAAGAGTAGATTTGGATTCTGGCAACTCCATAGACTCCATCACCTCCTTGATTAATCGTGACAACAACTCCGCTGCTGTTAACTCCAGTCTTGGCATCGTCACCACTTTCAATGGTGCCACTCGCGATTTTGACGTTACCAGATTACATGTAATGTCTCCATTTGGGCTCTCCACTTTCAATTATATTACCGCTCCTAGCCCTGGCTCTCCACTATCAGAAAATCCATGAAATTGTACTGTCGATCTTTCTCCTGTTCACAACCAACGCTCAATTGTGAAATTCTCAAGATATATAATATCTCTCCAAAACTCCCTCCATCTTTCCTCCAAATCATCATTCAACTTTTCATCCCAATCAATTTTTAACCTCCATAAATCTTGTATGAGCAACTTCCCTTTCATTATAACAGGTGATATGTATCCATTCGGATCATATATCTGTGCTACCCGGCTTACAACCTTCCTCTTGGTTATGTCTACTCCAATCTCCTGATTTTTCACCATAAATGTGAACTTGTCCTCCTCTATCAACCATTTTAGTCCTAAAACGGTTGTACCTTCCTCCTCAGAAAATATGACACAGTCTTCGTTTTCTGATTTCATGGCTCTCACTAACCTGTTGCTATTGGATTGCCATTTTCTTAACTCAAAACAACCTCCTCTTAATATTTTATCCATCTCCATAGCTAATTCAATAGCTTTTTCCTCCGAACTTTCTCCCGTAACACAATCATCCATATAAAAATCATTCTCAATTGCTTTCGCTGCTTTTGGATATTGCTCACTGGCCTCGCTTGCACATTGAATAACTGACCTTACTGCCATAAATGGTGATAGTTTTTCTCCAAATATTACTTTTGTCAATCAATATTCTTTCATTGGCTGATTCTGATTCTCCCTCCAAAATATTCTCTGTAAATTCCACTGATGTGGTGCTAGCTTCACCTGCAAGTACATTCTTTTAATATCCGAATAGATTGCCACTCTATGTCTCCTAAAACGCATTATTATAACAAGTAAATCTTTTTGTAAATTGGCTCCTTTCATTTGAATGTCATTCAATGATACTCCTTTATCCGTTTTGCAACTAGCATCGTATACAATGCGATTATCTTTTGGCACACAATGATGTGGTACATAATATACCATTTCTCCTATTCTCGGTCTAGTGTCTGCTAATACCATATCTCCTATTTGAATCTACTCCCGCATCTCCTCCATATAAATTCTTCTCATCTCCGAATTTTTGATAGTCTCCTCTCCAGATACATGAAACGCCGTAAAGCAATCTCTCTTGAACTCCCGATATCTCCAATATCATTCTTCAAAATCATCTCCACTACAAAACGACCATTCTCATCTCTTTTGTATGTCGCCATAAAATGTTTTTCAACTGTTCTTTCTTCCTCCGTTAATTCCGATGCATGACTAATCTGATCCTGTCTCCCCATCCTCTCCAATAATTTATCCAATTGCTCATTCTCTTTGTATTCAATAGCTGAATGTAAACCTCCAGCCTCTTCCTCTATTTGATTGGTATATGCTCCGAATATAATCACTCATAATGTTGTTTCTAATAATGCCGTTCCATTCAAGTTTCTAGCAACTACCGATAAAATTATTTTTCCTAAAAAGCTAGCTCCAAATAATATTCGAACTACGTTTGATCTCCAATACTCCGGATCAACCCATGGTACTCTAGAAGTATTGTTATGTTCTGATGTATTTAGTCTTGTTTGTTGCATGATCGCCCTCCATTTACTATCACTTGGCAAAATCCAAAAGGCTTCCTCTATGAACTCCGTTTTATTAGTTGAATACCAAGGATAAATTTTTAATACAATTTTCCTTTTTATTACAAATGGATCTTCATTTACTCCGACTATTCTCCTAGCCGCCGGCAAAGTAGCAAACTTCTGTCTATTAAACAATTCATGACTCACTAAGTGAGGTTGCGCTCCTGTGTCGATAACTCCTCTAACTCCTTTTATACAATTATTGTTGTTTTCTATATTTACCATTATAGTTGGCAAAAAACTCCTCTCCTTCGCTTCCAAATAATCCAAACACACATTATACTATTTAACTTGTTCTTCTTTATTTCCGAATTTCCTTCTTTTATTCTCTCCCACTTCCTTTCTCTCCATTAATTTTCTTTTCTCTAATTTATTAAATCTTTTACTTATTTTATACTCCTCTCCTGAGCACAATTTATCTTTTTCCTTATCCAAACTTAATCTATTATTTATTCTTTTCGACTCCAGCCTCCTTTTCTTATTATTTACTCCTGGTCATTCCTTATTCTCCCACTCCGAATATCTCTTAAATTCCTCCTTTCCTCTTGCTCCACTCCCTCCGACAGCTAGAGCTTGCTCCACTCCTTTGGCCCGCTGAATGTGCCATTTGTGCTCACATAGAGTACTGTTTTGGGCATTATCCCTCGTACAATTTTGATGGCCAAACTTAATCTGTGGACATCTCTCCTTAGCATGTCCTTTCCTAAGACAGTTTGGACATAATTTCCTCCTTTTGATTAAATCCCAACTCCCGTTATAGTTCAGGCTGAGATACTGCCAGCACTCGTGTGTACCATGCGTTTGTGAACCACACGCCTCACATGGTGGGTACTTTTGGCCTCCCTTGTAGCTCCTCTCCAAACTAGGACCTGCCACAGAACTTTCCCTACTCCTCGAAGAAAACTCCTGCTCAGATCTCCTAAAATTCTTCTTTCTACTCCGGTTCGCCCCATTTGCGTAGGTATTTCCTATCGCATTTGCTTGTTTTTCTAAAAACTCCAGCATCTCCTTAATTTTTGGACGCTCCGAAGTCCTATGTAAATCCCAGCGTTGGGCTGTTTCTCCATCAAGTAAACCATGGAGATGGTTTATAAATATAATGTCCCAGTGCTCCACAGGTTCCTCCAATGCTTTCAATGCTTTTTTCCAATGCTGTTATATAGTTTCATGAGTAGTGTTTACCATCTGCTGTAACTCCTTTTGAGTTGGTTTCTCCTGCACCGGCTTCAAATTGAACAAGTTGTCACGGTCGCGATGGACGCGGCAAATCCCGCGCAGGATCCTCCCTCAGAAAACCAGTCGCCCGGAGGTAGGCAACTGCCCGAGCCGAAATCAAGTAAAGGTGGAACGATTGCCTATCTCAAGGCGTCCACGAGATGGAAGAATAACATCCAACCTCGAGTGGAACGCACAAGCGACTGGTCGTCTCGATGACCATCAATCAAGGATGGCCATGAGCGAGCAGAGGGGAAAAGACCCCGCCCACTTTGAGTGCCGCAGAGAGCAGGACGGCGGAATCGGCACGCGCTCAGGGTCAACTGTTGTGACTGAGCCTAAAGGCAGTCACGCATTCGTACACGTGGCTCCCCATGCCCCTCTCACTCCTCCCCGTATTACTGATTACACGCGCACGTCACATCTAAACAAAAAAAAAAAACGCTAACGCAGCATTTTCAATCATGCAACAATGTTGCATGATCAGGTTTCATCTCCACGCGCAGCATTTTCGAACATGCAACAATGTTGCATGATCAGGTTCCGTCTCCACGCGCAACTAAGAAATTCTTTTCTTAGAAATTTGAGCACGGACAGAACACAGAAAAGCGAAAACCGCTGATCGCGCACATTCTTGGTCGCCATGCGCGACATTCTAAAAGATGCGCTATCAGCGATTTTCGCCGTTGATAAAGGAGGGAGAAACCAACGCGGCGGCAGTCGGTGGTCAGTTGGGAGTTGGAGTCGGTTGGGCTCGGTCGATAAAATGGTAACTAGTAAAATTTCAAGAAAATTTCAAAGTGTAAAGTTTAGAAAACTCATCAAAATCAAAATTCAACAAGAAAATTAAGTTAAAAAAGTGAAAATTGAAATTAATTTAAAATCTCAACCAGTAAAATCCAAAGTAAAATAAACTTCTGGACGGCCCTCCTTAATTGTTTAGTTTGAGTTTGGACTACAACACTACGTACTAGTCCGTTTTAGCTCGGTAGTAGTTCAATTACTCTCCCTAGAGCCCAACTGGCAGGTGGATAGTTTTCACTTTTAAGTAGCACCAGTTGACCAACCTTTAGGTTCTCCTTTTCCTTTCTCCATTTCTTGCGCTCCTGTAAGGTTGTGAGATACTCGTTTGGCCATCTTTGCCAGAAATGTTTTATCATATTTTGACGTTCTCTCCATAGTCTGACTTCTTTAGTTGTTAGTTTTTCGTCGATTGAGAAGGGCAATGGTAAAACTAACGGTTCTCCAATTAGAAAATGCCCGGGAGTTAAATCTTGAATGTCCGACGGGTCATCGCTTAGCGGATGAAGCGGTTTCGAATTTAATATTGCCTCAATTTGCGTAAGCAGTGTACTAAAACTCTCGTAACTCAACCTCTTAACTCCAACTATACGTTTTAAATGAAATTTCATCGACTTCACTGCCGCTTCATATATTCCTCCTCGGTGAGGGGCTGCAGGCGGAATGAAATGCCATGCAGTTCCTCGGTTATGCAGATGATCTAGCATATTCTTCTCTGACCATGCTTTTAAAGCTTTTCTCAACTCCTTACTTGTTGAAGTAAAAGGACCTCCATTGTCACTACACATGCTTTCACATCTCCCTCGCCGAGGAATAAATCTCTCAAAACATGCAATAAATGCAACTCCTGATAGCTCCATAGCAAGGTCAATATGAACAGCTCTCGTCTTGAGGCAGACGAAAATAGCCACCCATATTTTTCTCATATCTCCATCAACCAATTTGACTTCAAATGGTCGTGCATAATCTACTCCAGTATGTAGAAATGGTTTTCCCATTTGTACTCTCTCCGATGGTAAGTCACCCATCATTTGCTCCTGTACTCTAGCATTAGTTCTCACGCATACTGTACATTTATGAATAAAACTCCTTAGTGAATTTCTCAACTTAGGGATCCAATATCTTTGTCTGATGAATTGTGTCATCACTTGAACTCCTCCATGTTTAGTACATAACTCAGTATATTTACTGCTCTCTCCAACGAGCTTACATACTCCATAAACGGTACTCTTGTTTTACTTCCCTCCAATCCTATTCGTAATGTATCGTTGAACTGGGTTAAAGTATATACATTTAACTCCTCTTTAACCTGCTCCGAAACCTCCTGCATCACTTTGCTCTTTGGCCATTGCTCTTCAGGCAATAAAAGCCACTCCGGCCCATGCAGCCATAGCTTCTCATTCACTAGCTCCTGAGCTGATATACCTCTTGTGAGTAAGTCAGCTGGATTTTCTCTCCCATTGATATGTCTCCAATTCTCTATATCAGTATTCGATTGAATAGCCGAAACTCTATTTGCTGCAAATGTCTTCATCTCTCTTGGTATCTATTTTATCCAATATAATACAGCGCTCGAATCTACCCAAAGAGTAGATTTGGATTCTGGCAACTCCATAGACTCCATCACCTCCTTGATTAATCGTGACAACAACTCCGCTGCTGTTAACTCCAGTCTTGGCATCGTCACCACTTTCAATGGTGCCACTCGCGATTTTGACGTTACCAGATTACATGTAATGTCTCCATTTGGGCTCTCCACTTTCAATTATATTACCGCTCCTAGCCCTGGCTCTCCACTATCAGAAAATCCATGAAATTGTACTGTCGATCTTTCTCCTGTTCACAACCAACGCTCAATTGTGAAATTCTCAAGATATATAATATCTCTCCAAAACTCCCTCCATCTTTCCTCCAAATCATCATTCAACTTTTCATCCCAATCAATTTTTAACCTCCATAAATCTTGTATGAGCAACTTCCCTTTCATTATAACAGGTGATATGTATCCATTCGGATCATATATCTGTGCTACCCGGCTTACAACCTTCCTCTTGGTTATGTCTACTCCAATCTCCTGATTTTTCACCATAAATGTGAACTTGTCCTCCTCTATCAACCATTTTAGTCCTAAAACGGTTGTACCTTCCTCCTCAGAAAATATGACACAGTCTTCGTTTTCTGATTTCATGGCTCTCACTAACCTGTTGCTATTGGATTGCCATTTTCTTAACTCAAAACAACCTCCTCTTAATATTTTATCCATCTCCATAGCTAATTCAATAGCTTTTTCCTCCGAACTTTCTCCCGTAACACAATCATCCATATAAAAATCATTCTCAATTGCTTTCGCTGCTTTTGGATATTGCTCACTGGCCTCGCTTGCACATTGAATAACTGACCTTACTGCCATAAATGGTGATAGTTTTTCTCCAAATATTACTTTTGTCAATCAATATTCTTTCATTGGCTGATTCTGATTCTCCCTCCAAAATATTCTCTGTAAATTCCACTGATGTGGTGCTAGCTTCACCTGCAAGTACATTCTTTTAATATCCGAATAGATTGCCACTCTATGTCTCCTAAAACGCATTATTATAACAAGTAAATCTTTTTGTAAATTGGCTCCTTTCATTTGAATGTCATTCAATGATACTCCTTTATCCGTTTTGCAACTAGCATCGTATACAATGCGATTATCTTTTGGCACACAATGATGTGGTACATAATATACCATTTCTCCTATTCTCGGTCTAGTGTCTGCTAATACCATATCTCCTATTTGAATCTACTCCCGCATCTCCTCCATATAAATTCTTCTCATCTCCGAATTTTTGATAGTCTCCTCTCCAGATACATGAAACGCCGTAAAGCAATCTCTCTTGAACTCCCGATATCTCCAATATCATTCTTCAAAATCATCTCCACTACAAAACGACCATTCTCATCTCTTTTGTATGTCGCCATAAAATGTTTTTCAACTGTTCTTTCTTCCTCCGTTAATTCCGATGCATGACTAATCTGATCCTGTCTCCCCATCCTCTCCAATAATTTATCCAATTGCTCATTCTCTTTGTATTCAATAGCTGAATGTAAACCTCCAGCCTCTTCCTCTATTTGATTGGTATATGCTCCGAATATAATCACTCATAATGTTGTTTCTAATAATGCCGTTCCATTCAAGTTTCTAGCAACTACCGATAAAATTATTTTTCCTAAAAAGCTAGCTCCAAATAATATTCGAACTACGTTTGATCTCCAATACTCCGGATCAACCCATGGTACTCTAGAAGTATTGTTATGTTCTGATGTATTTAGTCTTGTTTGTTGCATGATCGCCCTCCATTTACTATCACTTGGCAAAATCCAAAAGGCTTCCTCTATGAACTCCGTTTTATTAGTTGAATACCAAGGATAAATTTTTAATACAATTTTCCTTTTTATTACAAATGGATCTTCATTTACTCCGACTATTCTCCTAGCCGCCGGCAAAGTAGCAAACTTCTGTCTATTAAACAATTCATGACTCACTAAGTGAGGTTGCGCTCCTGTGTCGATAACTCCTCTAACTCCTTTTATACAATTATTGTTGTTTTCTATATTTACCATTATAGTTGGCAAAAAACTCCTCTCCTTCGCTTCCAAATAATCCAAACACACATTATACTATTTAACTTGTTCTTCTTTATTTCCGAATTTCCTTCTTTTATTCTCTCCCACTTCCTTTCTCTCCATTAATTTTCTTTTCTCTAATTTATTAAATCTTTTACTTATTTTATACTCCTCTCCTGAGCACAATTTATCTTTTTCCTTATCCAAACTTAATCTATTATTTATTCTTTTCGACTCCAGCCTCCTTTTCTTATTATTTACTCCTGGTCATTCCTTATTCTCCCACTCCGAATATCTCTTAAATTCCTCCTTTCCTCTTGCTCCACTCCCTCCGACAGCTAGAGCTTGCTCCACTCCTTTGGCCCGCTGAATGTGCCATTTGTGCTCACATAGAGTACTGTTTTGGGCATTATCCCTCGTACAATTTTGATGGCCAAACTTAATCTGTGGACATCTCTCCTTAGCATGTCCTTTCCTAAGACAGTTTGGACATAATTTCCTCCTTTTGATTAAATCCCAACTCCCGTTATAGTTCAGGCTGAGATACTGCCAGCACTCGTGTGTACCATGCGTTTGTGAACCACACGCCTCACATGGTGGGTACTTTTGGCCTCCCTTGTAGCTCCTCTCCAAACTAGGACCTGCCACAGAACTTTCCCTACTCCTCGAAGAAAACTCCTGCTCAGATCTCCTAAAATTCTTCTTTCTACTCCGGTTCGCCCCATTTGCGTAGGTATTTCCTATCGCATTTGCTTGTTTTTCTAAAAACTCCAGCATCTCCTTAATTTTTGGACGCTCCGAAGTCCTATGTAAATCCCAGCGTTGGGCTGTTTCTCCATCAAGTAAACCATGGAGATGGTTTATAAATATAATGTCCCAGTGCTCCACAGGTTCCTCCAATGCTTTCAATGCTTTTTTCCAATGCTGTTATATAGTTTCATGAGTAGTGTTTACCATCTGCTGTAACTCCTTTTGAGTTGGTTTCTCCTGCACCGGCTTCAAATTGAACAAGTTGTCACGGTCGCGATGGACGCGGCAAATCCCGCGCAGGATCCTCCCTCAGAAAACCAGTCGCCCGGAGGTAGGCAACTGCCCGAGCCGAAATCAAGTAAAGGTGGAACGATTGCCTATCTCAAGGCGTCCACGAGATGGAAGAATAACATCCAACCTCGAGTGGAACGCACAAGCGACTGGTCGTCTCGATGACCATCAATCAAGGATGGCCATGAGCGAGCAGAGGGGAAAAGACCCCGCCCACTTTGAGTGCCGCAGAGAGCAGGACGGCGGAATCGGCACGCGCTCAGGGTCAACTGTTGTGACTGAGCCTAAAGGCAGTCACGCATTCGTACACGTGGCTCCCCATGCCCCTCTCACTCCTCCCCGTATTACTGATTACACGCGCACGTCACATCTAAACAAAAAAAAAAAACGCTAACGCAGCATTTTCAATCATGCAACAATGTTGCATGATCAGGTTTCATCTCCACGCGCAGCATTTTCGAACATGCAACAATGTTGCATGATCAGGTTCCGTCTCCACGCGCAACTAAGAAATTCTTTTCTTAGAAATTTGAGCACGGACAGAACACAGAAAAGCGAAAACCGCTGATCGCGCACATTCTTGGTCGCCATGCGCGACATTCTAAAAGATGCGCTATCAGCGATTTTCGCCGTTGATAAAGGAGGGAGAAACCAACGCGGCGGCAGTCGGTGGTCAGTTGGGAGTTGGAGTCGGTTGGGCTCGGTCGATAAAATGGTAACTAGTAAAATTTCAAGAAAATTTCAAAGTGTAAAGTTTAGAAAACTCATCAAAATCAAAATTCAACAAGAAAATTAAGTTAAAAAAGTGAAAATTGAAATTAATTTAAAATCTCAACCAGTAAAATCCAAAGTAAAATAAACTTCTGGACGGCCCTCCTTAATTGTTTAGTTTGAGTTTGGACTACAACACTACGTACTAGTCCGTTTTAGCTCGGTAGTAGTTCAATTACTCTCCCTAGAGCCCAACTGGCAGGTGGATAGTTTTCACTTTTAAGTAGCACCAGTTGACCAACCTTTAGGTTCTCCTTTTCCTTTCTCCATTTCTTGCGCTCCTGTAAGGTTGTGAGATACTCGTTTGGCCATCTTTGCCAGAAATGTTTTATCATATTTTGACGTTCTCTCCATAGTCTGACTTCTTTAGTTGTTAGTTTTTCGTCGATTGAGAAGGGCAATGGTAAAACTAACGGTTCTCCAATTAGAAAATGCCCGGGAGTTAAATCTTGAATGTCCGACGGGTCATCGCTTAGCGGATGAAGCGGTTTCGAATTTAATATTGCCTCAATTTGCGTAAGCAGTGTACTAAAACTCTCGTAACTCAACCTCTTAACTCCAACTATACGTTTTAAATGAAATTTCATCGACTTCACTGCCGCTTCATATATTCCTCCTCGGTGAGGGGCTGCAGGCGGAATGAAATGCCATGCAGTTCCTCGGTTATGCAGATGATCTAGCATATTCTTCTCTGACCATGCTTTTAAAGCTTTTCTCAACTCCTTACTTGTTGAAGTAAAAGGACCTCCATTGTCACTACACATGCTTTCACATCTCCCTCGCCGAGGAATAAATCTCTCAAAACATGCAATAAATGCAACTCCTGATAGCTCCATAGCAAGGTCAATATGAACAGCTCTCGTCTTGAGGCAGACGAAAATAGCCACCCATATTTTTCTCATATCTCCATCAACCAATTTGACTTCAAATGGTCGTGCATAATCTACTCCAGTATGTAGAAATGGTTTTCCCATTTGTACTCTCTCCGATGGTAAGTCACCCATCATTTGCTCCTGTACTCTAGCATTAGTTCTCACGCATACTGTACATTTATGAATAAAACTCCTTAGTGAATTTCTCAACTTAGGGATCCAATATCTTTGTCTGATGAATTGTGTCATCACTTGAACTCCTCCATGTTTAGTACATAACTCAGTATATTTACTGCTCTCTCCAACGAGCTTACATACTCCATAAACGGTACTCTTGTTTTACTTCCCTCCAATCCTATTCGTAATGTATCGTTGAACTGGGTTAAAGTATATACATTTAACTCCTCTTTAACCTGCTCCGAAACCTCCTGCATCACTTTGCTCTTTGGCCATTGCTCTTCAGGCAATAAAAGCCACTCCGGCCCATGCAGCCATAGCTTCTCATTCACTAGCTCCTGAGCTGATATACCTCTTGTGAGTAAGTCAGCTGGATTTTCTCTCCCATTGATATGTCTCCAATTCTCTATATCAGTATTCGATTGAATAGCCGAAACTCTATTTGCTGCAAATGTCTTCATCTCTCTTGGTATCTATTTTATCCAATATAATACAGCGCTCGAATCTACCCAAAGAGTAGATTTGGATTCTGGCAACTCCATAGACTCCATCACCTCCTTGATTAATCGTGACAACAACTCCGCTGCTGTTAACTCCAGTCTTGGCATCGTCACCACTTTCAATGGTGCCACTCGCGATTTTGACGTTACCAGATTACATGTAATGTCTCCATTTGGGCTCTCCACTTTCAATTATATTACCGCTCCTAGCCCTGGCTCTCCACTATCAGAAAATCCATGAAATTGTACTGTCGATCTTTCTCCTGTTCACAACCAACGCTCAATTGTGAAATTCTCAAGATATATAATATCTCTCCAAAACTCCCTCCATCTTTCCTCCAAATCATCATTCAACTTTTCATCCCAATCAATTTTTAACCTCCATAAATCTTGTATGAGCAACTTCCCTTTCATTATAACAGGTGATATGTATCCATTCGGATCATATATCTGTGCTACCCGGCTTACAACCTTCCTCTTGGTTATGTCTACTCCAATCTCCTGATTTTTCACCATAAATGTGAACTTGTCCTCCTCTATCAACCATTTTAGTCCTAAAACGGTTGTACCTTCCTCCTCAGAAAATATGACACAGTCTTCGTTTTCTGATTTCATGGCTCTCACTAACCTGTTGCTATTGGATTGCCATTTTCTTAACTCAAAACAACCTCCTCTTAATATTTTATCCATCTCCATAGCTAATTCAATAGCTTTTTCCTCCGAACTTTCTCCCGTAACACAATCATCCATATAAAAATCATTCTCAATTGCTTTCGCTGCTTTTGGATATTGCTCACTGGCCTCGCTTGCACATTGAATAACTGACCTTACTGCCATAAATGGTGATAGTTTTTCTCCAAATATTACTTTTGTCAATCAATATTCTTTCATTGGCTGATTCTGATTCTCCCTCCAAAATATTCTCTGTAAATTCCACTGATGTGGTGCTAGCTTCACCTGCAAGTACATTCTTTTAATATCCGAATAGATTGCCACTCTATGTCTCCTAAAACGCATTATTATAACAAGTAAATCTTTTTGTAAATTGGCTCCTTTCATTTGAATGTCATTCAATGATACTCCTTTATCCGTTTTGCAACTAGCATCGTATACAATGCGATTATCTTTTGGCACACAATGATGTGGTACATAATATACCATTTCTCCTATTCTCGGTCTAGTGTCTGCTAATACCATATCTCCTATTTGAATCTACTCCCGCATCTCCTCCATATAAATTCTTCTCATCTCCGAATTTTTGATAGTCTCCTCTCCAGATACATGAAACGCCGTAAAGCAATCTCTCTTGAACTCCCGATATCTCCAATATCATTCTTCAAAATCATCTCCACTACAAAACGACCATTCTCATCTCTTTTGTATGTCGCCATAAAATGTTTTTCAACTGTTCTTTCTTCCTCCGTTAATTCCGATGCATGACTAATCTGATCCTGTCTCCCCATCCTCTCCAATAATTTATCCAATTGCTCATTCTCTTTGTATTCAATAGCTGAATGTAAACCTCCAGCCTCTTCCTCTATTTGATTGGTATATGCTCCGAATATAATCACTCATAATGTTGTTTCTAATAATGCCGTTCCATTCAAGTTTCTAGCAACTACCGATAAAATTATTTTTCCTAAAAAGCTAGCTCCAAATAATATTCGAACTACGTTTGATCTCCAATACTCCGGATCAACCCATGGTACTCTAGAAGTATTGTTATGTTCTGATGTATTTAGTCTTGTTTGTTGCATGATCGCCCTCCATTTACTATCACTTGGCAAAATCCAAAAGGCTTCCTCTATGAACTCCGTTTTATTAGTTGAATACCAAGGATAAATTTTTAATACAATTTTCCTTTTTATTACAAATGGATCTTCATTTACTCCGACTATTCTCCTAGCCGCCGGCAAAGTAGCAAACTTCTGTCTATTAAACAATTCATGACTCACTAAGTGAGGTTGCGCTCCTGTGTCGATAACTCCTCTAACTCCTTTTATACAATTATTGTTGTTTTCTATATTTACCATTATAGTTGGCAAAAAACTCCTCTCCTTCGCTTCCAAATAATCCAAACACACATTATACTATTTAACTTGTTCTTCTTTATTTCCGAATTTCCTTCTTTTATTCTCTCCCACTTCCTTTCTCTCCATTAATTTTCTTTTCTCTAATTTATTAAATCTTTTACTTATTTTATACTCCTCTCCTGAGCACAATTTATCTTTTTCCTTATCCAAACTTAATCTATTATTTATTCTTTTCGACTCCAGCCTCCTTTTCTTATTATTTACTCCTGGTCATTCCTTATTCTCCCACTCCGAATATCTCTTAAATTCCTCCTTTCCTCTTGCTCCACTCCCTCCGACAGCTAGAGCTTGCTCCACTCCTTTGGCCCGCTGAATGTGCCATTTGTGCTCACATAGAGTACTGTTTTGGGCATTATCCCTCGTACAATTTTGATGGCCAAACTTAATCTGTGGACATCTCTCCTTAGCATGTCCTTTCCTAAGACAGTTTGGACATAATTTCCTCCTTTTGATTAAATCCCAACTCCCGTTATAGTTCAGGCTGAGATACTGCCAGCACTCGTGTGTACCATGCGTTTGTGAACCACACGCCTCACATGGTGGGTACTTTTGGCCTCCCTTGTAGCTCCTCTCCAAACTAGGACCTGCCACAGAACTTTCCCTACTCCTCGAAGAAAACTCCTGCTCAGATCTCCTAAAATTCTTCTTTCTACTCCGGTTCGCCCCATTTGCGTAGGTATTTCCTATCGCATTTGCTTGTTTTTCTAAAAACTCCAGCATCTCCTTAATTTTTGGACGCTCCGAAGTCCTATGTAAATCCCAGCGTTGGGCTGTTTCTCCATCAAGTAAACCATGGAGATGGTTTATAAATATAATGTCCCAGTGCTCCACAGGTTCCTCCAATGCTTTCAATGCTTTTTTCCAATGCTGTTATATAGTTTCATGAGTAGTGTTTACCATCTGCTGTAACTCCTTTTGAGTTGGTTTCTCCTGCACCGGCTTCAAATTGAACAAGTTGTCACGGTCGCGATGGACGCGGCAAATCCCGCGCAGGATCCTCCCTCAGAAGAATAACATCCAACCTCGAGTGGAACGCACAAGCGACTGGTCGTCTCGATGACCATCAATCAAGGATGGCCATGAGCGAGCAGAGGGGGAAAGACCCCGCCCACTTTGAGTGCCGCAGAGAGCAGGACGGCGGAATCGGCACGCGCTCAGGGTCAACTGTTGTGACTGAGCCTAAAGGCAGTCACGCATACGTACACGTGGCTCCCCATGCCCCTCTCACTCCTCCCCGTATTACTGATTACACGCGCACGTCACATCTAAACAAAAAAAAAAACGCTAACGCAGCATTTTCAATCATGCAACAATGTTGCATGATCAGGTTTCATCTCCACGCGCAGCATTTTCGAACATGCAACAATGTTGCATGATCAGGTTCCGTCTCCACGCGCAACTAAGAAATTCTTTTCTTAGAAATTTGAGCACGGACAGAACACAGAAAAGCGAAAACCGCTGATCGCGCACATTCTTGGTCGCCATGCGCGACATTCTAAAAGATGCGCTATCAGCGATTTTCGCCGTTGATAAAGGAGGGAGAAACCAACGCGGCGGCAGTCGGTGGTCAGTTGGGAGTTGGAGTCGGTTGGGCTCGGTCGATAAAATGGTAACTAGTAAAATTTCAAGAAAATTTCAAAGTGTAAAGTTTAGAAAACTCATCAAAATCAAAATTCAACAAGAAAATTAAGTTAAAAAAGTGAAAATTGAAATTAATTTAAAATCTCAACCAGTAAAATCCAAAGTAAAATAAAACGAAAAATTTTGAAGAAAGATTAAGTTAAAAATTGAAAAATTCTAGAACCAAAAAAAAAAAAAAAAAACGATAAGAAACCTACAAGGGAAACAAAGTTTAAAATGGTAACTAGTAAAAATTCAAGAAAAATTCAAAGTGTAAAGCTTAGAAAACTCATCAAAATCAAAATTCAACAAGAAAATTAAGTTAAAAAAGTGAAAATTGAAGTTAGTTTAAAATCTCAACCAGTAAAATCCAAAGTAAAATAAAACAAAAAATTTTGAAGAAAAATTAAGTTAAAAATTGAAAAATTCTAGAACCAAAAGAAAAAAAAACGATAAGAAACCTACAAAGGAAACAAAATTTAAAATGGTAGCTAGTAAAAATTCAAGAAAAATTCAAAGTGTAAAGTTTAGAAAACTCATCAAAATCAAAATTCAAGAAGAAAATTAAGTTAAAAAAGTGAAAATTGTAAAACCATAAAAACGTTAAGAATTTCTACATACTTAAAGGAAGATTAATACACAAACAAATAATAACTGTGGTTGTGTTTTCTTAAAACAAAAAAGAAAATAATAATAAATATAGTTTCCTTGGAAGACAAGAAAGAATATGGTGCGGGTGAACTTCTCTTAAAAGCACTCCCCGTTTCCTAACTTGTTAGAGCGTTAAAACATTTGGTGGCAGCGGTGGGATCTTGCCGCTATATCCCAAAAATAAATAATAAATAATAAAGTAAAAAAAAAAAAAAAAAATATATAAAAAAAATAAAAGTTTAATGTTGCTAAAATATACCAAATTAGTGAAAGTGTTGTGAAAAGGGTCGCATATTCCAGGCGAGTATGAACTAACCCCAACGTGACTACTTTTGGGGCTCCTACCCTGCCCACAACTATAGGGACCGACGAGTCCACACCGAAAACAAAAAAAAAAACAGGAAGAGGACAACAACAAGTGCAAGGACTGACATGGAATCGTGAGTTTACCCTTCATACGAAACTTATATAAAGGAAATAAATAGTAATAAATTAACAAACTATTATTTTACTTTGCACATTGCCAACACCCGAGCCATGATTGAAATTCGATAACTTTGGGAATTCAATAAACAAAATTAATTCGCTTAATAAAACTCCAAGATTTCCCCTACCCAAGGTAAGAGTCTTGGATAGTTTATTAGGCAAGGGAATGGTCATTTCTACATTCCAGAACCCTGACTAGGCTCCATGGTTTATTAACCTTACGCAATGTGGAAAGTCAAATATAGTAGGCTTATACTAATATATATAAACCATGTCAAATAGCTGTAAGGGATGATCCTCCTTTATTCCTCGGTTAAAATCAAATCTTTTTTTCAATTATCAATTTTCTTTCCTTAATTATTAGCACAAGACATCAGTTAAAGCATACATACATACAAAGATTTCCAATCCACAATCACATAATTGTAGTATGTTCCCTCACCTCAATCACCTATACCCATACCCAATTTGGTAAATTATTGTTAAATCCGTTAACCTTTTTTTTAACCCTTTTTGTATACCGTCCCAAGAACCAAACATTGGCGGGACGTTTGGTGCCGATATTAAGTCCAAGAAGTCGTTTTCCTTCCTTTTCTCTCCCTTAGTTACTTTCGCTTGAACCTTTTTATATCAAGTATTGAGCATGCGTTATCCTTTCGCCGGTATTTCTTAGCAGAACATATCGCTAAACTTACGGGGAACAACTGATCGTCTCCTTAAAAGACCTCCTTTATTTTTTTTTCTTTTTCTCTCTTTTCTTACTTTCTTTTCCATAGCTGGACAAACCCTCTTTTACCTTAACTCTTTTAACGTTCGAAGTTTTCATATTTTCGATTAAGACCTTTTCTTTTGGGGCTCCCTTCAAAGACTATTGCAAGCCTTTGAGACCGTCCGAGAAATTCTGGAATGACCGAAAAGGAATATGCCTCCCAATTATTATTGATCGAGGATATTAGGAAAATACACGACTCAGTAAGGGATACAAAATCTACTAGAGTTTTGAGTAGTAAATTAAAAATCCTTTCCTCTCTTTGGGAAAATTTTCGTGACACGGACGAGAAGATTAAAAGTCGTGCAAAGGTCGATCAGTCTCACGACTATATTAAACAAAGGTGCTTTGACACTGCAAAGGACTGGGTCGATGCCACTCAGGAATCTATCCAGAGAAAACTGCAGCAGTTAGAAGTATTAGAGTCAGATCCCTCTAACCCGGATCAGGGCGACGAACTTGAAGAGGTCGTCGTCGCCAACCCCGAAACCCTTCTACCTCTCCCATCACCACTACTCCAAACTCCCGATTGTCAAATCGTCAAAGCCTCTGAAATCAAAATGGGACCTAAGAAAACTCCAGCTGCCCCTCGCGAGCAATCAGACGATGCCGGCGATTCGTCCCTAACGACGCACGTGAAGTTAGTAAGAGTCCAAAAGGAAAGGAGCAAGTTGTTGTTGAGTCTGGCCGACGAGGTAGAAAACCAGGACTTAGCTGGTCTTAGAAAATCTGTCCTTAATCGGAAAATCTCTAATCTCGACCAATATTGGGAACCATTCAAAGAAACGCACTTCGAGATTATTAAAAATTATAGTTCGGAAGGAGAAGATTCGAAATATTTCTCTTCTCAACTATACAAACGTACGGAAACCCGGTACTACGCCGCTATAGACCTCCTGATGGAGCAGTCGGAGGAAGGTTTCTGTGAAGGACCGCCTATTCAAAGAAGTTCCATTCCTGAAAATAAAATAGATTCACATCCTCTTCACTCGCTCTCTCTCTCTAATGCTCAAAATTTGATCCCGGAGTTTAATGGCAATTCCAAGGAATTGCACAAATTTTTGTCCTGCGCCGATGATATATTCGACACCATTCGCAATGAGGACGAGCACAAATTATTCCTAGGAGTCATAAAGAGCAAATTATCGGGTACTGCCTATGACGTCCTAAAGTATAATCGGATCCTTTCTTGGCCCAACTTGAAAACCGCTCTTCGTAGTAAATTCGAACCAAGACTTTCGCGCTTCAACCTCCAAACCCAGTTAAACCAAATGAGACAAAAGTCCAGAGAAACCGTTAAAGATTTTGTCCAAAGAATCATTTCAAATCTCTCTCTCTTAAATGAGGCCACCAGGGCATATACTAGGGACGAGATCCTTCTGCGCTCTCTTCTCAATGACATCGAAACCCTAGCGATAAGAGCATTTGAGGATGGATTATCCAACAATCAACTTCAAATGCTGGCCAAGGTCTATCAAGACAAAAGGCTTAGTTCCGTCACTAGTTATATATTGGAACACGCCACCAGAATAGAGGTGAGAGCACCTCCGAACACACCCCAAAGGTACGAGTTTCCAAGAACCTCTACTTCTCCAAATAGACCGGTAGTGATGAGGCAACAACCTACCTGTTACAAATGCGGTACCTTAGGACACTTAGCTCCCCAATGCCCCCAGAAAATTCAACCAATGCCCCTTCCTAACTTTCCCCACAAACCATCGAACAATTACATGACTTTTAGCGGTGGAGAACAACCTGCTCCCTATTGCAGATACTGCAAACGGACAGGACACCAAATCTCTGATTGTAGGGTCCGTGATTCCAGTAACACCCCTCGTTCATCTCAACCCTCTCACTTCTCTAACCCCCGTCAAACCACTTCCTTCGACCCCCATTCTAACCTTCAAAACCGGACGACCAATAGAAATCACTCAAACGACCAGCATACGGTAAACTGTCGAGAGTGGAGGCTAGCAGTCGGCAACCCTTCGCGGACGATCTCCCGAGCCGACACAAATCCCAAACAGGCGTTTCGTTCTCCCAGCAACAACCAGTAACTCTACCCCTCGACGTTAAGTAAGGGATGCTCACTGTTGTCCTACCCCTCGATTTATGCAAGGACTCAAACATTGAATTCATAATAGATACCGGCGCGGAAATAAGTTTAATCAAGGCCAACTCCCTAAGATCAGACTGCGAGATCAACAACCATATTATCTATAACGTCAACACCCTTTTTTCCAAATCCACCTCTACCAAAGGTTCTATCACAGGAATTCTGAATCTATCCAAAACCAGGAGGATAGATCATTCCTTTCAAATAATCGACCAGTGTTCCCTGGCCTATGACGGCCTACTGGGCCACGACTTCCTCCTAAAAACAGGCGCAATCATAAGTTATGACACAAGAACTCTTACCTTGATGGCCACTAAGCCCTGTAACTATCTCTCCGAAAACTACCGCGAATGCGTCCTGAAAAACTCATTAACACCGAAAAACGTACTAATTCCCTACATTCAGAAAGGAACTCCTAATACACAACAAATCTCAGAGGAATCTCACGAATCAAACCCTTTACCTTGCAATGAAAAGAAAGAGGATGATTACGTAACTATCCCGGCCCGGGCTGAAACTGTTATACAAGTACCAGCACCATCCGACGCCGAAATAGTTACATTCAAAAAGGAAATCCAACCAGGAATCATATTGGGCAACATTATTGCAAAACCAATCAATGGTTCGGTTAAGATACTCCTTTTGAACAATAATGAAAACGATATAACTCTTCGGAGAAATGACATTCACCTAGATTATCGGAATCTAGATGACTTCGACGTAGTAACCACTGATCATGGTAAGGATCCCTTGAAAGGCAGAATAAAAAGGCTGCATAATCTTGTCAAGTTGGACCACTGTAACTCAGAGGAAACCAAGAGTATCAAAGAGATTTGTAAAGAATTTAATGAATTATTTTTCCTCGAAGGGGATCATCTAACCTATACTAACGCGGCAACTCACAAAATTGAAGTAAAGAATAACCAACCCCCCATTTACACCAGACCTTACAGGCTGCCTGAGGCCAATAAAAGGGAAGTGGATAGGCAGATCCAAGAAATGTTAGGGAATGATATCATCAGACTATCATGCAGTCCTTGGAACTCTCCACTCCTGTTAGTTCCGAAAAAGCCTGACGAGAATGGTAATAAGAAATGGCGAGTGGTGGTAGATTTTCGCAAATTAAACGAGGCCACAGTAGGAGATGCCTATCCCTTGCCGCACTGCACTGAGATACTGGATCAACTAGGAAAGTCCAAATACTTCACTACTCTGGACTTGGCCAACGGGTTCCACCAAATCGAACTGGACCCAAGAGATAGAGAGAAGACTGCTTTTAGCACCCAGTTCGGGCACTATGAATATAACCGTATGCCCTTCGGGTTAAAAGGCGCTCCCGCCACCTTCCAAAGAGCAATGAATAACGTGCTCTCTGGACTACAGGGCATACACTGCTTCATCTATATGGACGATATAGTTGTCCATGGATACAATCTTGGGGAACATAACACCAGATTAAGGGCAGCATTCGGGAGATTAAAAGAAAATAGTTTGAAACTACAAGCTGAAAAATGCCACTTTCTACGGAAGGAAATAATGTATTTAGGACACTTGATAACTGAAAGGGGAGTTAAGCCCGACCCTTCTAAAATTAAAAGCGTGCAAACGTATCCCAGGCCCAAGAGAGCAAAAGACATTCGAGCCTTCTTAGGTTTCGTCGGATACTACAGACGATTCATTCCTAATTTTGCTAAAATAGCCAAACCGTTAACCAGACTTCTAAAGAAGGACGTACCCTTCGAATTCAACGCTATATGCGACGACGCATTCTGTGAACTCAAGGATTGTCTGATCAGGGCCCCTATCCTGGCATATCCTGATTTTTCTCAAGAGTTCTACGTCACCGCAGATGCTAGCAATCTGGCCATAGGAGCGGTCCTATCACAGAATACCGATCTCGGAGACCAACCAATAGCTTTCGCTAGTAGAGTATTGAACGACGCTGAAACTCGTTACTCTTCTATCGAAAAGGAGCTATTAGCCATTGTCTACGCCGTCGAACAGTTCAGACCTTATGTCTATGGTCGGAAGTTCACCGTGGCTACAGACCATAAGCCTTTGGTATGGTTGATGAACCTGAAAAATCCTTCGTCCAGGCTAATGAGATGGCGTATCCGATTGGAAGAATTCGATTACCAAGTGATATATAAAGCTGGTAAGTTGAACACCAATGCGGATGCTCTCAGTCGCGCCATACCCGATGTCCAAGAAGAAGCACCCCAAGAAAACGTCAAATGCAATGTGAATGTCGTCACCAGAAACCAAGCTAAAAATCAAAGCCCCTCGGTAGAAAAACCACTATCAAATTCTACCGTTAAAAAGGTATCGTCCGAAGAACGCTCATCAAAAAACGAAGCAACTATAATAGAGAAGAATGACTCTCTCCTTTTGCTAAATAAATCCCCCAAATTCTTCCTACTACCCCTCCACGAAAGCTACCTAGGAAGGAGGTAAGAAGAAAAACTCAATATAAAAGAAGAGAACCTTACCCTCAATACCCATCATACCTTCGTGTGCACCTGGAACATTGAACACCACATATTCAAACTCAACCTCCCCACTCGAACCACTCAAGATCAAGAAAGGTTAAAGGAATCCCTCACAAAAATTAACGCGTATATCGTGTCTCTCAAATCAAAAGAAGTCCATATCTCCGTCCCCTCTACTATCTTACAGACCCAGTTGACTCTCAAGACTACTATTCGAGAAACATTCCGCCCGAATGAAATAACGGTAAACCTCTATTTTGACTCAGTCAGAGTTCTGGACTCCACGTCCGAGATAAACCAGGTAATAAAGGATTTCCATATATTACCTACCGGTGGACACCAAGGGGTATCGAGGACTATAAAAAGAATAAAAAGACAAAGAGAAGAGTTTAGCCATTGACACTTCCAAATTTATCAAATCATGCGACTACTGTCAGAAAAACAAGGCGTCAAGGAACCTTAAAATCCCAATGAAAATATCCAACCCTTGCTCCAAACCCTTCGAGAGAATTTACCTCGACGTAGTGGGACCTCTCCCAGTTTCTTACACCGGTAATAAATACATACTTACCTTCCAAGACGACTTGACTAAATTTTCAGAAGCTATTGCTATTAGTACTACCGATTCCAGCACTTTAGCTGAGGCCTTTGCAACCAATATCATATGTAGACATGGAATTCCGGAAAGTATACTCACCGACCAAGGAGCGAACCTCATTGCAGGGATGTTCCGTGAGGTTTCAAAACTCCTAAAGATTAAAAGGTTAACAACTACACCTTATCACCCGCAAACAAACGGAGCCCTAGAACGTAGCCACAGAACGTTGGTCGAGTACCTTAGATCCTATGTAGAGAAAGATATACAAACATGGGACACGTGGATTCCCTATGCAATGTTTGTATATAACACCACACCCCATTCTAGCACCAACTTCACCCCTCACGAACTCCTTTACGGTTTTCCGGCAGAGATACCAAATAACCTCAAAAATACGCCTACACTCTGTTATAACTATGAAAACTACGCAAACGAACTAAGGGCACGATTGCAATTTAGTCATAAAATCGCGAGAGAAACCATGCTGAAGCAAAAGCTCAAGTCGAAAACCTACTACGACAAGGGAACCAAAGAAAAATGTTTCAAAATAGGAGATAAAGTCCTACTCGCGGCAAAAACCAAGTATAACAAATTTTCACCACTATGGCATGGACCTTACACTATTACAAAAATAAATTCTAACGAAAATTCCACAATAATGTACAAAAATAAAGAAAAACGGGTACACAACAACGACCTTAAACCATACTACGAGAAAGTCTATCGTCCTGGGTAAGACGTTAAACTACATCCTTATTAAGAGTCGTTTTTCCTTCTATTCTCTTCCTATTTCATTCGACCGAATCCCGTTGGTGTTCCCACGGGCTATTTTATAGATTCTGGGGTCTTAATATCTTCTATCGTCCTGGGTAAGACGTTAAACTGCACCCATAAATTTACCATACCCTTTTGTCTTCTCCACGTTTATCCTTGCTAGACTCAACAAAATCCCCCTTGGTTAATTTTTCCATGTTTTCTGTTTTGGTTGTGCTTGAGATCGCTTATACCCGCTATATCAACCACTTTATTGATACTCTTCAAACCATCCGCTAATCATTGTGAACTCGATTTGACTTGTAGTAATTGATCTGCAAGACCCCTTTTTATCCTCTATCGTCCTGGGTAAGACGCTAAACTGCACCCGCACCAAGTTGGCCACTCCCCTTACTGTCCAAATCTTTTTTTTCCCTGTCCGGTGGTAATATTGACTCGTGGATGGCTTCTTAACGATTAGACCGAATACTAGAACTGCAAGTGCAACAAGTTGCACCTAGCTAAGGTATTATTTCGTACTTATCCTTTCCCTTATTATTCGCTCTCCTCATGCTATGTGCTGAGTACTATTGTCAGAATCTCCTACTTATTACTCATCTTTCAATTGTCAATTCACTCCTATTCTCACTCACGTGTTATTTTAATTCCCACGACGGTGTTAATTCAGACGGTGTTTGTAACAAAAATTTTATAGCCATAAGATAATTTTATGTAGCGCGCTAGCTATACGCCAACGGCATCCGCCCCGGGTTAGTACCCCTATGGGCCCAAAGCGAAGCCACACTATGTCGCGAAAAGGTTTTCGTTCCACTCGATTTTTTTGTTCATATGCAGGTCTCCTATTATCCTGTTTCCTTTTCTTCTTCCTTTGTTTTTTTCACCGATATTCTTATCTTATCTTACTCGATATTCAAAAACCTAACTGGCGCCTTTGGGAAACACAGCTTACCATTTTCAATTACCCTTCCAGGAGTACCATTTTCTCACTGTTTGCGTTGGTAACGTCGGCTGCGTACGCCGCGAGCCCAGGATTCAAGACGACGCCCCTAGAGTCCAATGCCGGAATATACTTCGAAGAATGCGGTAGGGCTAAACTTTATTCGAACGAATGGAAAATCATCATATTCTACAACCTGACCAGTTTCCATGCTGAATTCGCCAACGTAAGAACATTAATTTTCAAGGCCCGAGAAATATGTAACAAGGTACAAAAAGGAGCACCTAAGACCCATACTTGTAATAACACCATAACACAATTAGTTTATCTTAAAAACCAGATAGAAAGCAGGAACGAACTATTGCTAACACACTCTAGAAAACCGAGAGCCCTCCTTAACATTGTCGGAAAAATCTCTAAAACCCTTTTTGGTACCCTCGAAGAGGACGACGCTATAAAATATGACTCCCAGATCGAAACTTTAGACAAAAACCAGAAACAGTTACTGTCCCTCATGCACAATCAGACTACCGTAGTAGAAGCTAACTTACTAATGTTCAATAAAACCCAGGACTTCGTGGCCAACCAATTCAAAGACGTGTATGAAAAATTAGAACAACTCCATAACTGGTTGAAAGAACAAGAACTACATATGGCACGTGTTGAGGAATTAACCGAATTGGACTCCCTAATCTCTCTTCTAAGCATTATGCTGACCCAATATCAGGAAGTCCAAAAGGAACTTTTGGATCTTGTAACTGACTCACAACAAGGGAAGTTCCATCCTTCTTTAATATCTCCTTCCCAAATCGAGGAACTTCTAGCGGAAGTTAAATCCGAAATGTCCAATCACCTTTCCCTCCCCATCGAAAAGGATGAAAACGCGTTAATTCAAGTCTATAAACTTAGTACACTTGTCGCTAGGATCATCAACAACAAAATTATCTTAGAAATGAAACTACCTCTCCCTTACAGGGAAACATACCAAATCGTTAAAACGGTTCCTTTACCTACCGTTGTTAATAACTCCCTCTGTTATATACAGCCCTCATTCAATTTTATCCTTTTAGACTTAGCCCGGGAACATCACCTTGGAATATCTAAGGGAGAACTAGACAATTGCCGTACAACGGACCAAACCCAATTCTATTGCAAAATATCCGCTCCAGTTCTCTATTCAGGGATTGAACCCCATAACTGCGAGATCAGCCTTATCAAACTAGACCCTATCATATCACAATGTAATGTAGTTTGCTCAGAAAAGGATTCTTATTGGGCTTCCCTGTCTCAGCCGAATATTTGGTTGTATTCAATCAAGACACCCGTAGTAACTAACATAATATGCAAGGACGACATTTTCACCCAGTTGTTGAACGGGAAGGGAATAATGTCCCTACAACCAGGTTGCTACGTGAAAAACAACAAATTTATTCTCCATGCCCAAAATGTTGAAAGCGTAGAAATTAACGGCAACCTATTACCGTCCTTCAACCTTACAGCCTTATTGTTGACGGACCCAGTTAATAATGGCTCCGCTCAAAATAAAACATTCCTAATCCCTAAAATTAATTCGTTAACCCGTAACGAGATACGAGCTCTCTCCGAGTCTATAAGTAACCTTAAGGACGAAGAATCTAAGCCCCTCCAAGAACTAAACCCTCACCATGTGCATCATTACACTATCCTTTATTTAATAATTGCAGTGATGGTTGCATACTTCCTAATCTCCGTTTGTGTAAGAAGGAGACAATCTAATGTAAACGTAGCATTACCCCAGTCAACGAATTTCCGTATCACCCCTCCCCCCAGAAGGACTAAGAGCCAAATTGGAGAACATAAAGTATAAACATTTAACTATTACCCACTATCCCATTTCGTTTTCTTTTAGTTATTTCTGATTTTCCGAGACTTCCAAATATTACCATTTTCGAATGCCGCTAACATCTTCTTTCGCGGACTATCAACCGTCGTCCTAGGCACGACGTAAAACTGCCCTAACCAAAAAACTCTTCGGCTACACTAAATTATTTCAATGTTAATCTCTTTAATCCTTTGGCATTCTTATTTTTTTTTTGCATGATTCCTTTCATTATTAGCCCAAGGTAACATACATCCGGCAATACCAGCGGGAGTTCAATATTTCGTAAATTATTATTGCTGGGTTGCCATTTTTCGTATCCTTTGAAAAACCATTTCCTTTCCCGTCTCTAAAGTTGTATTTTTCTAACGTTTATCTTCGAATACATTAAACTTGTTTATGTCTCGGCAGGTAGTAGGGCTTCAGAATCCCACTTACACCCAAACTCTCTTATATGAAGGAGATAATTCACCTACCTCCACGGATTGCCTCTATCCTTTACACTGTTATACAAACCCGGAACCAATAAAATCAAGGTATACTAAATAAATTAAATAACCCATACTGAAATCAAATAAGACAAATAAAAGAGGATCACCCCAAAAGGGACAGTTTTGTACTAGGTTAAGATACCTTAAGACATTAGAAATAAGAGAATGAAAAATGTTACAAAATTGTAATGACACAAATGTCATGTCATAATGGTTAAAACCATATATTGTGTAAGAAAAGCCTAGAATAGATAAGCATATCCTTGTAAAAGAAAATATTTGTCCTTATATAATCATTATTATCAAAAAAAAAAAGGGAGCGGGTGAACTTCTACTCAAAGCACTCCCCGTCCCTAACTCAAATTAAAAGAAATTGTAAAGACACAAATGTCGTGTCATAATGGTTAAAACCATATATTGTGTAAGAAAAGCCTAGAATAGATAAGCATATCCTTGTAAAAGAAAATATTTTTTTTTTACTATTATCAAAAAGAAGAGAGCGGGTGAACTTCTACTCAAAGCACTCCCCGTCCCTAACTCAAATTAAAAGAAATCGTTAAGACACATATATTGCGTTATAAAAGCCTAGATAGGCACGTTTTTGTAAGAGAAAATCTGTTAAAAAACATATGTTATGTTAAAAGGGTCTAGAATAGCTACAAGCCTTTTTATATATAACAGAACGTGTACAAACACAAAATCCAACTGTGTTAAGAATAGAGTAAAGTAAATACGAAATTGTAAAAACAAAATTTTTGTTTCCCAAGGGGGATGGAATGTTGTGACTGAGCCTAAAGGCAGTCACACATACGTACACGTGGCTCCCCATGCCCCTCTCACTCCTCCCTGTATTACTGATTACACGCGCACGTCACATCTAAACAAAAAAAAAACGCTAACGCAGCATTTTCAATCATGCTACAATGTTGCATGATCAGGTTTCGTCTCCACGCGCAGCATTTTCGAACATGCAACAATGTTGCATGATCAGGTTCCGTCTCCACGCGCAACTAAGAAATTCTTTTCTTAGAAATTTGAGCACGGACAGAACAAAGAAAAGCGAAAACCGCTGATCGCGCACATTCTTGGTCGCCATGCGCGACATTCTAAAAGATGCGCTATCAGCGATTTTCGCCGCTGATAAAGGAGGGAGAAAAGTTCTAAAGTTTAGAAAACTCATCAAAATCAAAATTCAACAAGAAAATTAAGTCAAAAAAGTGAAAATTGAAATTAATTTAAAATCTCAACCAGTAAAATCCAAAGTAAAATAAAACGAAAAATTTTGAAGAAAGATTAAGTTAAAAATTGAAAAATTCTAGAACCAAAAGAAAAAAAAAAAACGATAAGAAACCTACAAGGGAAACAAAGTTTAAAATGGTAACTAGTAAAAATTCAAGAAAAATTCAAAGTGTAAAGCTTAGAAAACTCATCAAAATCAAAATTCAACAAGAAAATTAAGTTAAAAAAGTGAAAATTGAAGTTAGTTTAAAATCTCAACCAGTAAAATCCAAAGTAAAATAAAACAAAAAATTTTGAAGAAAAATTAAGTTAAAAATTGAAAAATTCTAGAACCAAAAGAAAAAAATTTATGCCACTTAGGTATAGACCTAATACAAAGAATGTTCTCACCATTCTACACAGCCAAAAATTTGACTAAAAAAAATTGGTTGTCTGTAATGTTGGTTTACGGACGATAATTTAACGTGATAACATCATAAGCAAACATTGATGAAAAAATTAAAGTTAAACCGGCTAAGTTTAATTCAGTTTAGGGAAACTAGCTGAAGTTAATCCGGTTTAAACAAGTTTGCTTTGCAGACTAAATTCGACCTTACTGTCAAAAAGAAATACACAATTATAGTGAACCGGCTTAGGGAAACTAGCTGAAGTAAATGAGATTCGTAAAATCATTCTAATTCGATGTAAATAATCAGGCGGAACGTGACAATGAGTCATGCTTTTTCATGTGTGCAACCGGCGTTCATCGATTTATAAGACGTTATCACGTCAAAAAAAAAGGATAAGAAACCTACAAAGGAAACAAAGTTTAAAATGGTAACTCGTAAAAATTCAAGAAAAATTCAAAGTGTAAAGTTTAGAAAACTCATCAAAATCAAAATTCAAGAAGAAAATTAAGTTAAAAAAGTGAAAATTGTAAAACCATAAAAACGTTAAGAATTTCTACATACTTAAAGGAAGATTAATACACAAACAAATAATAACTGTGGTTGTGTTTTCTTAAAAGAAAAAAGAAAATCTATATATAAATAGGCGACACGTTTTTTTGTTATCCCTTTTACAGGAAACCAGGTGGTCTTACCAGGATAAAAATTATACCATTCGAAAGATTAGTTTTTCCTCTATGTGCATCACCTAATTTTTTTTCTTAAATTTAATTATAAATTAGTTTAATTTTAAATTGAAATTAAAAAATTCAATGGGATAGTATGTGTGAATTGAGCACACCCATAGTGTAGATGATGCTCTTGGGAAGTATGTATGCGTGTGATTGTTGATTTTTGCCTGAAGATATGCAACCATTTGATGATTTTTGGTTTGTGTCCCTAATAAATGGCAAGTACTAAATTAGTAGAAAATCAAACCAAATGGATCAATTTTCTACTGGGGACACAAACCAAAACAATTAACATATAATTGCATTCCTCTACGAAAAAATCAAAATATAGAACATAATTATTTAATATTATCATTGGCATAGATCACACGTTCGACTGAATAGCCTACCATTTATAACAAATACGTGTATTCTTTCCACTCAAACGTTTTATCTTTCAAAATGATAATGTGAGGGGTGAGAAGCAAATGCAGCCATATCACAGCAATAGGCGTATGTTCATTCTTTAGCTTTTTGCCTTGAAGAAGGCTAATAAAATTGCATTCTTCCAGACAAAAGCCAAAACAATGAACATATGGCCACAGACAATAATATGGATGCATTACCACAGATAAATTTAAAGCCACCGTTTGCTTATACCATTATTTTTTGCTAATTTGATAAAAATATATGCAAATTTTATATATAAAATTAGAGAAAGTCATAATTTTAAAGTTATCTCTAGAAAACGCGAACATAACTTTCACGAATATGTATGGAAAGCAAGCAAAATTCTGAATTTTATCATATATCCTAATTTTTCTATGGACTCACATTTAAAAACATAATTTAGAGAAATATGATGTATGGCCAAAAACTGGGAAATGACAAAATAATGGGGAATGAACACATATATAAACTTCCTAGAATGCTTTGTTTAGCTGCTACGAGCAAAAAACTATTAAAAAAGTGTTGTTTATGAGGAACTTTAAGATCTTTTTGGGGCCTCATTCAAAAAAGCTGTACGTTGACGTGCTGAAAGAGCTTAAATGATTGCTACTGCAGTCTGAACTAAATCACCTGTTTACTGACAATGCTACTGTATATGGAAAGCCATGCGCGAGCTATTAGAGTGAGCACAGCGAACGACGGGGGTTGGCGAGCGTAGCGAGCAGGGGGCGCCCCCCTAGTAATAATAAATATAGTTTCCTTGGAAGACAAGAAAGAATATGGTGCGGGTGAACTTCTCTTAAAAGCACTCCCCGTTTCCTAACGCTTGTTAGAGCGTTAAAACACAACGACCGATTTGGAAAATCGTTCATCGACCTACTCCGAGCGTGGGAACCAAATTACTGATCGGAGGTGAACGACCGAGCAATAAGGCCGGGGGGATCGTGTGCGAACGGAGTACGTGACCAAGGGCACGGGCGACCGAAGGCACGCGCGCGGCCAAAAATTGGAGACATGTGCTTGAGGCACACCGTTAGGGGATCAGAGATATAAGGGTTCGACAGCGAAGAATAGGGGCTTTTAACTTTTGAGATCGTAGAGTGGCAAGTCGCGTTGTGTTGGGGAGGATTAAAAGAAAGGAAAAAGAAAATAGGAGTAAAAAAAAAAGGATCGCGGGACGTGAGAAGCAGGAATTTCGTTTTCGAGGTGACACAAGGGTGGGAAATCGAAAGTGCCAAGGAATAGAACCAAACCTTTTGTATTTTTTTGTTTGTAAGAAGAATATTGTAAAGATTGGAAACGTTAAGGTGAGAGGTAGGAAATTTATTTAAAAGTGTTAAAGAATTGCCAAGAAGTAAGGACAATGGTGTGAGAATCGTTAAAAATCTTTAAAAGATCGGTGACGAATAGCGAAACGGCGCGAGCGATGTTTATGAATATTGGAATTTGAGACTTATTTAAGAGTGTTAAAGAATTGCCGCGAAGCAAGGACAATGTTGTGAGAATCATTAAAAATCTTTAAAAGATCGGTGACGAATAGCGAAACGGCGCGAGGGATGCTTGTGAATATTGGAATATGAGAATTATTTAAGAGTGTTAAAGAATTGCCGAGAAGCAAGGACAATGCTGTGAGAATCATTAAAAATTTTTAAAAGATCGGTGACGAATAGCGAAACGGCGCGAGCGATGCTTATGAATATTGGAATATTGAGAATTATTTAAGAGTGTTAAAGGAATTGCCAAGAAGTAAGGACAATGTTGTGAGAATCATCAAGAATCTCTAAAAGATCGGGGACAAATAGCGAAACGGCGCTAGCGGTGTTGTGAAAGTCAGAGGTGTTTCGGACACGGGTTATGAGCATTTGAACTTAAGAATTGTTAAAGATTATTCGAAAGTGAGAGAAAATCGAGGGACTGTTGAGGAAGAGGAACGAGAAGACCGGGGGGTTGTTGGAGAAGAGGAGCAAACGGCAGTAGTGTTCAAGCAAGTAGCAGAAGCGACAAACCCCAAGAGCAGCAGGAACAGACGGCTAAATAGAGATAAGTAATAGGTTTTATGGAACATATGTGTAAGTAGAGTAAGATAAGTAAAAGGAATTAGTAGGGCAAGGGCAGGGTAGGTTAAGGAACAATTCTGTAACAACTTGTAAATTGGCACAAACGATAGATAGATACGGAAGACAGAGATTTAACTCTTTTACTGATAACACTGGTCCTGTTGTCATTGTTTTTAACACTTTAATATCCTATCTATATAACCTAAGCATTTCCAGAACAATTGAAACTTATCATTCCATCAACTCCATTACTTTGCAATTACTCATTTGTTGTGAATCTCCTTTTTTATTTGTTAAAAATCCTCCAAATTACATACCTTAGGTTTACTCTTTGGTCTCTCTCTTGTCCTATTATTATTACCACCCCTTGGCTTCGTCATTTTTAATTATTCCTTTACTTCCAAAAATTTTTACTTACACTTCGCTTGTATGCCTCAACCGAAACTGACGCTTCCTTATCAGTCGACACGATCGTCGACCTGCCACATGAAAATTTCTCTAAATTTTCTCTTCTTCTTTACTCCTATTCTCAGCGCTTTCGATCACTTGGTCGCTCCAAGAAAATTATTATTTGACTCCATTATTATTATTAAACTCCTTACGTAGCTTTCTCTAAGCTTAGCTTTCTCCAAGAAAATTATTATTTGACTCCATTATTATTATTAAACTCCTTTATTATTATAAGACTCCATTGTTTTTTATTAATCTTCATTAACTCCGATTATTATTAAGCTCCATTAATCGCTATAACCGCACTTTAATTCCAATCTTTTCTCCAAATTTCCCCATTCTGCTATGCAAAATTGTTCTCCATGATTCTCCAAATTAACTCGATGTGGACTGTATTTTCCATTTTTTCTGATCCATGCCGAATGACCATAATGTTCGATAGTCAGCGGTGGAACAGGGATAAATGAAACAAGGTTTATAGAGTTGGGAAAAATGGTTTTAAAAAGCCAACTTTTATTCTCCTTATACTCCAAACTACACAAATCTCCAGACTACAAAACTACACTATATATATATCCTCCGTCACCGACTCCATTATTACGACGACTGACCCAGACAGACTGAGTCTTGAAGTTGGCTCAGAGTGGCAACAGGGTTGCCAATATGATACAGTGGAAGCTCAGGGCACAATTAGAAAAAGTAGCCGTTAATATAGCTCACCTATAATAGTTTTCCCCGAAAAGCAAGATAGTTCGGGAAAACAAAAATTTAGAATAGTTGTAGACTAAAGAAGACTCAGCCAGGTTACTATTGACGACAAAACCCCTCTGCCAAATATAGATAGCATTTTAGATAAATTAGGGAAAGCTCAGTACTTTAATTCAAGAGAGTAGTAAAAGGATATCACCAAACTGTAGTATCAGAAAAAACATAGAAAAAACTGTTTTCGTAACACCAGCAGACCTCTATGAGTTTATCAGAATGCCATTTTGGTTGAGGAATGCCCTGCTACATTTGAACGGTTGATTAACGAAGTATTAAGGGAGTATAATGTATCAATAAAATATGCGTCGTTTATTGAGACGATATTCTGGTATTCTCCACTTCACTGGAAGAACATCAAAATTATTTGGAAAGATTTTTAGAAAATTGAACATAATTTGAAGATTCAAGCTGACAAATGTAGCTTTTTGAAAAGAAAAACGGTTTTCTAGGCCATATACTAACGAAAGATAGTAGAAAACCCAATTCAAACAAGGTTGAGGATATAAGACAAACATCCTTCCCAAAAATGAAAAACTGTTAAATATCTTGTTACGGATGACGGGTTTTTATAAAGGACTACGCTAAAGTAGCTTATCCTTTAACAAAATACTTAAAAAAAAAACAAAAATTCGTTCGGTACAGGTAAGTTGACACTAGAATGTATCTACGCCACTTCGTATAAGGGCAATCTCACATTTGAAAGGGCTTGACTGAGCATTGAATACAGGGAATATAGGGAATTTCGCTCGACAGAAGTACTGAGAGGCATCTGAGGATAGACAGTCGTGAATGTCGATGATGCTCATTTCATCAAAATGTTCTCGGTTAAGATCGATCAACAGGACTTCGGAAGAGGGTTGAATATACCATAGAGAGTTGTTGTAGACTGCAGGTAGTGGAAGAATCCTGAAGGTTTGATATACAGCTCTGAAGGGTAGGGGTAATTTCAATTCGATGATTAATATCGAATTAATTATTGAGGCGGACAAATCATATTGGGAAGAGCGTAGAATGGCAGAGTTTTTTGAGGGTCCATTTCCTGTCGAATGGTGGAGAGAAGATTTTCCATCTGTGAAGGAGTTATGAGCGTAGGGTGAAATCTGCCGTGTTTCACATCTGCTAGGAGATCTATCAAGTCGGATTGAGTGGATTGGTATTGGTTTATAATGATTGTTGGGGTTGAGTTGAAATCAGAGAGGGGGGACTGACAACAGTTTGGAGAGAGAGTACGCGAGCGCGAGCAGTCAGTTGCTTTGTAACCGGCGAATAATACGGATCGAATCATTCATATATATCTCTACATATAGTAAAGACAAGACGAGTTTGTAAAAGAATAAATACAGTGCTCTAGTTTATGAAAAGGTATACTGTTTCATTTAAAACCCATGTACACAAGAGTTGGCGACGAGGACGGTGAATAAATAAAAATAAAACTGGAAAGTGTGAGTCGGACCCGCACACGAAGGGTTCCGTACTACCTTATAGTGCTCGTGCACGTGCACTGTATTTTGAGTCATGAATGAAAATTCCAACGTCATTGAAAAACATAAAACGGCGATAAGGAATACTGACGATGCGACATGATGCGAAACGATGACAGCATTCCTTATCGCCGTCTTCGTTTTTGGATCGTAATGCGCATTATATCGTAATGCGTATGTTCCTCTTCGTTGTTGGTAGCGCTTTTCGTATTAGCGCGTGTATGATTTTGTTTAAAAATTTTTTTTTAATTTTTTTTAATTTTTTTTTTTAATTTTTCTTTGGATTTTTTTTTGACTTGGTTTTGCTTTATTTTTAATTTTTTTTATGATTTGTTGTTATAGCGGCCACAGTAATTCACACTTTGTGAAAATTTGAAGTGTCAAGCTATTATGGTTCAGGAGATACAGCTCTGTGACAGACGGATGGACAAAGAAGTCATACTAATAGGGTTCCGTATTCTACGTACGGAACCCTCAAAAGAGGCAGTGCAAAGAGAAAAAAACTGCAAAGTGCTGCTAGAAGTTTGAGAGTGTGTGCGTGAAAACGAGATAAAGGTACAAAAGGCAAAGCTGAAGACACACACCCAGAGTTCCGCACACGTGAGTATATTAGATAAAACTTCGAAAGGCACGCGGTACAGAACTATACGCACAGACGGTCTACAGTATACATAAAAAGCACATATACATACAATCATAAGCGGTGTTAAGCATATATAGATACAATATATATATACATGCGGATAAAGCAGATTCCGTTTTTTTTTCAAAGTGATCGTAGAAAGTCATCGTGGCGGGAAAAAAGAAAGAGGAGTCTGAACACGAGAATTCTGAAAACAAAAATTCCGAAAATAATGAACCTGAAAAAACTACTAGGAAAATGTCTACAGACAAGGAATTTTTCAACGTGGACAAGCTCGATGCGACGCAATTTAAATGGAAGCGCTGGCTACAGCAATTAAAAGGAGCATTCATAATTTCGAAAATTGAAGATGAAAGCAGACTGCCGTATTTACTACACTACATCGGGACAAGGAATTTTTCGACATTGTGCGAATTTATGGATGATGCAGATGTGTACAAACAGATATATGATGACGTGATTGAGAAATTAAAGGAACTATTCAGGCCAGAGGTAATAGAAATCGCAGAAAATTTCAAATTCAATAGCAGAAAGCCACAACCAGGGGAGAATATTCAAGATTTCCTTACCAGTTTAAAGAAAATGAGTCAGTCATGCAACTTTGGCACATTTTTGACAACGACTCTACGGAATCAGTTTGTTTTTGGATTAGAAAGCAGTCGAACTAGACAAAGGCTACTAGAAACAAAAGATTTGATCTTGGATAATGCCGTACAGATAGCTTCGTCCATTGAATTGTCAAAACAAGAAAATACAGAGTTAAACGAAAAATATAACAGTAATAAAAATTCCGTACATTCCGTAGGAGTAAAAAGAGTAAATTTTGCGTCGAAAATAAAACATTCTGATAAGCATACAATTTTTCAAACAAAACTACTTCAGGAGTTCATCGAGAGAGACAAGTACAGACGCCTCAGAGAAGTGGAAGAAGGGGTGACATTTTTTGTTACTGGTGGAGTAATACCGAACACTTGGCTCCGGCTTGCTCATTGCCAAGAAATATCAAATGATATGCCTGCGGAAAACATGGTCATCTGAGCAAAGTTTGTTTCAGAAATAAAAACAACTCAGCGAATGAAGTAGAAGAATTATTGCAAGTGAAACATCCTGAATTTTGGGAAAAATTTGACCTGACCGTACGAGTAGAGACAGTGATGTTGGAGTTCGAAGTCGACAGTGGAGATGCAGTTACACCAATGTGGAAAGAAGAGGCTAGGAGACATTTCAAAGGCGCAAAAGTATACAAAACAGAGATTAAATTGATAACCTACTGCAAGAAGCAAGTAAGCGTTTCAGGGTACATTACGGTAAATGTCGCATACGAAAACAAAAATAAAGAACTAAATATTTATCTGACAGTTATTGAGAGAAAAACATTAATGGGCAGAGAATGGATTCGCCCTTTACTGTCAATAAGCAAAACAAATTTATTATCAGGTTTATCGGAAATTAAAGAAGTAGATACAGTACATAATTTCGATGAGAATATTCGGGAATTACTAAAAAATATAATAAAATAGTCAAAGATGATTTGAGCAAAATTGAAAATTTGAAGGCTAATCTGGTTTTTAAAAAAGATGCTACGCCAGTTTTTACCAGAGCCCGTACTGTACCATTCATGTAACTACCTTTATTGAATAAAGAATTGGAATTTTTAGAAAGAGAAAACATTCTAGAAAGAATTGAAACTTCAGAACACGCTACACCAATAGTTCCAATTTTAAAAATTTTTCAGCATAACTATTAATCCTCAACTAGTTATAGATGATTACCATCTACCTACAGTTGATGAACTGTTAGGGGACCTTGCTGGATGTACCATATTCTGTAAGTTGGATTTAAGACGTATTTACAACTAGAATTAACGGATAAAGCAAAGTTGTTAGTACTTAATACCCATAGAGGGTTATATAAATGTAAACGCCTTTGGTATGGCGTTGCCTCTGCAGTAGGTATTTGGCAAATAACGATGGAAAGTATTTTGAAATTGAAATTCCTGATCGATGATATGGTTATAGGTGCAAAAGACAGAAAATCTTTACTGGAAACACTAGATAAAGTGTTTGAAATTTTAAACAGGTATAATATAAAAATAAAGGTTGATAAATGCAAATTTTTGGACACAGAAATTACATATTGTGGATTCAAAATAGATAAATACGGATTACACAAAATGAATGAGAAGACTGAGGCAATAGAAAATATGCCAAGGCCAAAAAATCAATCGGAAGTACGAGCTTTTATTTGGTTTATTAATTACTACAATCGTTTCATTCAAAATGCCAGTACTCTAATGAAACCTTTATACGAGCTATTACAGAATAACAAAAAACATGTTTGGTCAGAAGAATGCGAAAATATGTACTTTCATAAAAATGAAGAAGGAATTTCAAAGCGAAAAATGTTTAATATTTTACGATGCGAAGTTACCATTCATAGTTGCAACTGATGCCAGCCCTTACCGCTGCGGGGCAGTTTTGTCACACAAACTGAGTGATGGAACAGAGAGGCCAATAAAATTTGTCTCTCATGCGTTTTCACAAACAGAAGCAAAATACTCTCAAATTGATAAAGAGGCTTTCGCTATAATTTTTGCTATAAAAAAGTTTCACCAAATTTATATGGTGCAAAATTTACGTTAGTTTCTGACCACCACGCTTTAGTTCAAATTTTTTCGAAAACAAAACTATTGCTCGTATTTAGTGCAATGCGCATGCAACATTACGCTATTTTCTTACAGGGGTACAATTACGAAATAAAATAAATACAAGCGGTCAGAAGATAATAGTAATGCAGACTGTTTATCGAGACTCCCTATTTTAGAAAACGAAGAGAATGTGGATAAAATACATATATTTTATAGTGATATACTAAACAAGTAACCTGTAACAGCCAAAGAGATCATTGAAGATAGTAAAAAAGACAAAGAAATAACCAAAATAATCGAAATTTTAAGGTTAGGTAAGAAATACAGCTCCAAAGATGTTTGGAATTGCAAAATTAATGATTTTTGTTTAGCAAATGACATGTTAATGAAAGGACATCAAGTAGTTATTCCAGAAATTTTGAAAAATAGAATACATATTGCAAAAATTACACATAGGTGATTTTGGAGTGGTCAAAATGAAAAGTTTGGATAGAGGATACTGCTGGTAGCCAAATTTACAGAGGGATATAGAAGAACTAGCTGGAAATTGTTTTGAATGTCATATAAATAAGAATAATCTGGCACATGTAAATAAGCACATTTGGGAACCAACAGATACACCATTTGAACGAGTGCACGCAGACTTTGCTGGCCCTTTTTATGGGAAATGGTTTTTCCTAATGGTGGATGCGTACAGCAAGTGGCCAGATATTCACATAGTCAAAAATATTACAGCTGGTACAATAATCGAAAAATGTCAAGAGATTTTTGGAACATTCGGTTGGCCCAGAGTTATGGTGATGGACAATGGAAGCACCCTTACGTCTGCGGAATTAGGAAAATTCTTAGACAAAAATGGAATAAAATTAAAACTGACAGCTCCATATAACCCGTCAACAAATGGCCAAGCTGAACGATTTGTCCAAATTTTGAAGTTAGGGATAAAGAAATTAAATTGCGGAACGAATTCAATTGAAAATGCACTGAAAATATTGATACAGCGTAACAGAATTATGCCTCATACAAGTACAGGCAAAGCACCAGCAGAACTGATGTTTAACAGATAAATTCGTTGTCGTTTAAATTTATTAAGAGAAAACAAGGAAAACTTAGAAATTAAGAATTATAATGATACAACTGTAAAATGTTTCAAGCGAGGAGAGAGAGTTGTAGCGAGAAATTACATTGGTACACGAAAATGAGAATTTGGCACAGTAAAAAAAAGAACTGGCTTATTACATTACACTATTGAGTTGGACGATGGTCGTATTTGGAAACGACATTTGAAACAAGTAGATAAAGCAGGCGAAAAGACTAGAATGCAGAATTGAATCTTTGTGTGATTCAAATGAACAAATTTGTTTCAAAACGCTCAAGAAAAAGAAGCCAAAGGCTACAAATTTAAATCGTCAATTGAGCCCTAGGAAACTAAGATATAGAGAGGCTTTAACCCCACCGATACGTTACCGCGAAATAGAAAATTGAATTACTATTGTTTTTATTACAAAGGGGAGTGTTGGGGTTGAGTTGAAATCAGGGAGTGGGGACTGACAACAGTTTGGAGAGAGAGTACGCGAGCGCGAGCAGTCAGTTGCTTTGTAACCGGCGAATGGTACGGATCGAATCATTAATAAATATATCTACATATAGTTAAGACAAGACGAGTTTGTAAAGGAATAAATACAGTGTTCTAGTTTATTAAAAGGTATTTTAATAAACTGATTTTTCAATGGGGAATGTAAGTGCAGATTATATTGTTAAAGGATCCGTATTGGCTCGTCGTATCTTTGAGCGTCGTCCTCATTTAGGGTTCCGAAAAGGGGCTTGGGTATCATTCCGACAAAATGAAAAAGGGATCTAGTCTTTCTAAGACGGGGAAATATAATCCTTTTTTTGTTTTCTATCGCCTCCTCCAGGTTATCCAATTGCGCGATAGAGGAGAGACAGATTGGTTTTAAAGGCGTCTCAGAGGTCAAGAAGTTACACATTTGCTGAAGCTTACCCGTGATTCTTAATATTGAAAGGTATTTTTCTTGGAAGGCCTCTAGATCGTAGTAGCTTATTATCTTACATTCGCTGGTGAACAGTTTCGTCCTTCCTATTTCTTCGAAATACATGCCGACCATTGAGTCGAGAGGAGTAACTTGGATTCCCATTTCCTCGTGAGAGAGATCTGAGGTGGTATCGCACAGGACCGCTAACAGATAAGCCCTTTCCCTGGGAACGAAAGGAAGGGAATTTAGTTTGGGAGAGGACTCGGTTGAGGAATTATTGATGAATGAATTTCTTAATGTCGTTATTATGTACGCACTCTTCCTTGTTTTTAATTTTTATTCTAATCTCAGGAGTGTTCAACTGAGTTAGGATGTAGGGGCCTTACCATAAGGGATAGAATTTGTTGTACCTTGTTCTTGCTTTCAAATGGACCAGATCTCCAAATTCAAAGAACTTTCGTTGCGTTCCCTTGTCGTAGTATTGTTTAGACCGCTCTTTATTTTCTAACGCGATTTGTTAAGCGATTTGATGACACTGCCGGATTCGTGCTTTGAGTTCGTGGCCATAATTATCGTAATTGCACCCAATTTCTGTGTACTTTAGATGGTGAGGAACATCGGTGGGAAAACCATAAAGGAGTTCGTGTGGAGAATAGTTGGTACTTGAGTGGGTTGTAGTGTTGTACACGAACATGGCGTAAGGAACCCATGTGTCCCACGACAGGGGATCTTTTTCTATGTAAGAACGGAGGTGTTTCGCTAGAGTTCGATGACTTCTCTCTAGGGCTACGTTAGACTGAGGGTGGTAAGAAGTTGTATTCAGCCTTTTGATCCTTAGGAGTTTTGAGACTTCCTGAAACATTTCTGCGATTAAGTTAGCACCTTGATCAAGATGCTCTCAGGTATCTCGAGTCTACATATATTCATAGTAGTGAACGCTTCGGCGGGGTGGTTGATTCGGCGTTAGGGATAGGCATTGCCTCTGAAAATTTTGTCAAATCATCCTGGAAAGTTAAGAGGTATTTGTTCCCAAGGTATGAAACGGGTAGTGGTCCCACGATGTCCAAATAAACTCTTTCGAAAGGTTTGGAACTCATTGAAGTTATTTTCATAGGGATTTTGAGATTTCGGGATACTTTATTTATCTGACACCTGATAAATATTACAACAGCTTGAATCATTGCTTCCCAATAGAACTGTTTTTTAATCCTATTTAATGTCCGTGCTACACCGTGGTGGCCCACCGTGGGTAGCAAGTGGAAATCTTTTATTATTTGCTCTCTTTCCCTAGGATCGTCTAAGTACCTAATTATTTCGATATGGAGTATTGTGTCGATTTTAATCGTGTTACGGATTCTGTCCTTCAGTGTCATTAGGGTCGCTAGTTCCTATTTCGGAACACTTATGTGTATGGTCTTTAGATTTTTTTCTAAGGCAAGGGATACAAATTTAGAGACGGTTGTGTTGAGATCGTCCTAATCCTGAGGAGTACGAAGGGGAAGATTTAATCTTTTGACAATAAAATCGGATGCTTTGAAAGTAAATATTTTGGATTCGTGGGAGAAATAAATTTCACCCAAATCGATACTTAATATGGCAGGTAAATGTCGTTCAGGATTAGTTTTCCTTGAGGGCAAGGTAAAGAATTTGGTATGGACAGATTTAGACAGTGATAGAGAGTCGTCTGTTTCGATTCGGGGAGGTGAATGTATTCAATTTGGTTATTTTTAGCATTCTTTGGTACATTGTTGTCCAGGTTTTTAGTAACTTTCGCCTGGCTTCTTGTTATTGCATACAAGGAGGCAGTTTTTTGGAGGTCAGTTTGATTCTCAGAGTTATCATTCTCGGTGGTGTTCTCTTGTGGTTCCGCGGTTACTCTACTAAAGGCATCGGCGTTTGTATTAAGTCCACCTGCCTTGTGGGTTATCGTGTAATCGTACTCTTCTAAGCGAATTCTCCATCTCCATCTCCACGTCCTTAAGATTCATGAGCCAAACTAGAGGCTTGTGGTCAGTGAGAATAGTAATCTTTCTTCCATATACGTATGGTCTAAATTGTTCTACGGCGTACACGATGGCAAGTAAATCTTTCTCTATTGTCGAGTATCTTGTTTCGGCACCGCTTAGAGCACGACTCGCGTATGCAGTGGGGTGATCTCCATCTTCGTCCTGCTACGATAAGACAGCTCCTACAGCTAGGTCCCTGCCATCGGGCGTGGCGTAAAATTGTCGCGAAAAGTCGGGATATGCCAGGATGGGGGAGGTTATTAATCGTTGTTTTAAGTCTGTGAAGGCTTCGTCGTGAAGGGCATCAAATATGAAGGGGATTTCCTTCCTTAAAAGGTTGATCAAAGGCTTGGCGATCTTAGAGAAATTTGGGATAAATCGGCGGTAATATCCGATAAATCCGAGAAAGGCTCTGATATCCTTTACTTTTTTAGTTCTCGGATATGTTTTTATTGCTTTTATGTTCCCTGGGTCTGGTTTAAGTCTCCCAGATACATAATCTCTTTCCGAAGAAAATGGCATTTTTCTGCCTGCAACTTTAGTTTGAAGTCGCGTAATCGTTGAAATACAGCAATGAGCCTGTTGTTGTGTTGTAAATGAAAAAGTGAATTCCGTGTAATCCAGACAAGATATTATTCATGGTTCTTTGGAATGTAGCGGAAGCTCCTTTCAGGCCGAATGACCATAAGGCGTATTGAAGGCTGTTTTTTCCCGATCCCTGTCGGCCATTCTTATCTGGTGAAACCCACTGGCCAAGTCGAGCGTCGTAAAATACTTTGATTTCCGAAGTTGGTCCAGTATGTCGGTTATATTTGGTAGGGGGAACGCGTCTCCTACCGTCATCTCGTTAAGACGCCGGAAATCTACCACTACTCGCCATCTCTTATTCCCTTTTTCATCGGATTTTTCTGGGAACGAGGAGTAGAGGAGAGTTCCAGGGACTATAGGATGGTCTGAGGATGCCTGATTTTAGCATCTCCTGGACTTGGTTATCCACTTCCTTACGGTTTGCCTCTGGTAATCTGTACAGTGTAGTGTATATAGGAGGATGATTTGCTTCTACCTCAATTTTATGGGCTGTCGCGTCCGTGTGGGAGAATATGTCTCCTTCTAGATAAAATATATCGTTGAAGGTTCTAAAGATATCTCGAATTGATGTCTCCTCTTCCTCATTACAATGATCCAATTTTACAAGGTTCTCTAGTTTTTTTATGCTGCCCTCAATTGGATCTTGGTCGGAGTTTGGATTTATCATGTCGAAATTCTTCGCATCTAGATACTCTAGGGCCAGATCATGGCAGGGTTAACTAACGTCCTCCCCTGTAACATTGAGGATTAAGACATTAACCATTCCATTTTCAGGTATAGCAATACAATTGCCTACATACACACCGGGGATCATTTCCTTACTCGAGATTACCGTTTCTGTGGAATCCGTGGTGGGTATTAGGTGGATTGTTTCTGCTCGAGCTGGGATCATCGCATTGCTTGAGGTACTTGGTACTTGGTTGGGAATGTGGTTGTCCTGCCCAGGACGAATGGCCTTTGGAGAAGATGTTACTGGTTGCAGTTTAATGTATTGCCCAGGACCCGTGACTGACAAAGAAGAAGATGTGGAAGGAGGTATTGACGAGGAAGGAATTATTATTTGGTGCAGTTCAACGTCCTGCAAAGGACTCTTACGAGGAAAGACATATTATTAAAGACATTAAAGACATATTATTGACTTATCTGATAAGGAAAGAGATATTGTTGGCTTAACTAGTGACGAAGGAGATATTATTGATGTACTTGATGAGGAAGGAGATATTACTGGGTGCAGTTTAATGTCTTGTCCAGGACGTGTAACAGATGAAGGTGCTGTTGACGATGCCGATGATGTGGCTGATGAAAATGAGGAGGAGACTGTCGGAGATAGAGAAGTGGAAAAGAATATTATTGGTTGCAGTTTGACGTCCTGCCCATTGCGATTAACTCACGAGGATGACGAAGAAGAAAATGCAGTTGATTGCAGTTTAACGTCCTGCCCAGGATGATTAGCTGGCGGAGGAAGTGTCGAAGTAACTGATGGACGGGAATCCGTTGAATAAGACGTTTTTGATTGCAGTTTAACGTCTTGCCGAGGACGCGTCAGAGACGAGGACGGAGGTGCTGACATGGAGACAGATAAAGACGAGGAGGGAGATATTGTTGAATGCTATAAGAATGAAGATGTTGATGAAAACGGTGAAGAGGAGGTTATTGGTTGCAGTTTAACGTCTTGCTCAGGACGCGTAATAGACGATCCGATGGGTTAAGGTGTGATGATAAAGGTAAGTGTGGTACACTTCGGTGAGATATTTTTAGTCAATGGAACAGTAAGGTAAGAGATTTGTGAACAATAGTCTTTCGGTGAAACTGAGGGAAATCACTGAGATATTGCTCCAACGTGTACGGAATCGAGCTGCAACTGACCTTGAGAGTTAGTATCCGAACCCCATAATTAATTTGTACCTTATATCTGGTCAAAGTGTCGTGACCTAATAAGCCTTCATATGCCATTGCCGAAGCATCGTTCAGAATTTGAAATGGATGTTTGATTTTGAAATCTGCACATTCGTGGTGTAGCTCACTCATTATTAGACCCTTTGTGGAAGTAGATTGAGAAAAGACCGTATTGATATGACAAATAATATTCCAGTAATACATGCAGTTTTCCGGATTGTTGGAATGCGTAGATGGCGCGAAAAGAGGATTCTGTGGGGGCAGAGCAGTCAGGGGTTGTGAGAAACGCAATTGTGGGTTATATGGGGGCCTTCTTCTTCGGTTGTTGGCTTCCCTTTTCCGACAATCGTCAATGGTATGACCTCTGTTATGGCAAGAGTTGCAGGTTTTCGGTATCTGTTTTGGGATGAAATTTTCAAGGGCTCTGTTCCCGGACGAGAGGTGGTGTATTGTAGAATGGTTAAACCTTTCCTGGCGTTGTACAAAGCGGGGCGGTAAATGGCAATGTGGGGCTATGTGACCTGGCCGGCCACATCTGAAACAGGTGGAATTCCCGGATGGATTTTGCTGTGGTAGGTCTACCCTGGGTTTCGGTTTGTCCTGTCTCGGGGTATTGATTTGATTAAGTCGCATCGCGTGCTCTAATATATAAGCGGACATGGGGGCGAGTTTCTTCTCGGAAAAGACTTTAGCAAGCATTTGCAGTTGGTCACTTAACAGCCCGTCTTCGAGGGTTCTGACGGTCTGAGCCTCGTTATCTTTAAGGAGAGATCTTAACAAGACATTGTCGCTTGTATATTTTCGTGTTGCTTCGTTTAACAGAGTAAAGGTGATGGTCCAGCGATTTAAGAATTCTTTAACACCATCGCCAGTGTTCTGCTTCAACTGTCATAATTGGGTTTGAAGTGTAAATCTGTATAGTCTGGTTTCGAACTTGAATGATAAAGCGAAATGAGAACAGTCCAGTCGTCAGTGGGATTATATTTGTACACGTCGTACGCTGGACCACTCAATTTGCTTTTGTCAAGACCCATAAAACTTTGATGGTCTGTTCCCATTGACACAGTGGAAAAAATATCATCTGCACTGGTAAGGAATCGGTGTAGATCCCTGGTATTTCCGGAAAATTCTGGCAACAGTCGTTGTGACTTGGCAAGGGAGAACCCGGCCGTTGGGGAAGCATGGTGTAGAATTGAACCCACTGTAGCATTTAATTGGTCCTGAAAATTAAGTTCTTGGAAAGGGTATCTGTCCTACAACCCGTCTTGCAGGAGATCGAAAGTATTGTTATATTGGCTTTGGATGTCCTCGAAAGTATTATTAGTGATATTATTAGGAAGTCTTCTTCCTCGTCATCGTTCAAGTCAGCTAAAATTTGGAAGTGGGTGTGCTCAAAGTGTTCCTAATATTTTTTCAGGGTGGAAATTTTGTTTTGTATGGCAACTTTGCTGGCGTCTTGGAGGAAGTCAGGGGTAATTTGAGAAACGATTCTCCGGATCATCTGGCTTCTTTCCTTTTGGAACCTGAGCCTTCCAGGATTAGGCGATTCACTGATTTCAGATTCGGCTTTCGGCGCGTTAGCGTTTTTTTTGAATTTTGGGGGCCGGCGTTATGAAAAATTAGCTGGTAGCCTTAGCTAGTAAGGGGCAAGCGAGCCAATCACTAAGGGCCGCTTTCGTGGTCTTGTACCAATCGCGGGCCTTTCTATGGCAGTCGAGAGTAAAATATTCATGCCCCTTTCGGAAATTTTCCCATGATTCTTCTAGGAGGCTGAGTCTCCTTTTTGTGTTACTGAGTTTCCTTTTTGTATTATTAACGCCTTACTGAGGTTGTTATATAATTTGACGGTCTCTGAATTGATTCGCATTTGCGCAAGACAAAGATCGTGAAACGTGGGAGGAGATATTATTAGGAATGTTTGAAAAGGGACGGGAAAAAGGCTGAGCCTTGGGAGACTGAACAAACATGAATCCAAAATCTAGGATACCAAAATTCAAATTTAAGATATGTCTTCGGGAGAGGGAGGAGTTCGTCCCCTAAATATGATGCTTCAAACCTTCGTGCTTCCTGACAGCAAAAGAAAGAAAAAGAAGAAAAAGGATATGTAACAAATGCGAATTGGAATGCGGGTTCGAACTCATGTGGCAAGAAACGACAACAAGAGCCGGTGAAGGAAGATGTGATGGCAGGAAACTTCCTTTTTTTGTTATTATTTTATCTTTATATTATTTGGGTGTATCTGGAATGTCAGCGAGACAATTTCCTTGCCCAGCAGACTGTCCAAGACTCTTACCTTGGGTAGGGGAAATCTTGGATTTCTACTAGGCGCGCAGATTATTATTTGTTTATTAATTATTATATTTATGGTTTATTATGATTTTTTTTTAAATTATAATTAATAAAATTGAAGGGAGAAAAAGAGAAAAGAAAAAAATATAAGGCTCTCAAGGGGTTTACAATTTTAGTGTGTTACAAATTAAAAACTATTTCTAACTTACAATAACATCCTTGGGTCGAGGGTTGTTTGTCCTAGATTTCTGGCTTGCTGTTGATAATTTTTATTATTTTTTTTATTGTGTGGACTCACCAGTCCCTAAAAGTTCTGGCAGGGTTGGAGCCCCAAAACAAATTTCGTTGGGGTTTAATTTGTGCGCACCTGGAGCTCAAAAACCCTTTTGCACTGCACTTTCACTCTTTGTTTAAAAATTTTATTATTTTATTTTTTGTTTTTACTTTAATTATTAAAAAAAATTATTATCTTATTTTTAAATTTTATTGTTATTCTCTTATTTTGTGTTTGGGAGCTAATCGGCAATCCCACCGCTGCCACGATATATTTTATCCCAGATATTACATGGGAACGGGACAGGGAGTGCTTTCCCGAAGGGAGAAGTTCACCTGCACCTAGGGTTCCTCCCCTAATTTTTTTAGGTGTGGTTACAAAGACAAGGATAAAAGATGTTCAGTTCTCTGATCAATTGATTTATTCATCAGTAGGTTTCTTTTTATCGCCTTGATGCTACACAGGATTTAAATTTTTAAGTTATAATTCGAAACTTTGCTTCATTTATTTTACCAGCTCTAAAATTTTGTTTTTTCTTTCAATGTTTTAAAACAACTCCAAAAATAATTCTGGACATCCACGGTCCAATTTCTTCAAAAATCTTACTTTAAATAATTTTTTTTAATTTTAATTTTGCTTTGAATTAATAACTGTGAACCCTCACTGTTCAATTTCAAAAGTTTTAACTTTGGACAATATTCTTTATCTTGAATTTACTTAGTTTGACAACCTTGAACTTTCACTGTTCAATTTCAAGAGTTTTAACATTGGACAATATTTTTTATCTACCTTGAATTTTCACTGTTCAATTTCAAAAGTTTACTTGGGGCAATATTCGTTATCTTGAATTTACTTAGTTTGACAACCTTGAACAATATTCTTGAACTTTCGAATAATTCTGAGTTTTCACTTGAACAATATTCCTTAACACGTGCCGGGGTCTGCCCGGTGACCGCAGAAAGGAAACAAGTAGAGACAATCTTTGGATGGCGAATGTAATGGGGCGACTTCTTTGTAATGGTCACTGGTCAAAGCGCGACTGAAAATGCGCGTCATTTTGTGGCCCTTAAATCGGGACAGAAATTGATGACGCGCATTTTCGGCAAGTCGGGCATGGCGACGAAAAATGTGCGCAATCAGCGCTTGTTTGTTTAATTTCGCGAACCTACGCGATCAAATTTCATCACGACGGTGATGACATACGACCGCGACAGTTCGTCGTGCATGTGATCCGGTCGCGATCAAATTTAATCGCGATGATGAAACTTTATCACAACGGGATGGCAATGCGATCGCGATCAAATTTTTATCATGGTGATAAAAATTTTATCGCAACGGAAATCTCGTCGCGCATGGGACTCAAGATACTTACGTGATCATGTTGTGTTGGGAACGAACGGGTTCCAATGAAAATGGCTTACCGCATGGGTAGGTGAGCGTGGAGAAATGTAAGTTTGGCATGTGTGAGTGAGCCTAGGCCCAGTCACAACAGTAAGCGTGTACGCGTGAATGGTGTTGATTAACGTTTGGTAAGACTTTAAATCAATGAAGCGCGAGAACGCGTTAGGACGTAGATTTGGTTGCCATTGCAGAGAACTTTAAAATTGCTATAAGGACCAAAAGTAAAGCAATAAACATATATGCCGAAATATAAGTAAAAAACGGTATCAAATTGAAAACTGCGAAAAATTAAAATATCGTTTTTTATGTGTCATAAATATGCACGGAATTGAATAAAACGCTTATCAGAGAAAGCTTGCATCAAAACGAATTTTAGAAACCTAAAATTCCCAGTGCTGATCAAGTGTCAGAGCTGCGGCAGCATCGAAAAAGAAATTAAAAAACGGCGTTATATAATAAACTTGTGTTTTAGTCATTCTGTCACCGTACTACTCTATACAACTATTGTATTAAAGAGATTGATTTAATTACATACTTATGAGTAGAGACCGGATTATATGCAACACAAGAGCCTAGAAATATGCATGCAAATATGCATGAAAAATGCCTTAAATATGCATGAAAGGGGTCAAAATATGCAACATTCAATAATTATATATGTAATATATTGTTTAGGTATTAAGATACAATTATTTATTAGTTTTATTGGTTGTTGCTTTTGTAAATATAAACGATGAGGTACTTTTCCAAATGTTCCATGGTGAGATTGTGTCTTCAATCGCTCAAAATATTTTTATAAGCTGAAAATGACCGTTCAACATCCACTGACGTAACGGGACAGTATTTAAATTTGGGTACTATGTTAGCACTTATTGTTCTAGGCAAAAGTTCACCCGTACCGTTAATAAAACTATCAATTTGGCACAAAGGTTCGAAGCCTGGGTTATTGCTCAAAATCCTCTCGCACTTTGCTTTGAGTTTATCCGGGAATAGTTTTGGTAATGCGGAGTTCATTTGTCGGATCTTATTCATTAACTGAATAGATTCAGTCAACGGCAAACCTCTTGTTTCAAGCTGTTTAATATTGGCTGGTATGTGGGAAAAATAAGTGCTGAAAATGGCTATGGTTTTCTTTATATTGCAATCATTAAATGCTTCTTGGGATTTACCAATTGCCAAAGCCTCTGAATTGTCAAAGCTGTTTACTACACCTCTGACGGACTCGAAATGCTGATTGTAGAATAGTACAGCTTCAATCCACGTTGCCCATCGAGTTACGACTGGTTCAGGAGGTAAAGGCACATTTGGTAGCTGTTCCCTATAGGCTTTATTACGAGCCGGTGCCTTAAGAAATACTTTTTTTGTTGATGAAATGAGTTGGTTTACACTCCCATATGTGGACCTTACTTCTTCTGCGAGTCGATGTACTCCGTGTGCAAAACAGGTTACATGTATTAAATTTGGATAAAAAACCTGGAGCGCTTTGGCCGCTTTGATCATATAGGGAGCAGCATCGGAGAGAAATATAAAATCACGTCTCCAAATTTAATGTACCGACAATTAAATTAGCAATGTAACGGCCGCAACTATCGGTAGTTTCATCTGCTGAAAGCCACATCATGTTATCCTTAAGTGCATTTCGTATATCTTCCAGAACATGTAAGTAAATGATTGGTATGTAATTTTTACGCAATGTTGATTCATCTGGTATATTTTGATTCACGCAATATTTTCGCAAAAAACTTTTGAAGGCAGAGTTTGTAAGTTTATGTAAAGGAATATTACTTGCAAGCAATGCTTCGCATAGATCCATGTTAAATTGATTGCGTTTTTCGCTTTTGGCAGTAACATTGCTGCTCATTCCCGTTGTCAACAGTTGTTGTCGAGGGCCTTTCTGCTTCAATCCTGCGATATGCAGATTTGTTTTTATATGCTGGTCTATTTGAAACTTTTTTTTGCACGCAATATTTTTCTCACAAACTTGGCAATATAAGACATTTCCGACACATTTAAATATTCCCGAATAGTCAGCTATCCATGAAGAGATTCCTTTTTGCGGAGGCATGGTACACTTTAATCTTAAACTGCTTCAACGATCGAATTTTCTATTGACTGTCTGGCAAATTCAGTAAGACTATACTATGGTGGTCCTAGACGGATCGAATATTTTTCCTTGTTCTGTTTTTAGGGTTGTTGCATTTTTATCAACAGTTTTGGAACGAAAATCGCTTGCGATAAGACGACAAAAAAAAACCACCGAAAATATCAAGACGACGAGGATCAAATGCGACTTCGGTTACATTCGATCAAAGTTCAAACACCGATTGTTTCTTTGTCTCGCGAGAATCTAGATTTTGTATAATATTTCTTTATTTATTACTTTGTATAATATTTATCTATGAAAACAATCGGAAATTACTGGATAAAATTTCATTTAATAAACATTTATGACGAAAATATGCATAATGGCTAGAATTTCGGTATAATATGTCATAATCGTTAAGAATGGGCCTAATATGCAAATGCATATGCAAACATGCAAATGCATATAATCCGGTCTCTACTTATGAGAAACACTTATTATAATTTTATCCCGAAGTTTTCACGGAAAACCTACGGCGCGGACCTTGACTACGCCTTTCGGTTTATTATTATCTTTTTTTCTCTCTTTCTTTTCTCAATTAAAATTTGTTGTTACTTTCATCTAAATAAATCAAGTCTCTTAGTATCTTACATTCAACTCTTCCACAATTCCAGCATAATCTAAGCCATGTGTACACAGTACACGCAATTCTTTAAGAAACGGTTCATTATTTTCTCTATTATTATAATTTTCATAATATTTAATTAACTTCCCTCTATTCTTAATTATGATACTCAACTGTGTGGCCGCTTCCTGCAAGGATAAGAGCTCCGGCTGGCTGCTCTCCTGCCATGGCTTGGGTGAGGCCTATTTCAACCATAGATGTGTGGGCCTGACTGGCACGCTTGCTGACAAGGTCGAGTCAATAGACTGGCGTGGTAAATTAGGCAATAAATTAGCTGAGTCATCCTCCATCCAATCAGCTGGACTCCTCATCTCAGTACTCCCAGCAATGTCTCTGACACTTCACCAATTCTATCCACATGCAGAGTGGCCCCTTGCTGGAAAAAAACCGAAAGGCGTAGTCAAATTCCGCGCCGCAGATTTTTCGTAAAAACTTCGGGATAAAATTATAATAAATGTTTCTCTTTAATATGTACTTAAATCAATCTCTTTAATACAATGGTTGTATAGAGAAGTACGGTGACAGAATAGATAAATCACAAGCTTGTTACTTAACGCCGTTTTTATATTTCTTCTTCGATGCTGCCGTAGCCCTGACACTTGCTCGGCACTGAAAATGTTAGGTTTTTAAAATTCGTTTTGATGCGTGTTTTCTCTGGTTTGCGTTTCCTTCAATTACGCGCATATTCACGACACGCCATACAATCGACTTACAAGACTATTTATATTTTTCTCAGTTTTCAATTTAATATTTAAGTTTTCAATTTAATTTTTTTTTAACCGCAAGAAAGATTGACTGGCTTTCAGTGTACTCAACGTGCGAAAAGATGTTTTCACGACAACCAAATTATAACAAGCGTTTCGTAGTAGCATATTCTTTAATTATTAATGTCTTGAAAATAGTCATTATATATAGTAGTAGGGTTAAAGAATAGATAAATCGCAACTGTATTGTTTTGCGCCGTTTTTTCATTTCTTCTTCGATGCCGCCGTAGCTCTGACACTTGCTCGGCGCTGTGCATTTTTGGTTTTTCAAAATAGCTTTCATGCGAGTTTTCTCCGGTTTGAGTTTTGTACAATTGGGTGCATATTTACGACTCATATGGGACGATATCTTTCATTTTTTTTCCATTTTCAAATTCATACCGATTTTTAATTATATTTCGGAAAATATTTTCAATCAGCGTCCTAGCTCAACGCCTTCTAACGCTCCACTCATATCCTCACACAACGCTAAAAAACAACAATCACGCGTGAGCGCTAACACTAGCCCGATGACGTCACAAGAAAAACAAGCGCCACACAATACATACGTACAAATACGTTCTATCCACTGTGACCTCAAACGTTGTCATCGCGTTATTAGTCTCGTAGTTATTAGCGATTGAAAAATGACGGTGTGTTGTGACACAAGAATGTTAAACTGGCTACCAATGTACATACTCAACTAGAAGAAAGACGTTTTCACGTCAAAACTACCAACTCTCTTAGTCTTGTACTAAAACGTGACTTTCTTATCCTCCCAAACTTTACTCTACGACGTTATCTGCTCGACCAAAAATTTGGCTCTGTAAAAACTTTTCGCAAGGACCGCTCCCATGGTGTTCCAAACCGGCGATGCGGGGAAGTGTTAATAGCTGTGCACTCCTCACTCAACGCTTTCCTTATCCCTACCCCTTCACAAGAGCCGCTTGATCGGATTCGTCTCCCCTCGGAGAACCTTATTCTTATCGCACGTTACATTCCTCCTCGCTCTTACGATCACGTGTACGTACACCTCTCTCCAAACTCTCTCCGTTTGTCATCAAGTCCCTATCTGTTCTAACATCATGCAGAGACCGCATACTGCTTCTTGGTAATTTTAACCTTCCTATGAACTCTGCTGTGAACCTTGCCACATGCTACGAGTTTGTCTCTACTGACCTCTCATCCCTATACTGCTTATCCCAAATCCGTCCCATTAAGAACCAGTACAATCGACAACTTGATCTCGTCCTATCAAATGATTATACAAACGTACGTGTTTTCAGGGGCACGATGGATCTCTGCAACGTCGATTCCCATCACCCTCCTCTCACCCTTTGCTTCTTCCCCTACTACCGTTCCTATGTTACTGACCCAATTTCTCCCCCACGTCTTAACTTCCGTAAAACAGACTTCGACGTGCTTATCTCGATCCTTCATTGTATCCTCTGCGATATGAACCTTACGGAAAGTAACCTTACCTCCAATGGCGGACTTACACATTTGCCGCCTAGTTCATTCGAAATGGATGGCAATTCTGCACTTTGAAGCGGACAACGAATGAAAAATGGGTCAATAACTATAATGAGCAAATTCTTAAGTTTTGGAATGCCAATATGGACATACAACCATGCGGATCAAATGAATCCATTGCCCACTACAACGCCAAGTACATTTCAAAGACGGAACCAGCAGATGTAAACAAAGATGTAGCTCAAGCTATTCGTCAAATTCGTCGCGAAGAAGCTAACATTGCAAGAAAGATCTTCAAATCATGTTTGCGGATTTTGAAAGAACGACAAGTTTCCGCATCACAATGTGTTTAGCGACTCTGCCACCTGCCACTTCATTCAAGTTTAAGAAAGTCAGAATTCTTAAATACAAGAAAGCCCGATCAACGATATCGAGTGCTGAAATTTGACGACAATAAAGCAGTTTGATTTTGCTTAAACATATTTTAACGATACGCAAATCGACCAAGCCAAGAAGAGCAGGGTTATGATTTCCAAAATATGTGCTTATTTGAATTCTCGATGAATTTTGAGTCATTTTATGCAAAGAAAGCAGGAAATAGTGAAGAAAGCATTGATGCAGAAAAAGAAGAACAACCAACAAGACGAAGACTCATCAAGCTGGCAAACAACACTAAACTGGTAACTAGAAATGTTCAAGCTGTTGTTCAATGTTGTTCAAATGCAGACTGATCCGGAAAATTATTTCTATAACTTACTCGAACCATATATGCCATTTTACTCGGAAGTCGAATTGATTGATGAGCATAACAATGCACGGGAGGCTTTAAATAATTATTATTTAAATAATTATTGTGGTAAAATTTATTGAAAATGGAAAAATATATTCAGTCCTAATATATCAAAGTTATAATGATTCAAATTTGGCTATTTTATGAGGAAAGAGTATTGAAAATTTGATAATTTAAACGACTCACATTATGCTCGCCAGATGCATGTGAAATATATCCACTCTGACATTGAAAACGAGTGCCAGAGTCACCGTGAACACACTCCACTCCAAGCTAGCATTGGAAACTCGCCTTTATGATTTTGAAATCGTTTACAAACAAGGTTAAAATAATCAAATAAGTGTTGCGCTCTTTTCACCTTTAATCTTGCATAACGTGTGCTCGAGGAGTGCTTATGGGCAAGATCACTCGACCCTGTTTTATTCATCATTAAAACTCATAAGTCTGGTTTAATTTGTACTTCAAATTTCTACAAATTCCACACGTATTATAGCTTAATAACTCGCGCTTCTCATGATTTTAATATTTAATTTCTTAATAATTCAAATTTTATTTGGTTTTCAAGTTCTTATAGTGTTAATTCTTAATTTCTAAGAAATTAATTTTTTTTTTTAACTTTAAAGTCAATAATTCACATATTATTATATATATTTTTCTCATAATTTTTATTCTTAGTTTTCTTAATAATCCATGTCTTGCTTTCATTTTTTTGTTTACATTATGTTAGTTTCTTAAAATTCTTCGTTATTCACATTTTACTTTAATTTCTTATTTCTCATAATTTTAAAATCACCAGACAGCATGACCATCTGGATCCTAGCTTTCACTGCCTCCTGATTTTCCAAAATCGCCGGTTTATATTTCCCCATTCCATTGATGTCTGAACCGCGATCCAAATCCATGAAAGACCAATTTTCGATTCATTACAAGTGATTACAATTGATCTTTCATGGATTTTTTTTGCGAGTGTCCCTGGGAACGAACAATGACCAAAACGATTTCCAGGGAATCAATCGACAACGCACGAAAGGCCAATTGATTCGATTTCAATTCTGTAATCACTTTACAGGATTGGTCTTTTGTGCGTATTAGTGAGCGGATGTCCCCGTGAAAAATGGATGGTTGTTCGCTCCCAACAGCGGCAGAACGGGACCTCAGGTCATAAAAATTCCTTATAGCCAGATCCCGTACTGCAAAGAGAAATTTTAAAAGAGATGATACCCACGGAAATAAAAAAGTCATGACGAGAACAATTATTAAAAAGAAGGAAACTCCACCGAAAAGAAAGAGTAATTCCTGCATGGACATGTACTTCTATTTCTGAAACTAGAGGAGTGAAGAAATTGAAATTTGAAGCGCACAAAAAGAGAGAAGGTTTGCCTCGAATAATAATAGATAATAAAGCATTGATTGTCAAAATTAGCAATAATCCATGTTATGACTTAGGGTTAATCTTAGAGACGCTAATATTCCCGGTTGAAGAGAAAAGTATTAAAAAGCTAGCGCTAGCGAAAAAAGAAATTATTTTCAAGAATATAAATATCAATTAGCTTAAGGTATTATTTAATAGATTGCAATCAAAGATAAATGGAAACAAAGGGCAAATCAATTTAAAAATAATTTTATATAAATCTCCACATAAAATAGTAGATGATGCGATGAAAATTAAAATAATAGAAGAATCTCATGACTTTCTTTATGGAGGATACTGTAGTATCATGAAAACGATTAATAAAATCAAACAAAGATTTGGAAAATTTTGAATAAAATTGTTAAAAATTATGTTAGCAAGTGTCAAACCTGTGCAAAAAATAGAATAACAAAATACACGAAAGAGAAGATGGTTATGACAGACACAGCTTCTACAAGTTTTGAAACCATTTCAATAGACACAGTAGGTCCCTTAAAAATATCAAAAGAATTTAGGAACATATTAAATATCCAATGCGAATTAACTAAATATATTGAAGCGATTCCAGTTAAAAATAAAGAAGCACTCACACTAGCCAAAGCCTTATTAGAAAATTTTATTTTAAAATTTGTAACGTTCAAAACTTCAAAATCTGATTTAGGATCTGAATTTTTGAATGATTTATTCAAAAAATCTATATGAATCTCTTCAGATACATCATGTTAATTCAACACCATACAATCCAGAAACTTTAGGATCTGTAGTAACTCACCACTCTGTAACCAAACACGTCAAACACCACAACCACTAGGGCTGGTACAAGACATGCTGGTGGTTCTACGATCGCGAATAAAAAGTCAGTCGTGTCGTGACCAGGCAAGAAGCAACCAGAAGAACATCAGCAATACGGCGGAGCGGAGTAGGATCAAGATAGTGGACGCGTGATGGACAGCAGAATGGAGCCAGAAGGGAAGTAATAAAGTTTGAGTCGATAATGTAAGTAAGACATGTATATATAATTAATAAAGTGAAACACAATTTTATCAATGCGTTGTGCATTTCACGCGTACCACTACATTGGTGACCCCGAAAGTTGATAAGAAACGCAAACTTAATTGAATACATGAATAAGTGATAGGGAAATGTTTTTCCATGTGGTCACATGAACTGACGCGCAAAAACTTTTCCATGTGGTCACATGCAACGCCGCGAATTTTTATAATATGTAAAAATCATAGAGTTCTTATAGTCTAAACGAACAAATAACAAGTGTTTAAACCAAAATCATGAAAGTTGACAGATAAAATACATAGACGAAAATCGTGACAATTGAATTAAATCTCATAAAAGCAAAGGAAATAGAAAAAATCAAAGAACTAATAAGATGCATAATAGAATCAGGCAGAACATAAGTTTCAATTAGTAAAAGCCATGTAAATAGACGCAATGAACAAAAAGGAAGATACTCGTGTTAAAGAATATTCAGTTAATAACAGAGAGTTACAGTTACAATATCGAACGGTTTCCTATGCATTACGCGCCACGTGCCTATAATAACTTTACGAACTAATGCGCCAACCTCAATAACCGGTAATCAAAATGTTTCCATTGCATAATCTCAAACTAATAATAGGTCTGTTCGCGTACTTTTAAATTTTACTAGACCTTACTAGACTTTACTAGACTTTACTCGGAGAAAAATAAGAAGTTTGAGAGGATTTGGAAAAATTATCTCTTCGTACTCGAGTTGTACGAAAACGCTTCCGAGTCAAACTAGTAAATCTATTTTGACATAAATAAATTTGACGTTTATTTAGTCTTGATTTTTCACTTCGCGGTTCAAGTCTTCTTGTTAAATTCTATTATAATCTTTGTTTATTCTTAGCAAAATGGAGTTTTCACGTGATAATTTCATAAACATTAGCAATTTGTTTGAATTATTAACCAACACTGCTGCATCGGAAAGTCTTATGCCTCCAGCGAGCGTTTTACCGGCCATAAACGCCATGGGCAAAACAGCGTTTTGTGAAACCTCTAGTGTTTCCCAAGTAGCTAAGAGGCAGTGTATTAGGGACTACATAGTTAATGTAGTTCCACTTTATAGTGACAAGGAGTTCGTTACTCACTTTCGAGTAACTCGAGTAATTTTCTCGAACCTTGTCGAAAAGTTCGAGCTGTCCTCACTTTATATGGCTCTGCGGCCAGACAAAAAAGCCAGTGCAGCTCTACACATATATGTTTTCCTATGGTTTGCTGGCCATGAGGCCTGTAGCTTCAGGGATCTGCAAGACAGATTTGACATAAGCATGTCGACCGTTTCGCAGATCATTAAAAGAGTCACTGAATTCATAAGTGGTCTTAGCAGTGAATTTATCAAAAGGCCTAGTGCAGGCAAAAAATTTGAAACGAGTCAATATTTCAAGAGCAGATCTGGTATTCCTGGCATTATTGGTGCGATTGATGGAACACATATTCAAATAGATCCTCCGGGAATATTGAAAAATGATTATATCGATCGCAAGGGTAATGTCAGTATTTGCCTGCAGGCTGTGTGTGACGAGTCGCGAAGGTTTATAGATTTTTGCGCGGGTGATCCCGGCTCGTGTCACGACAGCTGGGTGCTAAAGAATTCAGTGCTCTACGATGAACTAGAAGAGCTTTGTGGAGGCAAGTATTTGGTATTTAAGAGTGTATTTTACTATTTCTTCCTCAATTGCAGATTACATTATACTTGGCGATTCTGCGTATCCATGCTTGGCGAACCTGATGACGCCTTTTAAGGGACAATGGACATTTGACCAAAGTCCAAAAAAATTATAACAGGAAACTTAGCTCTTGCAGAGTTGTGATAGAGCATGCCTTTGGAATCTTGAAGCAGAGATTCAGGCAGCTCTATTATTGTAAACTGCGAGGGATAAAAAAAATATGTCATTTCGTAAGGGCATGTTGTGTGTTGCACAACATGATCCTTGATTATCGTTTGGACTCTGATATTGATAGCGATTGTGAAGCACAGGCGGAGGAAGATACACCTGTGAACACTCTTCCTTCGGTTTCACAAGCCGACACCAATGCTGGCAAGCAAAAGCGAAAACATACATGCCAAATACTGGAAAATGAAAATAACTAATTATAATTAAACATTTTATTAATAATATAGAAAACAACAAACTAGTTATTAACTGATACTAAGTAAGACTAAACTAGAACTAAATTAATAATAAGGAAAATTATAAACTTATTATAAACTAAGAATCATTTACGGCCTTCATGTAGCTGGCGCTGCATAGACATCCACTCCTCTAGCAGTTGGAGCTTCTAGTCTTCCCGCTCCCTGTTGCGAAGAAGCTTCTTCTCTTCGATATCTATTAGTTTTTGGCAAAACTCTGGGAAGACAAATCGAAGTGATCTTCGTCCAGTGCTTGTGCCGGTTAAATAAAGTAAAATGAAATATTTGAAATTATTTACAGATTTTATAGGTTTACCAGCACATGAAGGCTCCAGCCTCTCCTGGGACGTCGTTGGGGTTGTTTCAAAAACATTCTCATGACTGGGATTAGGCGTCAACTCCACTTTCTCGACAGATGACTGTTGAGAGCTGGCCTCTATGGCTGCCTCCCGTGATACACCATTCCCAACTCTGTCCAATCTAAGGTCAGGTATCACACCTCTTTTGGTCCCAAAAATCCTTTCTAATTCGCTAAAATAAATGGTATGATATCCTCTTTCCAATTTTCTTTCATTTTGTAAATTTTAAATAACTAAGGACAATCACGACAATCCACTTTCCAATTTTCTTGCATTCTGTAGATTTTAAATAAATAAGGACAATCACGACACATGGAAAAACAAAAAAATATTACGGCTGAAATCGTGACGTTCGTCTATTACGACCAGTCTTGCTGTTATGGAGAGTGACGTTCTTAAATTGCCGCTCTAAGGCCCGAATTTTGGTCTCTATCTGAGTTACTGAGAACGAGTAACCCAGAGAATCCAAATCACCCGTTATGGCTTCCCACAACTTCCTTTTGTTGTTCATTTTGAAGGACTTCCCAAGTTTATGGAAGTGCCCTTCATATGAGTCCAAAAGGGCTTTTATGGGAGCATAAACACAAACACTGCGCGCACTTATTGGTACGTCACCCTCCTGAACCACCTTTGCAGATCCTCCTTCTTCTTCTTCACTCATTGCCTGCGTAAAACCTTCGAAGTCAAGGCTGGTGCTCGTGGACGGCAGCGAAGTTTACCAATCTCGGATGTATGTATCCAATATATTCCTTGAGGTTGGAGTAACATTTAGGCATGCGATTTCCACATTTTCAGGAGCTAAAACAATTATATTTTAAGAAATTATTGACATTTCTATGGCACTTATACTTACTATTGCGATAAATCGCGGCAGAGGTTGGAGTTCAGTTTAAAACATCAACTATATTTTCCGTGTTGAATGTATCTAGCAAGCATCCATTTATAAATTTCATGAAATTTACATATTTCAATACACCCACATATATTTATTAAATAAAGCTTCTTACCTTCCATTGTAAGTCTTTTATTATTTGTTTTTAATTAATACTACCTATGTTTTAACGCGAAATATCTAAACTTAAACAAAATCAATCTTGAAAACGATGGTTGTCAAATGACATTTGACAGCAAATCTCAAGCACCTTGACTTTACTCGACCGAATTTGTCAAGTATAAATTTACAAGTTCGAGCTCGTTTCCCCTCCATGACATCACGCGAAACTCTCTCAAAAATTCAGCTTGAGAAAGTACGCGAACGCCAATCTCGAGATTGAAACATATTGCAATATATTGCAATATGTTTCAAACACGTACGCAAACAGACCTAATATATCAAAATAACTACTTAATAGATAAGACACAAAATTTTCGCAAAATATTTCTGTAAAATCTTCTGTTGCAAGCATTCATGATGACATAGCTTTCCACACATGCTCTGCTTGGATAAACCATTCCAGGTCCCTTATGATACAGTTATATATGAGACGAAATTAATTTTTTTTTAATTTTGTTAAGATGAATGAATTTTCGAATTAAGATTTTATTATTAAGTGAAGTTTATTACTAAGCTACAAATGTTTCCCATACAAGTAAGTCACGCTAAGGAAAGTTGAATTTTTAACCACGTTAAAGTTAAGTAATATTTGCATATATAGAAGCGCATTATATAACTAACATATAATATGTTTCTTGAAAACTAAGTCACGAAACCGACTTAACATATATATTTGCAAAATGAAACTAAATTCAATCAGGTAATAAGTAAATATTGTCAATGTATATCAATATTATGTATATAAATTAATTATGAAATCAATGTAACAGAATTAATGAATTTAACAAACAGAATGTATAAAACAATCTAAATTTATAACCAAATGTAAGCGAATAGATTTTATAAATGGAAATCAAAATCCCACACGTCATGTAAATAGTTAAGTAACCGTAGAATAAGAATAAACAAATTACTGAATATACATGTAAAATAAAGAATGAAAAAGGCATGAATAAGATACAAATACAATATGAACATAAATTTTCATAAATACCAGTCAAAACAATGAAACAGTAAATTTCGTTGGAATACTTATTCACGAAGAACTTAAGCCCAAATTTTTTGTCAGTTTCTAAAATCTAAACAAAATTGAACAATATGTAAACAAGTTTATACACCTTGCTTTTGAAATTACAAAATATTACATTAAAATACAGAGAAATGAATAAAATAAATTAAACAATAGCGAACTAATAATCACATAATCACAATTAGATTAAAATATTGAACACAAATTGTAAACTAATCGCACGCCAACATAAAAGCCAAACAACCTGCGTACCAACACAAACCAAGAACCGCCATCAACATGCCAGGCGAAAACGACACAGCTCCGGCAGATACAGCTTCTCCTCCGCCATCACCGTCATCGCCGTCTTCTAAATTAAATACAACCACAACCGACATCCCTGCCATAACCCTAGTACTCCTGCCCACATTTTGGACCAGTTCTCCGACCTTGTACAAGCAGAAGTACAATTTCCCATTGCACGAATCACATCGGATTCAAGCCGTTACAGCTACGTGATTGCAGCTCTTCCCTCACACACGATAGAAACAACTCTGGACTTCGTCGAAAATCCTCCGCGAACGAACCTATATGAGGAACTAAGGAAAATTTTGATAGAACGTCACTCCATCAGCCAGGAACTCAAAATTGAGCAACTATTCTCGAATACGGAGATAGGCGACATGCGCCTTTCCGACTTCTACCGGTCACTCAAGAAACTAGCAGGTGCATATGGCATCATAAACAGCCAACTAGTGAAGAAACTATGGTTACGCAGGTTACCTCGAGTGATTACCCTGGCTCTAATCCCGCAGCAAAGCAAAGACTTAACAACCATAACTGAAATAGCTGATAAATGATGGGAGGCATCTCAAAACCAGGACATTCCAGCCGTCTATCATCTCGACAACAATCAACAACAACAACCGAAGTTCGAACTCAAACAGAAACATAGAACAGGAGATTCAAGAATTAAAGTCAATGGTTGCACAACTATGCAACGACCGCAGCAATCAACGAAACAGAGATCGTAGCAGAGGCAGATCACCCAACAGACGCAGACGAACAAAGGGCAACCAACCGAATCCAGCCGCCTATTCATATTCGACAGAAATAACAAAATAACATTTCTGATCGACACTGGAGCAGATTTGTCCGTCATTCGAGACTCATATCACGGCACAGTCAATCAAGATCCAAGCTTCTTTCTATCAGCTGCAAACGGTTCAGTCATCAGTACATTCGGATCAAAATTCCAACAGTCAATCTGGGACTTAGGGGAGACTTCACCTATCAATTCATAAGAGCGGCAGTCAACCAATCATTGGAGCCGACTTTCTGTGAAAACACGGACTACTGGTCGATTTAGAAAATAGAAGATTAATCGATACAGCAAACAAGCTCACGGTCAAAGCAAATCTCGCACAGGTGGATACTCCATACTTTGCTGAATAAATACCCACAACTGACACAGGAACCTAACTTCAACCTTCCAGCAAAGCATCCCGTGGTACATCACATCCTTACAGAAGGACAACTACCAGTATCCTGACCACGCAGACTGGATCTCAGGCGCGAAAATGCTGCCAGAATGGAGTTCAACCACATCCTACAATTAGGCATATGCCGTTCATCATCATCGCCTGTAGCATCACCACTGCACATTGTAACAAAAAAAGCAAGTGAAGACTGGCGTCCATGCGGAGATTACCGTCGTTTAAACGCAACAACTGTACCAGACAGATACCCCATTCCGCACATTCAAAGTTTTTCAATGAAGCTGCACGGATGCAAAGTTTTCTCAAAAGTTGACATAGTGAGAGCATACCACCACATAACAATTGCTCCAGAGGACATTTATAAAACGGCCGTCACAACACCATTTGGACTATTTGAGTTCGTACGAATGCCATTTGGCCTAAGAAACGCCTCGCAGACCTTTCAACGATTCATGAATGAAGTTCTGAAAGGATTAGACTTCATCTTCAATTATATTGACGACATTTTAATAGCCAGTACCGATGATGAACAACATACAGAGCACCTTGAAATTCTTTTCAAACGTCTACAAGAATACGCACTGAACATCAAAGTCTCCAAGTGCGTTTTCGGAGTGTAGTTACTAGATGTTTTGGGACACAACATTTCTGTGGAAGGAATTCGCCCAGCGAAAGACAGAGTTTTGTTTGTTTTGTTTTTATTGTTTATACACCAAAAAATAATATATATTACATAATGTTAATATTAAGTAATACCTCAGAGGTAATTGCTTACCTTTTCGAGGTTTGGTGTAACCTTAAAACTACTTATAACTACTTATAGACAGAATACGAAAATTATCTATTATTGTCTAGGATATAGTGTTTAGTTCAATTTTTCAATCTCAACAGTTGACTTGAATCCATTTCTTAAGCTTATTTTTTATACATCCTTTACTATTCAGAGTTTTTAATTCTTTCGGAAGTGAGTTAAATATACATAAGGCTCTTACTTTGCTGTTTTTGATACTAATAGTCTTATTTCTTTTTGGTAAAATTAGGCTTTTATTCCTTGTGGTACTATTAGACTGTAAATACTTATTTTTCAATTCATTGTAATTTTGTTTTAAAGATTCATATGAGAAAAGTTGATCTAGTTTTAAAGGGTAGCTAGTAGCGTTATTCCTATTGTTATTAATTATTTTTAACACTTTATTTTGTCTATCTTGAAGCAAATTTAAGCATCTCGAGTATGCTCCACCCCATGCAATTATTCCATAGCTTATAAGGCTATGAAACAGCGCATAGTAAATCATGTACAGTGTTTCTGTGTTTAGTATTCTACTTAGCTTATAGAAAATGAACGTCAAATATTTTGTTCTATTTAATATATATTCTATATGAGCTTGCCATGTAAGCCTATAATCAAATACAACCCCTAAATATTTACATACTTCAACTCTTTTCAATTCTTTTCCTTTTACAGAGATATGAAATTGTTTAGGCACACTTATTTGATAACTACCGAATGTCATGTATACCGTTTTATCGACATTCAGTGTCAATTTATTAAAAGCTAACCAGTCGCTTACATCACTGAGGTAGTTATTCATATTATTTTCTACTTCGGACCACTTTTCCCCATAAGATATTATAGCAGTATCATCCGCAAATGACAATATAGTTTCATTAGGCATATTTTTTAATAAATCATTTACATACAGTATGAATAGAAGTGGTCCAAGTATAGTCCCTTGAGGCACCCCTACTACAACCTCACAAATATCACTGGCAACTCCATTAACTTTAACTCTTTGTTTTCTACCTCTAAGATATGAAGCCATGAGTAAGTGTGCATTTCCCCTTATCTCGTACCAATATAATTTATCTAATAAAATTTGGTGATTTACTGTATCGAATGCTTTGGCTAGGTCTAGAAATGTTACTGCAATAAGGTCATTGTTATTTATTTTACTATATATTAGATTTGTTAAGAAGCTTAGAGCGTCTTTAGTTCCCGTGTTTTCCATGAAACCGTATTGTCTGTCCGAAATTAATTTATGTTTTTTTACAAATTCTAGCACTCTGCGATAAAAAATTTTTTCCAGTATCTTTGCCAAGTTAGAAATCAAGGAAATTGGCCTGTAATTGATCATCTTACTTTTTTCGTTCGCTTTGTGTACCGGAATAACATCTGCGTGTTTGAAAGCATTTGGCCATATAGAGTTCTCAAAAGAAAGATTAACAATGTGAACTAAAGGCTCTGCAATGTAATCTGAAATGGTCTTGATAGTCTGAGCGTTAATGTTATCCACCCCTCCATTTTTCAGTTTTAGACTGTTAATAATTCCAACCACTTCATCATAGTTTGTGGGCTTAAGGAAGATCGTAATAGGGTTATATGGTGGCATTGTAATATTTAGATTATTTGGGTGTTTGATTTTATCACTGAGCTTCGAACCAATACAGCTAAAGTATTTATTAAAACAGTTCGATATTTTTAACGAATCCAGAATCTTTGAATTGTTTTCACTATATATATAGCTTATATCCCCAGATCCATTAGACTTTTTGCCTAATTTATTATTAATAAATTTCCACAGATTTAATGTTACTTGTACCTTGTTGCCTATCATATAGTTCCTAAGCTTCTTTAATAACTTTACCAAGTAATTTTTGATATTTCCTGTAATCTTCTTTCAGTGCTAAATTATTTGGTTCCAATTGCCACATTTCATACAGTAATTCTTTCTTTTTACAAGAAATTAAAATATCTTTGGTAATCCATGAGTTTCGCGGTTCATATTTAAGTTTTCTTCTTGACTTAGTCTTATGCTTAACAATACATTGTGTAATTTTTCCTATTAGCAGTTCAGCTGCAGCATTGGGGTCTTGCATTAATAATATAGCGCCCCATTCTGTTTTTCCAGCGTTAACTCTTATTTTTTTATAATTTATTTGATCCAAATTTTTAATTTTTTTACCCAGTATACATTTTTTTAATTTAAGAAACAGAGGGTAGTGATCAGTAATCATACTTGTAAGTTTATATGCTTCATAATCTACATTAAGATTTTTAATAAAGATATTATCAATGCAGGTCCCGTTTTGTTATTATGTTCAGATGGTCTGGTAATATTTTGAAATCCTGGAACAAATCCATTTTCAAGACAGATATGTTGTAGCTCAGAACTATACATGTCATTTACTAGTAAATCTATATTATGGTCTCCTATAATCAGATGATTCTTGGCTTTTCTTTTAGAATTAATATAAATCTTTAAGTTTTGTACAAATTCACCCTTGGGTAAGTCATGTGATCTATACAAGGCGGATATTTCTAGTTTTGAACCATCATCTAAAGTAATGCAAGAATTGAGTACATTTAACTTTCCTACAGTTATAGATTTTGTGTTGAAATATACATGATATACTAGATTCCATGTTTCAGAGCATACTATGATACTTGGCCTAACATCTAATCCTTGTATAAGAAGTTGCAAATTATTAAAATTGGCATTTAGACTTCTTATGTTAACATACATGATTAAATCAATATTATTGCTAATATTCTTATTGAGAGAATCGATGTTTTTACAAATTTTTTCCTGCCTAACAAAATCATTTTGATAAGTTTCAATTAGATCTATACATGCATCAAGATTACTCATATTAATTACAATATATTATTTTACTAGCTTATCTTCACTATTTATTGCAGTTGTCCCTAAATGGTTCCTGTGGCCTAAAAGGATAGTTTGTTGAACTAACGTGTCGCTCCCAACGCATTCTGTACGTTTCACAGTTATTCTTGTCGTCCGCCGCATGCCCCGTATCTCTCTTTTTCCGGAGGTATTTGTTAGCGCTTGCACAGTTAATGCACGATAAAACATCTGTACTACAAGCGGATCCTTCATGATTGTGAGCACATTTGACACAAGTTGGGGGCCCATCATTAGCCCTCTTACACCTTTTAGAACTATGCCCATATCCACAGCATATTTTGCAGTTCAAGTCGTTAAAATCATCCAGAGCTCTGCAATTCTCATATCCAACAAAAACTGATCTATACTTCATAATTTTAGCATAAGCATCCGGGGTCACCTCAGCTATGCAGGCTATTTTTTCGTTTTTCTGCTTAAACACATGGACTATATTAAAATCTTTCCCTGCGAAGCCATTTCTGGCAATTATGTCCTCATTTAATTGATTTTTATTAAGATCTGAAGAAATATTAATAACCTTGATTTGTGGATTTCTTTTATGAGTTAATATTGCAGATAAATTCTTTCCGCAAGTATTTTGTATAATATCGGTGATGATTTTAGAGTCTTGATTATTGACACATTTCACAATTATCTTATCCTTTTTAGATTCACTTATGTTTAACTTCACTTTTTAGATTCACTTATGAGTCGAGGCAATCTTCAAATTTTCGCCTCTTACATCAATCACGTAGCTGCAACGATTACTGGGTATGATAAATTATTACCACAGATTTAGCCAGAACCTAGCAACAACGCTAGCACCAATCAACACTCACCTCTCAAATCTCCAAAGTTCATCCAAACGCAAACAGGAATTTACTTGGCCAGACGACTGTCACAAAGCATTCAAGTCAGTCAAAAAACTACTATCGCACAACACACTATTGGTTCATCCTCTAGAAAATGGAACCTTCAGCATAATGACAGATGCATTAGAAATCGCTGTAGGTGTAGTGTGACAACAACTCAATAAAGGCACTATCATTTTTTTCAAGGAGGCTCACAGAAACGCACACAAAATATTCGGCCATTTATCGCGAACTGCTTGGAATTTATTTGGCGATCAAGCATTTTTGCTATTTTGTGGAAGGTCAGCAATTTACAGTGACCAGACCACATGCCACTCACACGAGCCCTGACAACGAAAACAGAGCGAAGCCCCCGCCAATTTCGTGATTTAGATTACATTTCACAATTTACAAAAGACATCAGGCACATTAAAGGAATGGACAACGTAGTGGCAGATACATTATCCCGAATCGGAATCAAGAACATAGAAAACATTTGCACAGTACAACTCCGAAAATTCGCAGAATTACAAAGACTGGACGACGAACTTCACAAGCTACTTTCCGAGCCGGAGAACAAAAACTACAAATTCAAACTTCAACTGCTAGAAATCCCAGGCGATAAAGTGAAACTATGGTGCGAAACATCATCAGGAACAAACAGACCTTTTGTCCCCGAGTCCATCAAAAAATCAGTGTTCGAAGCAGTACACAACATAGCGCATCCAGGCATACGAGGCACACGCAAACTCCTACAGAGCAAATACTTCTGGCCAAACCTAAGGAAAGATTCTAACCGCTGGTCAAGAGCGTGTATTAATTGTCAGAAAAGTAAAATTCACAGACATATGAAATCACCACTGGCAACGTTCAACTCACAATCAGACAGATTCGAACACATACATATGGACCTAATTGGCCCTTTACCACCATCAAACGGACATCGATATATATTAACAATCATTGTCCGATTCACAAGATGGCCAGAAGCGTATCCACTAGTCGACCAGACGGCTAACAGCGTAGCAAGAGCTTTCATACAGCAGTACATTCCACGTTTTGGCGTACCGCTAAGAATAACCACAGACCAAGGCACACAATTTGAAGCCAAATTATTTGCCGAAGTCACATCACGATTAGGAGCACACAGAATCAGGACAACATCATATCATCCACAAGCAAACGGACTCGTGGAAAGACTACACCGCCAGATAAAATCATCACTCACGGCTAGAGAAAACACCCTGAATTGGTCAGACGATCGTCTATTTGTTATGCTAGATATAAGAGCAGCAATCAGAGACGATCTCAAATGCTCATCAGCCGAACTAGTCTATGGAACAACCCTTAGAATTCTACGGGAATTATTTATTCCAGCACTAAACTCTACACTATCGGACACACCAGAATTCGCCACAACACTATAACAGCATTTCGAGCATGTAAAACCAGTGCCACCAAGACCAATACATAATTAATCAGCCCACATACCTAGTGACCTACACAATTGTACTCACGTCTTCGTACGAACAAATCGAGTTCTCCAACCACCATATGAAGGACCTTAATCGATTAGTCAAACGCCTGAGGAAGAACTACATACTGCACATAAAAGGAAAGAACACATCCATGTCAATAGATCGACTAAAACCAGCATACGCAATAGAAGAAACAAAACGTCAAAGGAAATCGGTCACTTTCGCAACAGCTTCCCTGGAAGGGGGGGGGGGGGTGATGTAGTAACTCACCACCCTGTAGCACGATCGTCGCGCCCGATTTACCAAACACGTCAAACACCACAACCACTAGGGCCGGTACAAGACAGGCTGGTGGTTCTACGATCGCGAATGAAAAGTCGGTTGTGTTGTGACCAGGCAAGGAGCAACAAGAAGAACATCAGCGATACAGCGGAGCGGACTAGGATCGAGATAGTGGACGCGTGATGTACAGCAGAATGGAGTCAGAAAGGAAATATTAAAGTTTGAGTAATCAAGTGAAATACAATTATATCAATGGGTTACGCATTTCACGCGTACCACTACAGATCTATTGAACGAAATCATAGAGTACTTAATGAATATTTAGTTTCATTTGTACAAGATAATAACTGGGATGAATGGATACCTTATTATGTATTCTGTTATAACACGACACCTCATTCTGACACAGGGTATACTCCATATGAATTAGTGTTTGGAAAATTGGCTAATTTCCCTATTGACATAGTTAAGAATAAACTTTTTACAAGAACTTAGATTCCGTTTACAAAAAGCACATGAAAGAGCTAATGAATTATTAACTGAAGCAAAGGTAAAATGAAAGGAAAATTTTGATCAAAATACTAATTTACTCAAAGTGAAGATAGGAGATAAAGTTCTTTTAAGAAAAGAGAACAGAAGAAAACTGGATAGTCAATATTATGTTCCTTTTCAAATAATAGATATAAATGGTGTAAACGTAAAATTAAACTGAGGCGATAAATTAAAATATGTGCATAAGAATAGATTAAAAAGCGTAGGATAAGTAAAAAGGTATATATATATTGTACACAGAGAACTGTGAAAACATATAGAAATCCATAAAGCGGCCAGTAAATGCATAAGCAATAACTAACGATTATCGTTACCAGCAAAATGCCCACGAGGAGATGGAGTCGACCGATATTATTGCAGACGGAATCCTTGAAGCCGCAGACAAGGAACTTAAGTTAGATGAACCCGAAGAAGAGAAAATGCAAACCCAGGAAGAAATAGAGGACATCTTCAGATCAAGTGAACAGATTTATAAAATGATAAGGGCAAATCAAAGCATTGCTGAAAACACTTCACAATGGAATTTCCAGAGAAGGTGCAACAATAAAAGTCACCAAATACAAATTTTGACACAAAACTTTCAAAATAAACGCAGACGAAATCGTAAATAAAAGAAACCGTAATTCTTGAATGGATACCTTAATTTTTTCAGATCGTCGTATTCTGGCCCGTCGTTCAAAAGTTAGGAGGGGGGGACACACTTTTGACAAATTTAGAAGAACATATCTCACGAACCATTAGCGCTAGCGCAAAAAATTTATAATAACATCTTTTTCCCTTTTGAAAATTTATCCATAAATACCCCACACGCGTATGTTTACTCAAAAAAAAAAATTGTAATTTTGTTTTCCATACATGTATGGAGTGCCACCCCTAATAAAACTTTTTTCGGTACTGTAGTCACCGAATAAAATGGCTATGAAATACGAATAGACGGACATGACGAAACTTTAAGGAATCCGTTTTTTGCCATTCGGCTACGGCACCCTAAAGGGCGTCAACATTTCAACGTGCTTATAACGATTAATTGTCTGGTTCGCTGCAATAAACAAAAAAATGTAAATTTCAAACTTTATAATGATCATGAATGTATAAAACAACATTAAATAAGTTAAGAAATGTTAGTAAGGGTACTTAATTAAGCTAAGACAGTGAAGAACTAAAAAAAAGCTAGTGATGAGAATTGATAAACTACTTAAATGTAAAGCTTAAGAACCTTAATAAGCTCATGAGAACTGTATCAATTGCACAAAAGTTCTGCTTAAACTTTGTGCAATCAATGCTTGTTCTCATGGAAAAAGTTCAAATAATGTCAATTAACTTAAACGTCTAAAGATATTTTAAATACATGCATTACATACAGCTTCCTGCAGCATTCGACACATTGTCATCCTCATCTTCGAATAGAAATGTTGCCAAACATTACAGACATTCTTGACCAGTTGGCAAACTAGCAAATATTTTACGACCCTAGACTTAGCCTCAGGCTTTCACCGAATTCCCCTTAGTAGAGATAATAGGGAAAAACCGCTTTTTCTACTCGTACTGGAAATTACGAATTTACAAGAATGATTTTCGGTTTGAAAAATGCACCTTCCTGTTTTCAGAGACTGCTGAATACTATTTTAACTGGACTTCAAGGAATAAAATATTTTGTTTATTTATATGATATTGTATTTTATGCATCTTCACTACAAGATCATGAATATAAGCTGACTAGCGTTTTAGACCAATAAGGAGCCGCAAACTTAAAGGTACAATCTGACAAATGCGAATTCCTTCCCCAGGAAGTAGTCTATTTGGGCCACATAATTTCGAAAAAAAGTCTAAGACCTAATGCTGGAAGGGTAAGAGTCATCAAAGATTTCCTGGCATCTGAAATTCCGAAACAAATCAAACAATTTCTAGGACTAGTTGGGTATTACCGAAGGCTCATCCCAAATTTTTCCATAATATCACAGAATCTAACTAACTAATTAAGAAACAATACGGTTTGTACATAGTGATAATTTATTGCTTGTTGCATATTTGTCTAGAACTCTAAATAAATCCGAGGGAAATTACTCAACGACGGAAAAATAATGCTTAGATGTAGTGTGGTCTGTCAAAAATTTTAGGACACATCTCTATGGATCGTAAATTCATAATTCAAACCGATCATAAATCATAAGCGTGGCTATTTGACGTAAGAGATCCTGGAAGAATATTTAAACGTTGGCGTCTTCATTTGGAAGAATACGATTACGAGATCAAGTATAAAAAGGGTAAGCTGATTGCTTAAGTCACATCAACATTAACGCTTTCGAAACTGAAGATGATATCCGTAATATTCTTTGCGAATCCTGCACAGAATAATGAAAATAGAAGTGTTACTTTAATAGAAATAGAAAGTGTAGCAAACCAAATTAACAAGGAATATTCAGATGGAATAATAATAAATTTCGCCGGCTCCTTCTTTTAAACTCCGACTTACTCTACTTAATGACTGGATTTAAAGACAAAGAAGAATTGTCAAAAGTGGATAGTCGAACATGGTAATTGCCTCAAAAGTGACAATTTGCATGGAAAACTGTTTCAGCTAAATGAAAAAGGATGAGAAAATGCTTATATTCAAGTAACACACTTTGTTTTATGTGTAGTGTTGGGAAAATACCATTATTTTCAATTCGAAAAAAATGTTAATTGTCCGCGTACTAGTGCATCTACCGTACATCTGTCAGACAAATAATTAAACTTCAGATAGCCAAGCAGAAAACCATTCATATCATTTTCAAAACCAATGAATGGGACGACCCAGACTAAAAACACACTTTTGAAATGATTGATGACCTAAAAGAAATAGTTTCGAAGTATAACAAAATTTACATTACAAATATGATAGACTCAAACAATAAAAGAGTAATTATGTTCAGGAAAAATTTAAAAACAGTTCAATCATTGTGAAAATAAGAGAAGGAAATAACCTAATAATACCGAAACCAGAAGAAATAAAGAAATGTCAAAAAAATGCATAATGCACTAAGTGGTGGCCATTCTGGAATTATAAGGATGATTAAAAATATTAAAGAAAGGTACAGATGGAAGAATATGAACAAGGACATCGAAAACTATGTGAAATCTTGCATTAAATGCCAAATAAACAAAATCTATCGCAGACCTATTAAAAATCCGATATTTTAAACATCCACGAGCAACAAGTCTTTTCGAAGAGTCGCTTAAGACATTTTTGGTCCTTTAAAGGAAACGCGTTAAGGAAATAAATACATTCTGTCACTTCAAGATGACTAAACACAATAGACAATCTTCATTCCAATCCCAAATCAAGAAGCTAAAACTATTGCAGATGCATTCTTTAGACACTTTATTTCTTAACTTTAAATTCTAACAGACCAAGGACAAAATTTTATGGGTTCCTGTTTTGTAGAATCCATGTAACATTTTTTAAATTAGGAATTAAATACAACACCAAAGCATCCCCAATGCAATAGTGTACAAGAAGGTGTTCATGCCCCATTGGCAGTGTATTTACGGAGTTTCACAGAAAGAGATAATGCATGGAATGATATATAAGAATTTGCTAGTTTCTCTTATAACACAAACGTTCATTCCAGTACAGACTATAGCCCTTATGAACTTGTATTTGTATATATATAGGCCTGAAATTCCGACCACACTTTATAATACAAATGAACAACCATACAATGTATATGCTAGGTTAGGTTAGGTCAGGTTAACAGGGTGGAGTGATCACACCAATTGTCTGATCTCTAACTCCTCCCCAAACCATTAACTTGCTGCCATGTAGTCCGTACGCATTCGTAGCACACTGGCTTCCACGTTGCCTTCCATTTTCGCCATCTCTTCCAGAATATGTATTAATATGACCCTGGTCTGTGCGCCTCTACTGTTTTATTTCCGTCAACCTGAGGGCTGTTTTGGCTGCCAGACCCTTTGTAAAGCGGTTTAACGGTTGGAAGTTTAATATCGCCTCTAGCGCTGCTTGCGATGTGCTCCTAATTCCTCTCGTTTTGCTTATCGTTGCTAGTCCCTGTAGCTTTTCTTGCATCTGTTTATTGATCTCCTTGTCCATGGGTTTCCCCCTCCAAGGTCTCCATACGTGCTAATGGGTCTGATGATCATTGTGTAGATTCAGTGTACACTGGGAGGCTATTTTATTATGGACAGTTGCACTTTTTTAAACATAGAGGAGATGTCTTGTGGGATATAGGCCTTCCTTGTAAAAACCGGCTCTTTGATTGAATGCTACTATATTGACTCGCTAATATGTAATAGGAACTAAATCTAATAAACTTAAGTTAAACTAGAAATATGAGCTTGTTGTAAGATGTTCAAAATCATGATAATTGATTTTCAACCGTTAAAATGCACAAATGACAAGGATACGGTTACCCTATTTTATTTAAAATACTAAAAGCTATCCAAAAAAGGGATTTTTTTTGGAAGCAAACCCGTGTCTCATGGAATCCAATTTTATATATCCTCATGTCCCAATGATTGAACAATGTTTTTATCACATAAAGTTGGGCGGAATACATTGGATGTAGGGTTACGTAGTAATAGAGAAAGCCGTAATTACCTTATGAAAATGCCAGAAAATCCCAAGCAATAAAAGTGTCGTTAATAATTTGGCCTCCCACTGTATGATCTGTTGGTGTAGACTGTTGATGTAGAAAGTGTTTATCCCTTTTTTCATCCTTTCCTCCACATTTCTCCTCCAAGTGAGTTTACAGTCCAGGATGAATCCTAAGATTCGCATTTCTCGAGAGGTCTAGTACTTGTCCTTTCACCTGTGATAGTCTGACCTGCGGCATCTTATATCTTCTGTTGAAGAGAAGCAGCTTTATTTTTTCAGGATTTTTCCTAAGCCCGTTCTCCTCTGCCCAGTTATTTGTCCATAGTGTCGCATATCGTTTGTAGGCCTTTGCCTGTTGTCAGAATGACTACGTAATCTGTAGGCAATAACCCTAATACTTTTCTTCCTAAGGTCTTTCAGGATCGAGTTAATTACGAGCAACCACAAAAGTAGGGATATTACCCCTTCTTGTGGCGTGCCCCTGGTCACCCGTGTTCTGATCTTGTTATCTCCGTTTCTGTACTACTACTGCTATGTAGGATACTTATTATCCCGTACATGATGTTTTGCTCCACGTTCAACTCCGCAAATGCCTCCTATATTGCATTCGTCCTTACATTGTTGAAGGCTCCCTCAACATCCGGAAACGCCCCTAGGGCATATTGCGAGTACATTGGTAGCCAGTTTAACTTTCTTGTGTTACAAAACACCGTCATTTTTCCATCGCTCATAACTACGAGACTAATGATGCGATAAACACCTTGGAGGCCACAGTGAATAGAGCATATTTGTACGTATTTATTGTGTAGCGTCTGTTTTTCTCGTGACGTCATCGGGCGAGTGCAAGCGCCAGCGCGTGATTATTGTTAATTACCGTTGTGTAAACATGTTTATGAATGTAGCGTGAGACCACGTTTAGCTAGGTCGTTGATTTGGGTATCGTTGAAAAAGATTTAAAAGCAACTACCAGGACCTACACTGAAACAATAAAAATATTGGCTGAAATATAAATTAAAAGAGGAAGATATCGTCTCATAAATGCTCAAATAAGCAATACGTCTCGTAAATATGCACCGAATTGTAAAAAACTCAAATCAGAGAAAACTCGCATTAAAACGAATTTAAAAAACCGAAAATGCTCAGTGCCGACCAAGTGTCAGAACTACGGCAGCATCGATGAAAAAACGGCGCAAAACAATAAACTGGTTATTTATCTATTCTGTAACCCAAATACTATATACATATAATGATTGTATTAAAGAGATAAATAATTAAAGAACGTGTTAGTACGAAACACTTATTATAATTTTTTTAGACGCGAAAACGTCTTTTCGGACTTTAAGTACACTGATATCAATCAGAACAATAGAAGAAATATTCCTAAAAAAAACCGAAAAATGGACCTTATCCTTCAACAAATGGGTATATTAATCAGTCTCATAACAACTCTAGTTTCAAAATAACAAAATGACCTCTCTAAGGATAGCAGCCTGGAACCTAGACGGACTATCACCAAATAAAGACGATGTTGAAATCCTGTTACACACGCATAATATTGATATATTATTAGTATCAGAAACACACTTTACGGCGAGTAGCAGCGTCAAGATAAGAAACTATCATATCTATGTTACAAATCACCCAGACGAGACTGCGCATGCAGGAGCGGCAGTGATAGTAAGAACGAATATAAAACACAGTGAGCAACGCCAGTTCAAAAAACCTCACATACAAACAGACACTGTAGCAGTAGAGGACCGAAACGGAACATTCAACGTTACTGCAGTTTATTGCCAACACAAAACAACACAACACAAAATAACACAGATAGATAGATAGATAGACATTTATTTTATGTACAAATTGTATAAAGTTATACTAGTTATATTAGTTGAAGTAAAAAAGAATACAAAAAACTTCTTAAAGAAAAAATAAACAGAATGCGTAAGCTATGTATATAATACAAATGTGTCTATGTCTAACAAATCTTAAAAATCTTAAAAAGCGAAATGTTGTGAAAATGAAACATAACAATATTCAAAAATTCAAAAAAGAAAAAAATTCAAGACTATAAATAAATAAAAAGCAAATAAAATGCAAATAAAAGCGCAATAAGTGAAAGAAACCCGTCATGTACTTCATTAGCCTTCCAGCAGCACAAATGGTTTCTAATAAGAAACAGCAGCAAAAGAGGTCCACTCCACGGCCGCTACGATATTGAAGGTTGGCCCGATTCTATCATGAGAAGATGTTCGTATATTCGTTTTTTGAGACATCTAGGCGTGTCACTGTCTCATATTGTAGGCGGTATTGAGTTCCACAGAAAGGAGGATGTGACGAAGCGCTGAAGTAATCACGTGGTTAGCCAGCCGAGAGATGATCGGTATGCCGGAATATGATCCCGTTTTCTGATCCCATAAATATATCTGATGCCAGAATTCATCACAACTTGGAGCTTATTTTGAAGTTCTTGCGAGAGATCGCACCAGACCAAAGAGCAGTAATCTGGTATTGGAAAAAGCAGTGTTTCAATCAGGTGTTTGCGAAGAAAGAGATTTGTGCTCCTTTTTGAAGAAGTTTAGGCGGTATAGCAATGCAATATCAGCAACAATATCAGCACGAGTTATAACCATGAGCAATATCAGCAACATATAACGAGAAGAGAAGTGGTCCAAGAACAGAGCCATGTGGAACTCTCTTATTTAATGAGGTAAAGGATGAAAAACCCCCTTCGGTGCCAACCACAGCCTGCTCACGACCTGACAGATATGATGCTATCCACTTAACTGCTGATGCTGCTTAACCGATCTTTTTAATCTTCCTTAGCAGCGTCACATGGCATACCGAGTCGAACGCTTTGCTGAAATCGAAAAGCACCAGCAATGTGACTTGTTTTCGGTCCATTCCATATCTTACCATATCCCCTCGCTTCGGACGAGAAATGTTCGATGGCGGATGACACTTCGAGAAGAGTGACCTCAGAAAATAAAAAAAAAATGTGGATATTGCTCCTGGTCGCAATTAATTTCGTCTACGAAGTCCTGTACCGATTCGGCCTCCACATCGAGTGACACACTGCTATAATCAGAGATCAGATGAATCTTCAGATGAAAAAATAAAGGGTAGGTCTTTTTTGTCGCTGCATATACCCAAATTTTTCAACTCCTTCCAAATTTGTTGAGGGTCGTGAATATCTTTCAGCCTTTCATAAAAATACGACACCCTTGATGTCTCAGACGCCTGGAGTGCTTTATCGCGTGCTGATCGATAGCGCAGTAGATCCTCTCTAAGTCGCGTTCGTTCGTATCTCCTGTAACTCCTATCTCTGTCCGCATTGAGAGTTACATGTTCCTTCGTGAACCAGGGGTGACAAGATTTTCCCGACTGGTGAACTGTTTTAATAGGGATAGACTTTGACATTGCCGCTTGTATGTTACTGGTGAGACAGTGAACACGATCATGTAGAGATGTCTCATTGTTAAAAGGTGACCAATCGCAAGTGCTGAGATGTTGTAGCAGAGCAGCAACATCAAGAGATTTGTAGTTACGGTAAGTGAAATTCTGTGGGCATGGTGAAGTAATCGATGAATTTATAGTAGCCATGATAAGATCATGGCCATCAGCAAATGGCACCTCCGTTTTTGAGAATTGCAGTACTATATCTTCAGAATCCACAATACACAAATCTAAGGCGGTATCAGAGTAGTCCCTGTGGTAAGTTGCTCCGTAGGGTATTGAAGTCAATGTGTTTTCATAACTAAAATTTCGGATATAGGTGGCATCTGCAGATGGTGACAATTGGTCAGCATTGAAAGCCCCCATAATGATCTTAGTGCTATAATTGTGCATCGAACTAACCAAGTCAGGGATGAAATTATTATTTTCCCCAGCGAGAAAAGGTGCATGAGGTGGACAATATACAACCCCAGCAAAGATAGGTGGAAGATCCCTTGGCGTCACTTCACAAAATAGATATTCCGGCAGACCTGGTTTCCCAGACCACTTGCCTGATGACGAGCAGAGTCGTGATACCGAAAGAGTGTTGTGAACGAAGAGTGCAACTCCACCTCCATTTGTTTTCCGGTCCTGTCGAACTAAGTTGTATCCTTTCAACGCAACGATGGAATCAGGCACAATCGGGCCAAGCTTAGTCTCAGAGATGGCAATAAGATGAAAAAAGGGATTTTTAGACGTAAAATAACGTAAGGTTTCGATGCGCGCCCTTAAGGAGTTAGCATTGAAGTGACATACTCTGAGACCGGTTTTTTGTCCAATGTTTAAGAATTTTGCCCGTGAGGGTGGCTGCCCTGTGGACATCGATCCGGCTCCTTGGATATTTGGAGTTTCTCTAAAAAATTGTTGAAATCCGCCATAGTATGTATAGGAACAGCCGAACCTTCCCTTTTATTCCTCACATAGATTTAGCCGTCTGGCTTAAAAGTAAGAAAATTCAGATTCTTGTCCTTCGACTTTTTATACACAATCCGTCTGAGATTATACAGATCCCTTGGTACAAACTCGTTTATGTTTAAGGCGGATGGGGGCTCTGGAGGTGTCATGCCTGCCTTTTGCACGAGGTCCGGAAGGAGTTGTGCAGTCGTCAGCTTTTTCCACTTGATTTTCGCCGAGATAATTCTCTTTGCTACTGTAGCACTCCTTATTGTAACCACTAACGAACCGCGCCGCTCATCATGTGAAAGGAAGTTTTCAGTTGGTCTGGGTGTAGTTGTAGCAGAGGAAGTATAAGGAAGGTCAGCCTGTGATTTCTATTTTTTCTGCAGAACTGCAACGCCTTCGATTTCATCTTCATTGAAGTCGGGTTGTAAGGTTTTGAGTACTGACAGAGCAGCAAGTTTTATGTCGGTAGCTCCAACAAGCGGGACGCCACCTATAACGATTTCAGGAGCATGAGCCAGTAATCGTTGCTTCACCTTCAGGTGCTGGACTTCGGACTCAAGAATTTTATTTTTACGCTCCAGAGCATGGAGACGTTCCTTTCCCTGTTCATCACTGCAGGGTAGGTGAGTTGCCTCCTCATTAAGTCGATATTCGAAATTAGCCTGCTTGGTCACTATGTCCTCTAGCTGTTTTGCTGTTTTCTCAGTGTGCGCCTTGAAATCACCCCTAACCTTACACACATCAGACTCAACTGCCTCTGCACGGGTATCTGTATTCCGCATGCGAGAATAAATTTCATCTACCTGTTGTTCGATTATTGTTAAACGGCTGCCAATGGAATTGACCGTTGTAGCTATGCCATGCCATCTAGCTTGTCCAGTTTATCAATCTTAGACATGAGTGAAATTATTAGGTCGTTGTTGAGCGGAGGATTCAGAGGAGTTGCAGGTCGTGAAGATTCCGGTGTTGTTGGACGTGATGTCGAACCATCAGAGCTTACCGAACCTGACCTGCTGGGTACTGATAAATGGTTCGCATCCGCTATGCACAAAGAACATACTCTTATAATTTCCCCTTTGTCTCGAACACTAACGAACTTGGAACAGGTGCTATGAAATTTCTTAGAGCAACGTTCACAAATTTGGGGTCTTGATGATGTAGCAAATATCTTGTCGCAGGCATTACATTTATTCTCCATCATTAATGTGTTAGTCGAAAAGTTAATAAACGTTAAAAACTTTGACCACGGATTTATAGGATAATGACAGAAAGCCCGACTGGCAGCACTTTTCAGAAATAAAAGTTTTATAAACTTCTGTGTTTGACTAAAAAGCGTTAAATGGCCGCACTATTCAGTAGCAGTTCATTGTAATTTTAAAAACAGATTTTTACAGCAACTTTTCGTTTCGTGAGAGTTTCGTGTACAAATTCACTAATTTTTCACTTTATTTTTAATGGTAAATTTACTACTTTATGGAAAATTCACCTTCCTTTAACACCACCATAGGCAATATAGGACTACTGTCTTTGATTAAAAGCTTTACCACTTCAATAATAGATTTGCAGACATTTATCGACAAATTATAGGAAAAAACAACAGAGCAATTTAAAACGCAGCCGAATTCAATCAGAGTCAAGTAGAGCAATATGATGAACTATTCCACACTCTTGGCCCACACTTAATTGTTGGAGGCGACTGGAATGCTCAAAACCTCCACTGGTGGTCCAGGCTAACTAACACCAGAGGTAGAGCACTTAAGAAAGTCTGGACAAGAATAAACTCACCGCGATCTCTACAGCAGAGCCCACGAACTGTCCTAGTGATCCAAACAGGTTGCCAGATGTTATAGAATTCTTTATTACCCAGGGGCTATCGAGGCTATACCACACTATAGAAACATGCTTGGACGCGAACACTAACCATGTCCAAGTAACACTAATCATTGGAACCACAGTGGTCAATATAAAAAGAACCACAAGGCTATACAACAAACGCACAGACTGGTTCTCTTTTAAGGAGCTCATACACCACAAGCCAGACCTAAACACAGATTAGAATCTGACATTGATAAAGCTGCTAAGACCTTTACCACCACGATCCAAGAATGTTGCTGGCACTGCACACCGGCAGGTACTGTGCTGCCTCCGAAATCCAAAGTTTACTCTGAAAACATACTGCAAAAAATTCGGGATAAAAGGAGACTGCGACGTGTGTGGCACACCAGTAGACATTAGTGTTGCCCAAAAACGTGTTGCATTTTCGCAAGAACAAGACCAAGACTCCCAAATTCTAGCAAGACCAAGACCAAGACTGACCCTGCAAGACTAGTGCAAGAACAAGACCCAGTTTGCAAGACTCTTGCGACTTGCAGTTAAATTCAACTAAGATTTGAATTTGTATGATCGGTACAGAATGCTGATAAGGTAAGACGATTTCTTAAGTTGTTCAAGTGGAAAAAATAGATTATTCGTAGTTTTTCAATTCGAGTGAATTACTTTGAGTGGGTTTAAGTAACCACAGAACAAAGGAAATGCGACTGCGTGCATGATGCCTATGTTTGTTTTCGTTTGATAAATGATTTTTAGGCTCCAGTTTGTTTAACGCTGGATGCATTTTTTATGACCTTTTCAGGAAAATTTATGCCTAATGAGCATACAATTCATATTGAAATTGGAAGAGCTCAAATACTTTGCTGGGGACAAATTCAGTTCCTCGTTATCCGTCTTTCAACGCGTAATCAGAAATTTTCAGAGTTCTTATTCTAATTTCTCTTAATCCCAATTGAGTTTTTCTTTGAGTCTAGCGAATAACAGTTCTTTTCAGATTAACAGTAACAATTTTAATATTTAAAATGATTAACGAAGATTCCAATAGTTCTAGTTCGAGTGTTGAAAGTTGTGAAGTCATATCTAGGCAATCTAAAAGACCTAAAAGTAAATTTGATGAGTTTTTTGAAATAATTTCTGCGTCCCAAATAGCTATATGTAGATTGTGCAAGTATAAAAAAGTGGAAATAAAAATGAAAAATAGAAACACTACAGGTTTAAGGAAGCATCTAGTATGTTTTCACGAGAAGGAGTCGCAAATAATTATTCCTGATAAAAAGCCAAAATTAAGTGGAGATATTTCAAGTTTTTTTGTAGCAGCTGGAAAAAGTCGGCAGGTCGGAAAATATATTTGCATATAGGGATACTTTATTGAATACAGTAATTTACCAACATAAAACTGCTATTTCTGCCCAAACCCAACATATGAAAATATGAGTAATATATAAATTCCTAGCACTAAGTCACATGTTTTTGAATTATTAATTAGTACGCAGTTATCAAATTGTTTAAGGATATGATATCCATTTATACAATTTCGAGCTTGTTTAACTTTGTCTATCAGGATGGATGTTTTATTAGTGTGTACTCTAGTTTTATTATCAAGTATTAACATGTTATTATTTTATTTTAGACAGTATCTGAAAACAGCAGCGACAGTTGATTGGATTGTGAAAAAATATCTTCCCTTTTCATTTTTCGATGACGATGAAACCCAAGAGTATTTTCGGTTGATTTGCCCGAATATCGTGTTTCCTAAAAGGTCGACACTTAGAAGGAAAGTCAAAGAGAGATTTGATGAACTACAGTCGAAAATGGAGGCGATATCAACAAATTTAAATTAATTGTGTTCGAGTGTCAAGGAAATCAACAGTTGGAAATTATATTAACATTAAGTTCGATCGAAACAAAATTTAAATAGAGAAGTGAGCACTTAAAAAAAAAATATAATAATAAAATTGACGTTTTGAAAAATTTGAAGGATTGTAAATCTAAAAACAAGAAAAGGAAAAAGAAAAACATAAAGTTGACGTGTGTGAAAAGGGAAACAATTCTAATGAAAAAATCAACTAAGATCATAAACCTAAAAACGAATAAAAAAAAAATATATATAAGTTGGAAATTATTTTAACATTATTTAAAATAAATATTTAAAAACAAAAAAAAACAAAAATTAAAGAAAACCATTTTTTAATAGAATAACTATATTTTACTATAAATAAAAAAAAGGAAAAAAATTGTAAAGTAATATTAAATAATAAAATGTATTGAAATATATTGTGGAAAAGACAGGTCCTTTCTTTTTATACAGCGAGGTACAGGTTAACTTCTCCCTTCGGGCAAGCACTCCCTGCTCCTTTCCCAATCGATTAAAGTGGGATAAAACATCGATCTGTGGTCCTTGATTTTATACCATCGCGCGGTCGACATAGTGATTTGGATATAGCAACGATTTTCCACAATTGTTTATTGGAATATGATCTAATTGACAAGATTCAGGGTATCACAGTCGACAATGCAACTGCAAATACCAAGTTTATGCATGAGCTTAGCAAACAACTGCTACATTTTGATTCAGACAACCAACGCTTCCGGTGCTTTGCCCACATTTTGAACCTTGGCGTACAAGATTTATTGAAGGCGTTAGCATTATACAGTGAAACTGACATCGAAGAACAAGCAGAGTATGATGACTATGAAGAAGAAACTGAGGAAATTGAAGAAAATGTACCAAATATTACTGACTCACGTACAGCTATTGCAAAATTAAGAAGTATTTCCAGTAAAATAAAAAGGAGTGAGGTATTGAAAAGAAAGTTCCAGTCTGCTTGTGAAGCAGCTGACGTGCCAACCAACAATTGCGGAATTGAATGATTTTCAAATCAAAGATATTGAATGGTAAATTCTTGCAAAAGTATATAAGTTTCTCATAAACTTTAAACTGTTATCAACAAAACTTGGTGTTGAAAAATATGTTACATTACCACTAGTCATTGTGTCATTCAATCTCTTGTTCGACAAAATTGAATCAATGGTAAAACAGTTAGATGAGAAACCTAATCGATCTGAAGTAGACGAAATGCTCATTTTAGGTTTCCAAGCTGCCCGAGATAAAATGCTTAAGCATTATAGGAAGAGCAACTGGATTTACTGCACCGCTTTAATTTTGGACCCTAGGCATAAAGCTCAGAATTTCGATATCACATTATGGGGGAAGCAAATTCAAACAGAAAGCCTGCGCAAATTTAATGAACTCTATAAAGAATATCAAAGGCTACACTCTGTGCCTAAATCTCCAGAACTATCGAGAATTGAGAAGAAAGCATCTGAATATGATGAAGATGTTATAAACTTTGAAAAGCTATATGCATGTCCTTCTACGTCTACGGATCTGGTCTCCAAGGTTAAGTTATAGACGGGTTGGAGGAGTACCTAATTAAACCGAGAGCCACCAGCTCAGAAGACATTTTAGAGTGGTGGAGGACTCATGAAACGGAATATCCGATTTTTTCCAAGATGGCTCGTGATTTTCTTTCAATACCAGCGACTTCAGTTCCTGCTGAGAGATTATTTTCTAGAGCATCATGAGTAATAAGAAAACATAGAAATAGGTTGAGCGATGCGTCAGCCGGATGGCTACTTTGCATTAATTCTTGGTCAAAGGAATTTTATTGAACTGTACTTGAACTTGTGTTTGATTTTTATTAAATAATCAGGGTTATTCCACAGAACGCAACGTAACCGCAACGCATTTCCTTTCCCGCCCGCAACGCATTTTTTAGGTATTCTCGTGAACGTACGGAAAACTGCATTACCGATCCGTATTTCTTATACTTAAAAAAGTTAGCGCCGTTACGGTCCCCATGGTAACTGATTTCCGTGTTCACGGTCAGAAACGCAGTTCCGTGGGTGCGGTCGCGGTAGCATTCTCGAGAATATGAAGTTCCCCAGACGTATTTTTTTTTCGCGGTTACGTTCTGTGGAATAACCCTGAATGATAAAATTATAAACTGTCTTTATTCTATTAATCTTTTGTGTTTTTTTAAGATCTAAACTAACGTGTTTAATAAAAAGCAATAGGTCAACAGGTAACTGCAAGACTTGCGAGAATCTTGCTGCAAGACCGAGACCAAGACCAGGACTCTGAACGCAATACCAAGACCAAGACGAAGACCAAGACTGCCTAAGTCTCGTCTTGGTCTTGCATTTGGGCAACACTAGTAGACATCCGAGTGACAGGGCAGCACTTAATAAAGCTGTCAAAGAATTGAAGATTCTTATTAGGGAAGCCAATGATATAGCTCTTTAAACTTACCTAACCAAAAGGACTCGCACCTACAAAGGAGACCAATTACTCACAATGGAGAGCTTGTAAAAACTTTAATCGACCACTACACCACAAGCCACCACTGCGGGTACAAGATGGAGAATGGGCCAGATCCGGACAAAGTAAGGCAGAAGTATTCGCGAAACACTTAAGTCAAGTCCTTAAGCCAAATAACGCAGATGAATCAAATATCGACTTAGTCCTTAACCAAGAGCTTCAACTAGACCTCCCTCTAAAACCAGTTACACTCAGTGAGATCCGTAAAATTTTAAAATCTATGGACAACAACAAAGCACCTGGATTCGGCCTCATTGACAAGAAAATTCTGGAAGAATTACCACGCAAGAACATAGTGTACCTTACTATGCTCTTTAACGCTATTCTAAGAGTAGGATACTTCCCCGATCTGTGGAAAGTTCCCTGGTAATAATGATTCAAAAACCTGGGAAACCTCAAGTAACTTCATACAGACCAATTAGTTTGCTGCCGGTGTTATCCAAACTCTGTGAGAAGTGTCTTCGTCATAGACTCAGCGGTGTCATAAATGAGAAGTCAATTATCCCTGACCACCAGTTTGGCTTCCGGAGAGAACATTCAACTATAGAACAGGTCCACAGAGTGTGTAGAAGAATTAGAAAGTCGTTCGAACTGAAAGAATATTGCTCGTCCGCATTTCTTGATATACAGCAAGCGTTCGACAATGTATGGCACAGAGGCCTGCTGTATAAAATAAAGTCCCTACTACCAAATACGTTCTACCGTATCCTGAAATCCTATATTTCTGACAGAATATTTCAAGTAAGAGAAGACTATTCCACATGCCAGTTTTATGACATAAGTGCAGGAGTGCCACGAGGCTCTGTACTTGGACCTGCCCTTTATATCCTATTCACATTTGACTTACCTCAAAGATCAAATGTTACAATGGCTACCTTCGCTGACGACACTGCTCTTTTGGCCTCCAATAAATGCCCCACTGAAGCTCCACGAACATTACAGACAACCCTGTACCAAATAGAGAAATGGCTAGCTAAATGGAGAATGACCGCTAGCGTAAATAAATCAATACACGTGACCTTCACTCTCCGCAAGGAAATGTGTGCACCTGTCTTTTTGAATGACACACAACTCCCACATGAAGAAACTGTGAAGTACCTAGGCATGCACCTAGATCGGAGACTGATCTGGCATAAACACGTTAAAACTAAGAGAGACGAAATCAATATCAAGGTAAGAGGTCTTCATTAGCTGATGGGCAGAAACTCAAAACAATCTATCGACAATAAGATCCTCATCTACAAGACGATGATAAGGCCAATTCGGACATATGGCATTCAACTCTGGGGCACTGCCAGTGACAGCCACCAATCTATCTTACAAAGAGTGCAAAACAGTCTATTCAGACAGATATCGAATGCGCCATGGTTTCTCAAAACAACAGAGCTTCACGAAATACTCAACATGCCAACAGTTAAAGAGGAAATTGCTTCATATGGGTGCAAATATAAGGCAAGATTACAAAATCACCAAAACCGGCTTGCTGGGCAACTAACGATCCCAGAAATAAATCATCGCCTAAAAAAGAGACGGGACATATTTGAAGAGGAAAGTCAGCACTTGGGCTGACTGCAAAAATTAAGGGCTCTATTCCATTGGGAGTAGCACCCAACATAAAGTAAAACCAAACATCCCTTCTGCTTATAGCTTCACACGGCTGATCGCAAGATTTTAAGAGGAAAAAAAGGACACTGAAGCCAGTCAATTATGCGGTCAGAAAATACAGTACAATATAAAATAGATACAGTACAAAATAAAGCGGTACAAAATACAGTCAGAATTCATAACTACGACGCTCATAATGCGATAACAACCATCAAGGACACTATGGATAGAGCATGCTTGTGCGTGTTAGGTTTAGGTTTAGGTTTTCAGGGTGGAGTGTTCACACCGATTGTACGATCCACTGCCACTCGGAGGCCAGATGGCCCATTGTGATGCCCTTTAGTTTTGAAAAACCCCTTCCTCTCCTATCGCTTTTACCTTTTGCCTTCTGCTCTGAGGCATTTCCACGTTTGAGCAAAGTTCCTTACTTGTTGGACATCCATGGCTCCTACATCCCCCATCCCTCTGAAGGATTCACTTCCCAGTATGAGCCGCCGACTTTCGGCCAATGCTGGGCAGGAGCATAAAAGGTGTTCCACAGTCTCCTCTTCCTCGTCGCACTCCTTACAGAGACTGTCGTTTGCAAGCCCCCACCTTTGGAGGTTTTTCCCAACCGGACAGTGTCCTGTAATGACCATTGTGATGGTCCGCACCGAGGTCTTTGTTGCTCTTAACAAGCCCGCCGTTCTTACCTCATCAATTCTGGGCCACAGTTGCCTTGAGTTGAAGCAGTCGTCTCTGTTGCTCCATCTCTTGCTGTGTTGTTCCCGAATTATCCTGTCTATGGTCTCTTTCAACAATCTCATCTGTGGCTTTGTGGAGTTAGCTTCTTCAGCACTGTGAATTTCGGTTCCGATCCTTGCCAGTTTATCCGCCCGTATGTTCCCTTCCACATAGTTGTGTGCGGGTACCCAACAGAGGCTGACTTTGTCTCGGATCCAGGACAGTGCTTCCCGGCAACTCATCACTGCCTTTGATTTGATTGTCTTAGATTCCAGTGATCTAAGAGCCGCTTGACTGTCGCAGTAGATTGTGACTTTCCGAATTTCTTCGCTAGTCAGCTGTGTTAGTCTTGCTGCTCTCTCTATTGCGTTGATTTCCGCTTGCAGTATACTACAGTCTTTATTGAGTCTATGTGACTCTTCGACTTGTAGTATCTCCGTGTATACGCCAACCCCAGTTCCCGTTACAGTTACTGAGCCGTCCGTGAATACGCTCATTCCTCCTCTGTTCAGGATGTGACCTTTGTCCCACTCATCTCTGGTTGGGATTTTGATCTCTAACTCCTCCCCAAACCACTGCCTTGCCACCATGTAGTCCGTGTGCTGTCGTAGCACTCCGGCTTCCACGGTGCCTCCCATTTTCAACATCTCTTCCAGTATACTAGCATGACCCATGGTCTGTATGCCTCCATTGTTTTGTTTCCCTCAACCTGAGGGCTACTTTGGCTGCCAGACCCTTTGTAAAGAGGTCTAACGGTTGCAAGCTTAACATCGCCTCTAGCGCCGTTTGAGGTGTGCTCTTAATAGCTCCCGTTATGCTTATCGCTGCTAGTCGCTGTACCTTCCCCAACATCTGTTTATTAATCTCCTTGTCTATGGCTTTCCACCATACAAGGGCTCCATACGTGATAATGGGTCAGACGATCATTGTGTAGATCCACTGTATGATCCGTGGCTGTAGACCCCATTTCCTCCCAAACATCTTCCTACATGTGTAGAGAGTGTTTATTCCTTTTTTCATCCTTTCCTCCACATTTCTCCTTCAAGTGAGTTTAGAGTCCAGGATGACTCCTAAGTACTTTGCCTCTCTCGAGAGATCTAGTACTTGTCCTTTCACCTTTGGTAGTCTGACCTGCGGTGTCTTATATCTTCTGGTGAAGAGAACAAGCTTCATCTTTTCAGGATTTATCCCTAGCCCGTTCTCCTCTGCCCATTTATTTGTCTCCCCTAAGGCTTCACACATGGTATCGCATATCTTTTGTAGGTCTTTGCCAGTTGTCAGTATGACGACGTCATCTGCGTAGGCGGTGACCCTTACTCTTCTACTCCTGAGGTCTTTTAAGATCGAGTTTATTACGATCAACCACAAAAGTGGGGACATTACCCCTCCTTGTGGCGTGCCTCTGGTCGCCCGTCTTCTGATCTTGTTATTCCCCACTTCTGTACTGATAATTCTGCTGGTTAGCATACTTATTATCCAGTGCGTTATGGTGGCCTCCACGTTCAACTTCTCTAATGCCTCCCTTATTGCATTGGTCTTTACATTGTTGAAGGCTCCCTCTATGTCCAGAAACGCCCCTATGTCATATTCCTTTTGCTGGAGGGATTTTTCGATCGTTCCAACCACTTCATGCAGCGCACTTTCCACCGATTTATCTTTGAGGTAGGCGTGCTGTGCTATACACTCCTCCTCTATTTTGGTCTTCTGCTTAATGTTAAGGTCCAAAAGCCTCTCCATTGTCTTTAATAGGAACGAGGAGAGGCTCCGCAGATTTATTCCATCCGGCCCCGCAGATTTATATGGCTCGAATGTTTTCAACGCCCATATTACCTTCTCCTTGGTGATGGCGTCTCTTATAGTTACCTCCTTTGGACTAATCCTGATCGTTGGGTTCTCATCCTCGCCACATGTTGTCAGGCAGCCAGGGAAGTGAGTCTCCATCAGCAGCTCTAGTGTCTCCTTGCTTGACTCCGTCCACGAACCATTTGGTCTCTTCAGGTTTCCCGTGACTATGACGTCTTTGGAAAGAATTTTCCTGAACCTTGAGGCCTCGTTCACGTCCTCTATGGAGTTAAGGAAGTCGACCAGGGAGTCCCATTTTGCCTTTCTTATCTTAATCTTATACTCATTAAACCTGCGCTTGTAATTAGCCCAGTCCTCCTCTCCTTTACTTTTCTTTGCTTTGTTATAAAGCCTTCTAGTAACGTCCCTCTGTTGCTTGAGCTCTTTGTTCCACCTCTTATTGGTTTCCCTTCGAGCTCTGCTTATTGGGCAAGTTTTCTGGAAGGCTTTTAGCAAGATCTCGCAAAGTTGTTTCACGGACTTTTCCAGATCCGCCACCGTGTGGAGATAGGTACCGAAGCACTGAGTGCTCTTTGTTTTCATTGCCTTCTCCACTTCGGTGGAAAAACTATTCCAGTCCGTGTTCCTTGGATTCCTGTAGGGTTTTCCTACCTGAACCTTCCGGTTAATGTCGAAGAGAATTCTCCCATGATCCGTAAAGGAGTGCTCGGGAGAAACTCTCCAGTTTTCTACTTTTAAATTAATAGTGTTAGTGGCCAATGTAAGGTCTATTACCTCCTCCCTAATCTTGTTAGTAAAGGTGGGTGAATCACCCCGATTACAGATTGTTAGGTTGGTAGCAATTATAAACTCTAGAATTGACTCATCACTTCTGTTGATGTCAATGCTCCCCCATTGGACGTGATGACCATTCGCGTCGCAACCCATCACCATTTGCCATCCTCTAGTTTCGGCCTCTTGTACAAGGGCCCGGACCGCTGCTGATGGGGGGTCTCCTTCCTCGTATGGCATGTACGTTGAGGCCAGGAGCAAGTTTGTTTTGCCCCTCTCCTCTAGTACTGCCACCACCAAGTCGTTCGTGCTGTGCTGCGAAAGTAAAGTGAGATTGAGTGATCTCTTTGCTACTATACACGCCCTCTTTTTACCTGTTTTGCTTGAATGCAGTAGACTATAACTTTTTGACCCAAGTCCTCGGATTTTGTCTCCTGGCAGCCATGGTTCCTGGACTTAGGCCAAGTCTACTCCATTCTCCTCCATGTACAGCATCAAATCCTCGGTGGCCGCCTCACAGTGGTGCAAGTTACTTTGTACCACCTGCAGCCTCCTCGGTGCCGCTCTTTGACTCATTTGGAAGCCTCACCTTCGCTGCGCTGAAACCGAGTTTGATGCTTCCTTTTGAGTCCTTAAGTTTGGCAAAGGACTCATCGTCGACCGTCACGACCAGGTCTTTGCCAACTCCATTTGGACACTTGTTCGTGGAGATAATTCTCCATTTACTTGTGTCCAAGCCATTCTGCTTGGAAACTAACTTCATCGTGGCTTCATCCTCCACTAGTGGAGGAGGAATCCATAACAGTGCTAGCTTCCTCAGAGGGAGACTCGATTTCGGGATGACCTCCAATTTGGCGTGTTTATCGTGCAGCGTTTAGTTTTCCCGTGACGTCATCGGGCTAGTGTAAGCGCTTACGCGTGATTGTTGTTGATTAGCGTTGGATAAAACTAAAAATTAGTGTAAATCTATCTATTCTGTCTCCGTACTACTCTATACAACAATTGTATTAAAGAGATAAGCATCTTAAATCATTAAGTACATACTAATGAGAAACACTTAGTATAATTTCATCTCGAAGTTTTCATGAAAAATCTACGGCGTTGACCTTGACTACGCCTTTTGGGTTTTTTATTACATTTGGTTCGGATCAGATCAAATGCATAACATGCAATTGCCACAACGTCGTTGCTCCAGACTGAAAGTTGGATCAATTATTTAGATTATCGAAAATCGTTTCGTTTCGTTTCGTTCCGTTGCCAGTTTTCGTTTAGTGTTGTCAAAAACACACAAAGGGCATTATGTTTTAATAAGTAAAGACAGAATGGAATAAGCCTTATACATACTACTGAAAATTTAGCTTTCCAATTTTAATTTAAAATTTTATTTTGTCTTACTACTCGAGTACTAAATTACTCGTAGCGTTTTTTATTCACAATTTCACCCGGATCAATAAAAACAACACGGTTTGTATTGTAAATTAACGTATAAATTAATTCCAAATAATTAAAGGTCTGAAAAGTTAAATTACACCTTATTAAACCAGTACACTATTCAAATAATAGATTTCATGAACACATTAATTTTTGACACCGATATCGATCTTAACAATTTAATTAATACGATTATATTCAAAAAAGTTGGTCAAATACACCCGTTAATTATTCCACTAGAAATATTTAAGCAAAAATTAATTGAATCACAGGAAAAATTACCTGTAGAAAATTTCTATCCTGTCGCGCTTAAAGCAGAAAATATGCGTGCAATACTGGGGATATCGGGAATTGTTTCTTATGTAAAGAATGATGTTTTAGTTTTCATCATAAGGGTACCAATGTCAAGGAATATTCGAGGTTTATAGCATTATACCGATTCCACGAAAGGAAAATTTATTAGGAGCTACTGTAATGATTAATCCTTAGTAAAAACATTTAGTTATATCTAAGAATAAAAATAACTACATTTAAATAGATAATCGGGGCACTTCTGTGCGCACGTAACAGATTCCGTTAATTTGATATCCCATGTAATTTGTTGTTGGATTTCGGAAAGTTTAGTTACGGTCGAAATTGGTATTCTGCGTGCCATAGGTAAACAGGTTTTTTGTTAAGAAAGTTGAGAGATTTGGAACGAAACCAGTTTCGTAACAGATTTGAACGTAAATTTTGGCCAGAATACCAACTTAAGGAATTCTGTCAGAAACAAAATCTGTGAACTTTCCTAACAGAGATCTGTTAACTTCACGAAAGTGGCCAGAATCGCCCCGAATATGAGAGAAAAATGTAAAGATTTGGGTCCAGAAATGATATGTAAAACAGTAACGTTTATCAATTCTTATACGAATGGTATTCGTGAAACAGAGCTATTCGTTGGCAATAAAATGTTAGATTGTGATGTAAGGAAACTTAAAAATTATTTAGAAATTTGGCATAAATTAGAAAGTCAAAACACTCGGTTATGTACAGTTACAAGACCCACTCATTTAACTGTAAACTGTGAAGAAGAAGAAGATATAAAACTAACATTAAAAAGGAAGAATTGTATAGTTATAACTATATATCACATATTAAATCCTACTATTTAGTTATTATGATATTAAAATTGTAATGAAAAACTTGCTAGAAGATGATTGTTGCGCCACAGAACATACAAGATTTGTGAATGAAATTTTATCATATGGCCTGTTAAGATAACTAATGGAAATTTGAAAGAACTTTCAGAAACTGCACATAAATTAAACATGGTGAAAGAATGTAATGTAAACATTTGTTTTATCCAAAATTCTAAAACTCAGGTACTTTTTATTAATTATTTTCTAACAATACTATTTTCAGGCTAAATTCATTTTAGCTAAAACTTATTTTTTCCTTTTAAGTACATATCATATTTTATTGTTAAGCTTTTTTAAAAAAATATTTCATATTGTATAATTTTATTTTCTCCTTTTCAGTCTTTTGAAATCTTGCAATCAACACAAGATAAAATTATATGTCAACATTTTTAAGGGTTTCTAAAAATTTGCACGACCATTTTCAAGGACTACGAGGTACATGTATTTCGCATCAACCTCCTCTTCAAACCCTGCTCTGCACATTGTAATCTATTAATTCAGATGCCATGCGTTTACCAAGATTGCAATGCACCCAACCAAATTTATGTTTATAGGGGTTGTATTCATCAAACACAGAGAGCATCAGGGTTTGATATGGAATGAACCATCACTTTTATTCTGTCTGTATTATTCTCATTCTGTCCGTTTCTTTCAATGCATCGATATTGCATGGCTTCTTTCCAGTTAGTTTTGAGTTATCCACTTCGTCTATCCGAAGTCATTCCAGCGAAGTGACTCTGCTAAGAGCAACGTAGACTTGACCATTTGCGAATAGCATTGATCCTAGATATACAACCGCGTAGTCCATAGTACTTCCTTGCATCTCATGTACTGTTGATGTCCATGATAGCATGACTGGCAGCATTCTTCTTTCAGCGGTTCCGTCACTTTACTTTGCCGAGAGCTGTATTGGCTTTGGATGTATTACATTCACGCAATCGTTCCCAAAGTTTACACGTATTGATGGTATATTTTCTGCATACATTTGATCTCGACTAAAATTTCGACAGATAATTTCAACGATCATTCCTATTGCGCCATTTACTAATCCTTTGGATACATCAATATGGGATCGAAGCATGATTTTAGCTCCTTCAAATATTTCCAATTCTTTTGTCTCCTGTCTTATTGATGTCGCTAGGTTTGATTCTTCCTATGTAGTTAGATGTTATCAATTCTTCGTGTGGCATTGACCATTTGATCTTGGACTTTAATTTTGTAGGTTCTCACTCCTTTTAATTTGAAATGTTCGAGTACTGCTTTGTTGTGTGTATTTACTTGCTCATTTGTTGAATATATTCGAAGGGCCTTTTCAATCGAGAATTCTCCGGCTGTGTCGTTATATAGCTTCTTCTCAGGTACTGCAAAGTATTCAGCTCGGAGCTCACCAATTCTTAATGCTTTCAGTATGTCGATAAATGTCGTTCTCCCTTGTTGTCTCATATTCTCTATCAATTCAATTAATCCGAACAGCTGCCATAGATGCGTTGCTGGTATCAATATCTCAGGGTGATCATATACTTGATTTCCTTCAAGTGGTGGTCATTGTAGCAGGTCACCGAGGAGCAGTACATTAATACCGCCAAATTCTTCTTCATTATTTTTCAACTGCTTCAGCCTAGAATCTATCATTCATAGCATTTCGTATAGGACCATTGATATTTCATCTATGAAGAGGAACAGAATGTCTTTCCACCGCAGCCATAATGTTCCCGTTAGCATTGGCATCTGTACTAGTCGGCCATCCTTGTGAACTGGTAGTTTCAGAGTGCTATGTAGGTTGAGCCTTGAACAAGACGAGCTGCTCTTCTCTTTTTGTTTAGCATTCATGGCTCACTGTGCTTTATGGAACTGATTATCGTTCATTGGTTGTTCTGGGATTTCTTTCTTTTCTCATTCATCTATCAGATGTGGTGTTTCTTGATCCAGAAACTTGAAGGCATGTGCTTGATTGAGAGCAGTCTCTAATAGTCGGCCATTTTCTCGATACATTTGTTCACGTATTGAAGTGAAACTTCCTTTCTGGGGGTATTTCGAACGATTCATGAAACGCTAATCTGGACTGCGTGTCCGTAAATGTCTTACTGAGCATGGAACCGACAACACAAAATTGATAACCACGTACGCTATGCATGTGCCATAATCTCACTTAATTCGCATTCGTTAAAGAGTGGGCTTAAAATTGAACATAACGCAGAGTCAATCAGTCAGTAATCAAGATTTACGTAATTATATAATATATATGTGTATACAATAATAATAATTATAAGAGTAATAACAATTATTATAATAATTTAATAATAAAAAACATTAAAATAAAAAAGTTGCCCCACTCGAAGTTTCACTCCAACTGACTGTCCCAGACAGAACCATTTTATTTGTCTAAGCCGTTGTTCATTTGTCCTGTCTCGTGTCCTGTATCAAATTTTCCAACCAGCTCATTTTCATCGCGAAATGATATATATTGAACTAGCAGGCTATAATAGTAATATGTATTCTAGATCGGACACTACCACAAAGTATGGTTCTCGTTCCACTGCTGGCACTCTCCGTATCATCATGTGAGTGTTGTTATTAAGTGTTATCAGTCGATTTATTTGTACTGGCTCTGTTCCATCTTCATACTGAGCCACACTTACTTTGTCTTCGTCTTGTCGCTGGCGAAAGTGCTGTTCGATTAGCATTGCAAAGTCTAGCAAACTCATGTTTGTTGTGAGACGTGGCATCACCTAAAAGCGAGGGAGGTTAAGACATCATAAATATACTACCCGAACCACTAACCATACCCACAACACTATACTCACAACCAAGCATAACCATAGCGGAGTGGAGTGTGCCAACATAAAAGAATCTAAAAATAAATAATATAAATAAAAGAAATTGGACATATCACTATACTCACTATCACGCATAATTATAACTCGAAACAAAACTATAACATAAATAAACGAACCATTGGATAATACTTACGTGAACATCATATGTATGCCATTCGCATAAAATTCACGTCGAAACATAAAACACACAACAGCACAACACTATCCTAACCTCTAATGAATGTCAGAACGGAACACATGTCGAAACAACTAACACGATCAAATTCTAACAAACGAAACAACAAACGCAGTTCTAAAAATCTCCGCCAGTCACCGGTAGATGGCGCCTCTCGGAAATTGAATGCGTTTCGTAGGTAGATGATAACCTCGCACCAACGGTTAAAAGTTCCGGCTGCCAGAAATAAAAAGCGTAGCGAAATTGGAAGGATCACCAGTAGTTGAGATCAACTTATCAATCCTCGGAGTCAGGCAGACCTAGTTAAAGCGAGTAGACAAATAGGAAAAAGTAAGTGATCCAAACCAAACAAGGTTCTAGAAACCTATCGGTTCTGTACGTTTCGGAGCTTGAGTTTGAAAGTGGTCATAGTAACCCATCAAACTCGAGCTCGAAGCTGCAAAACCGAACTAGGTTCTCGAAGCCTATCGGTGCAGTGAGGAACTTTGCGTTGAAAGAGGTTTAGTAACCCGTCAACTAGAGTCCGAAATATTCCATCGAACAAGGTTCTAGACAGCTATCGACCTTTTGGAGAGGGGGGGGGGGTAACCTCTAGTTGAAAGTGGTCGCCAGAGACCATCAACCTAGTTCCCAAAAAAATACGATTAAAGTGGCTACTCCACAGTGTCGGGGACATCGAAGGTAACAGTAGAGGAGGCGTTGCGCGATTCTAGGGCCGGACCGAAACCGATTACCTTGGAAGAATACCGATCCAGGTCAATCGAAAATTGTGCATTCGAATGACCCTGATCTCGTTCCTACCCATGAATGCAATCGATTTGATTATATTGGCGCAGGTCAAGCTCAGAGCGTGGTCATCGACCATGCACAATATTCAATTGAGGAATATATCGATTCGCTCAATGAATAATTGATCATTGTAGGTGCATAAATTAAAACTTTTCTTTGCACCGTATGCCGTATATATAGGCATTATTCAGGAAGTGCTAACTTACCTGAAAGTTAGTCACTTCACTCACGCTGCGAAGGATGATGAAACTTAAACCATCCAACCAACCATGAAAAAGTTTGCAGGACCTTCGAGCATGACGATGTCCTTAGTGCTATACAGGAGGCTTTTCCTGAACCCAACTTTATACAAATTGGTAAATTGGCTCCCCTTCCTCGATTAAACAAAATCAACACCACCAGGTACCAGAACCTTAATATCTGGAAAATCCAAGTAGCTGCGGGAACAGACTTAGGACCCATCATTAAGACCACAAAGCTTGCCGTGATTAATTCTCTTGACGTGTTCACTACGTACCACTGCAATGAGCTAGCTCAATGCACCAACTATTGGCGCTATGGGCACGTCAAAAAGAACTGTTGTATGCCTCTCCGTTGTGTCCGTTGCGGTGAAGGACAAAAAGTTGATGAATGCCAAACCCCCAAAGTTCAATTCGACGCCTCAGGAAAACAACTTGAACAAATTGAACAATCTCCTTCTGTTGCATGTGCAACCCAAAAGGCCACCCAGCAAACTAAAAATGCTCCAAGTATAAGTAAATATAAAAAAATGAAAGCTGCAAAGGCTTTCGTCGTAGCTCTTGCCGCTCAGAAGCGAGCCGCACTTAACAACTACGTCGAAAATGGCGTTTCATTTGCCTCGGCATTCGGTCCTCCCTTGAAAGCTGCTTCCAATCAGCCAATTCCTGAGGCTACTTTGACATCTCTCCTTCCTAAGCCAGCGCCAACTCCTGCATCTCGCTCCTCCTGTCCCTCTGGCCCAAGTGAATCCGTCGGTGTGTCGAATGCTATTGTGTGTCTCATTTCCAAACCTGAGAAGCAGAGTCATTTAACGACCAGCTTCAGGCCGATATCCCTACTATCATCAATCAGCAAGCTATATGAAAGGTTCATAACTAGGAAGATCCTCCGTTTTATTGATGACCATGGTTTAATACCAAACTCCCAATTTGGAGCTCGCACTCTTCATAGTACCACTGAATATATTTCAAAACTTCATTTGCGACAATGCAAGCAGAAGGTAAACTATCCTTGCTGGAAGCCTGGATATAGAGAAGGCTTTCGACACCACGTGGATAGTGGGTCTGATCCACAAACTTCTAGTCTATAGTATTCCAAAAGTACTGTGTGGCATTGTTTACCAATTCATGATCCACGGAACCAGGTCAGAGTCCAAAGGAAGTTATCCGGACTATTTTCAGTTGCTGTCGGAGTTCCCCAAGGTTCTGTATTGGGTCCAACTCTCTTCAACATTTGTGTCAGTGATCTGCGCTGTCCTCCGCCTTTGGTTAAGCAACTTAGCTTTGCGGATGATTTGCTTGTATATACAGCATCATCTAGCCCTGCTCACGCCTCAAACTCGCTCAATGAGCATCTAGATAGTCTAGTACAGTACTATCACCGATGGAAGGTCAAGTTGAATCTATCCAAGGTAACTGCAATATGTTTCACTGGCACACATAAAGATCGCCGAGTAACTACAAGTCTGCCAACGTCAATCTACTGCTTGACAACACCCCAATTGCTTTAAAAAGCTCAATGAAGTACATACCTTGGTGTACACTTCATACACAAAATCAACTTTATTGAGCATATCTGGAAAATTTCACAGAAGGTTCTTATGCGAACGAAATACCTTCACAATTCTCTTCGCCGTAATAATCAACTTGACCCAAAAATAAAGATTCTTTGCTTCAAGCAACTTATTCGTCCTATCCTTTCGTATGCCTTTCCTGTTTGGAATTGCATTCCTTCTGCCCAAATGGAAAAGCTGCGAGTACAGAAACGAAAAATCCTCCGCCGTTGTGTTAACTCCGAAAGAAACGCAATGGAAAATGCTGTGTTCGGGGCTTTAACAGTTGCGCTACGTTCGGCACATATGTGGCCAAACGCATGACTGTTGCCAACCGTTACAGGCCCAGCCGGCAGACAGTTGTTCTCCGAAGGCAAAGCAAAGAAGTAAAACAATAAATATAATAAAATAAGAGTCACAAACAAGTGGCTTTTATACAAACCGGGGAACACAGCATTTTGGCGACGAGGATTGGTGAAAGAATTAAAATACGCTATATTTACATTGTGCCATTTCAGTGCATTTCGTTGTGTCTTCTGCAACGAATAATTACGCAGTTCTTCACACGCGGTGACGCCATTTCGTTGTATTTCTGGCAACGAATAATTACGCAGTTCTTCACACGCGGTGACGCCATTTCGTTCTGTCTTTTCGCAACGAATAAATATACATTACAATGAATGGTACTGATGCTACAAATCAAGGTGGAAGCTCAGAGTTAGATGCTTCAGATTCCAGAGGGCCAGTTCAAACGGCAACGAGTGACTTAGATCAAAGGGCAAGCGCGGTTGGGGCAGCTGTAATAGCTAGTTAAAGCGGGCAAATTTTTTTACCAGTGGTGGGAACGCACTGTACAATCTGGCATGCAACGTGCTCCACCCATTAAAGCCAAATCAGGTGAGCTACGCAGAGATCATTTCCAAATTAACGGAACATTTTAACCCCCAGGTAAACGAGGTGGCGGCGTATTATAGGTTCCATAATTGCAACCAAAAATTAGGGCAAACAGTTTCAGAATTCGTGCCCGAACTTCGCCGCTTTGCGTCAGATTGTGGATTTGGTAGTATGTTAGAGAATATGATTCGAAATCAGTTGGTATGCGGGCTAAGAGACAATGCTGTACGCACTCGTCTCCTGCAGGTGGAAAATTTGTCGCTCAATAAGACGGTGGATATTGCATCGCGGGCAGAGACAGCAATAGTACACATACAAGAAATGAATCTGGTTAGCAAATCATTATTTACTGCGGATGGAGCAGTCGGTGTGTCAACTTCAACGCAATCGGGGCAGATCGATCAGATTCAAATGCAACAGTTCAAGGGGCAGTCTAATCCTCAAATGCGTTACTAGGCCATAATTGGTTTCACGCCTTAGGGCTGTCGTTAAAAGGCATTAATTCGCTGCAGGCTATTTCAATGGGTTCGAATGTTCGGGAAGCTTTCATACACCCAGCCGTCGTAGAGGATCATCGTGGTTTAGGTCAATTCACTGGACCGGCAATCAAATTAGACTTCGATAGATCAGCATCTCCTATATACCTAAGGAGTCGACCTGTTCCTTATGCAATGCAAAATAGGGTCGAGGAAGAGCTAGACCGACTACAGAGTGCTGGAGTCCTGCAGCCTATACCTTACTCTGAATGGGCCACGCCTGTTGTGGTAGTTCAAAAACGGGACGGAAGTATCAGACTTTGTGGGCACTACAAAACTACGGTCAATCGGGTATTGTTCCCGGATCGTTATCCACTGCCTACTCTCGAGGATCTGTTTGTCAAACTTTCTGGGGGAACGGTGTTTTCTAAACTGGACTTAGAGCAAGCTTTCACGCAGCTTTCCGTGGATGGGGAAGCATCTAAAGTCCTTGCTATAAATACAATAAAAGGAATTTATGCAGTGAAACGATTACCTTTTGGTATCTCTGCCGCACCGGGGATTTTCCAGAGGTTAATTGAAAACCTTTTAGCCGGTATAGAAGGCGTGAGAGTCCTTATTGATGATATCGTAATAGCGGGTCGTAGCAACAAGGAACATGAAGAACGCTTAAAGTGGGTCTTGGATATCCTATACGAACATGGTTTAAAAATAAAAAAAGCAAAGTGCACGCTCTTTGCCCGGAATATCGAATTCTTGGGACATGGAATCGACGCTGGGGGAATTCACCCATTGCAGGACAAGATTCAAGCTGATCTAAATGCTCCGGCACCGCAGAATAAAACGGAACTTCAAGCACTGCTGGGGATCATAAATTTCTACGATCGGTTTCTGCGAGATAGAGCCACTATTTTTGAACCGTTGTACAAGCTTTTGAATAAAAACACAACGTGGATTTGGACCAAAGACCACAGCAATGCTCTTAATATCATCAAACAAAGGCTGACTACAAGTCCGAAACTTACGCAGGTGATCGTCAGTTAGTGTTGGCATGTGACGCTTCTCCCTACGGCGTGTCAGCAGTGTTATCACACGTTATGGACGATGGCTCGGAGCGACCTATTGGATTTGCATCTCGTACGTTATCACAAACGGAACGGAATTACGCACAGCTGGGTAAGGAAGCATTATCGTTTGTGTTCGGAGTAATAAAATTCCATAAATTCATTTTTGGCAGACCCAGACTTTTATTCGTTACCGACCATAAACCACTGTTGGGGATTTTTAAAAAAGGTGCACCAACTCCACAGCATTTGTCTCCAAGGATGTTACGCTGGTCACTTATTTTGGGAGCTTACGACTACCAGTTCATGCACAGAGAAGATAAGCAGCACGGAAACGCGGATGCTCTTTCTCGGTTACCAATACAAGGATGTATGGTGGAGGAGTTTCCAGAACCAGAGGGTATACACCTACTGGAAATAAAAGAAGGTCCGGTAAATTGAAATCATGTAGCTGTAGCAACAAAGGGAGATTCAACATTTAAAGCGATACTCAAATTTGTTAGAGAAGGTTGGCCAGAGGTGGTAGCAGATGACATTAAGCCTTTATGGAACATACGCGATGAAATTTCAACACAAGGAGATTGTTTACTACGTGCTGACCGTGTCATTGTACAAACAAAACTACGGAAAAAGGTACTGGATGCCATTCATGCATCGCATCTTGGGATCGTACGCACGAAAGCAGCGGCAAGAGCTTACGTATGGTGGCGTGGGTTGAGTAAGGACGTGGAGTTTATTGTGCGCTCATGCCAAACGGGTCAAGAAAATAGGGACAACCCACCAGCAGCTCCTCCGCGTTCTTTGCCAAAGGCTACTCGTTCTTGGGAACGAGTTCACTTGGACTACGCGGGACCTTTACAAGGCAACGTATTTCTGTGTGCGGTGGACGCGTTTTCCAATTTCCCTGTGGAAAAAAAGGTTTCATCGATGTGCGATGCCGAACTTATAAGGAAAGTACGTGAAATGTTTGCGGACTACGGCATACCTTCAATCATTGTGTCCGATAATGGACCTCAATTGAAATAAAAAGGATTCTCCGAATTTTTATCAAGGAATGGAGTGGAAATTATGTTTTCTCCGCCGTTCCACCCTCCTTCTAACGGCGCTGCAGAGCGTACGGTACGCACTTTCAAGAACTTGTGGAAAAAGTACGATATTGTCCAAATTGTCACGAGTTCTATTTGCAATGCGTACGGCTCAATCAAAAAATTTTATGAATTCGCCGGCAGAAGTTTTTTATAAGTATCTGCAGGTGCGCTCTCCCATTGATAATATTCGGCCAAAATAAATTAGCAAAACATCGGACCAAACGCCAAACGCACGACCGTTGCCAACCGTTACAGGCCCAGCCGGCAGACAGTTGTTCTCCGAAGGCAAAGCAAAGAAGTAAAACAATAAATATCATAAAATAAGAGTCACAAACAAGTGGTTTTTATACAAACCGGGGAACACAGCAGGAAACACTTTAGCAATTCTCACCTTTATAGGAAGGCTAACATCGTTCCGATAGACAATTTGCTCCTGTACATCGGGTAGAAATATCTCTCACGCGCGTCAGTCAGCGACAACGAGCTACTTAGGGAAGCTTGTGCTATTGACCTAACATTAATTAATTTTCTGCGAATCAAACCCCCTCGATACATGCATCAGTAGAGAGCTCAATAATGCTCACATACCACTCTACCATCGAGGCTATTTTGACGCACAGCATCAAGTTCAAAAATGAGTAAACTATAAATCTTTCCCTTAGTCGATTAGCTACGAGTATAAATATTTACCCTAGTCTTCACTGTCCAGCCATCCTGAGCTTAGAGAAATTGATCAAATTAATATTTAACTCACACTTCATGCAAGTCCAGCCTCCTCCTCTGTCTTTTACATAGGCCTATTTCATCTAGTCTTCATCTGCTTATTATTTTCCTTCATAAAATTTCGCTTTATTTATTAATTTTTAATTTTAACAAACTTTATTTATCGCAATATGATTTGTTATAATTTATTTTAATTGATTGATTTGAATTCAGTTAATAAAATGTGTTCAACTCTTTTGTTCTCTTGTAAGATGTTCAAACTACGGAGGTTTCAGTTTGTTTCTCTCCTTTGAGCCTAATTCATAGGAATTGGGGAATGGGTCTTTCTCTCATACCGAGAGAGTGAATGGAACAGTGGTTCGTTTCAGCCAACGAACCAAATTTTTTTTTCATCCTCGGTGTGTGTTGTTAGGCAGGGTCAGGTTTGTTTATTTTAGTGACTGTGACCATTTGTTAACGTCGTGACGTCACTGGTTTGTTTACTTTTCGTATGGGGAACTGTTTGATGGTGTTTCTAGGTCTTTTAAAGCGTTTTTAAGCCCTCCTTGATCCTTTTGGTGATTCCTCTCTGTAGGGGCCCTTTTGGTGGCCTATGGTAGTACTTCAAAGTTTGCTGAAGGATTTTTGGGTCATAACACTCTGTCACGTATAAACTTTCCTGCCCCGTGACGAGCCTCCGACTCTTTCGGAGGTGGGTGACTCACCCGGCCTATTGCCCGCGAAGAAAGGTCGTGGGTGGGCGCCACTCGTTTTGGACGAGTCACCCGGCGATTCGCGGTCAAAGCGAGAAATCCCGCGGTCGCGTTAAACAAGAGAGCTCCTAATGAGATTAATAAGAAAAGACGCAACTTTTCTTCCCTTCTGTTATATTTATTTTTCTTTTATTTATTTTTAATCTTATTGATCCCCGGTAGGTGCTAATTCACGGGTTCACCAATTTTCCAAAGTTGTTCCTTAATTATAAATCTTCCTAGGTTACAAATTTCCCTAAGCTATAAATTTTCCTAACTCACAACTTTTCCTACGTTCCTAATTAGATTAAATTACAAAACTGAGTTGTCTATAGTTACAAGCTTTACCTTAACCTCTACTCTGTAACGTTAACTATTCCTATGTCTGGTCATACATGCTTTTAAGTCTACTACTTATCTCTACTGTGTCGCGCTAGCACGCTCCTGCTGCTCCCGTTGCCGCTACTCCTGTTGATCGCCTTCCGACTCACGTTCTGCCTCCAACTCACTCACGCGATCGATTCGATTCGTCAATGTTGTAGCCTTGCACACGCTACGTATGTCGCGCACCCACACCACGGTCAATGTCTTTACTGAATTGTTTCTTTTTTAGACTGCCCAATATCTTTATCGTGTCTCACTACTCACTATATGTGTCTTTGTTGCCATTACTATACTAACCAATGTCTTTCTTGTTTATACTGCGCTGTTAAATGTCTTTTTTTTTTTTTTAAATCTTGCAATTCAAATGTCTTTATCGTTTATTCTTATTGCACTTGTAGGTACTTACCTTTTATTTTTATTAATACTGTAATAATTACTGTAAATAATTACTGTATTATTTCTAAGTAAAACTTAGTTTACAGTTTTTAATTTTATTTAGATTTAAGTAACCTAGTGTGGTCAAGTAACAATAAAATTTATTATTTTTTGTCAGTAAATTAGTTGAGCTCATATAGAGAAGACTTCTTTTTAAATAATTAAATAATTAATATTAAATATAAAAAGATTATGTTTTTGTGATTATTATTTTAAATAAATAAAAATTTTTAAAAATATAATAAATTATAAATAGTTATTGTTTTTTTATTATATTAATGTGTAGTGATAACTATATTGGTGACCCCGACTAGAGAAACTTCTCTAAATAAATTAAAAACTAAATAATTAATTATAAAAACAAAAGAAATAAGTGCAAAACTAAATAAATAGAAAAACAATTAAAATAAAATATAGGTGAAACTAATAAATGAAAAATGAAATAAAATATAAAAATACAAAACTTTTGTGAATGTGAATAGAATTTAAAGAAATAAAATAATAATTAAATAATAATTAAAATCATATTTTATGTTGTGAATTCATATATATATAGTTTAAATAACATTTAAATAAAATAACGTGACAGAAATGACATGAATTGAAATTAATTTAATTTCATAAAATTTATATGAATTGAAATGTGAAGACAAATGAATTTAAATTTAAAAATTGATCATGAGTGAAAATTAAATAAAATATTATAAATAAATTAATAAGCAAATACTTTATGAAGAATTATATATAAATATATACATATATTTATATTTATAACAAAAAGAAAATATATGCGGATAAAATAAAATGAACCATTTTGAAATATGTTATAATAATAAATAATAATAATAATAAATAATTTTGTGACATAAATTATGAAATAGTTTTCGTGAATTAGGTTGAACTATTGAAAGAAAATTATATTCTTAAAAATAAATCAATACTATTTTCTTTAAACATTTAAAATAATACAAATATAAAATTTATTTAAATTTTAATTCAAAGAAAACCAACTTTAAATCAATTACTGAGGATTTAAAAAAAAAATTTAATTTCAACAAACTAATCCATTAGATTTCTGTGACATCAATTGTGAATTAAATGAAATTAAATAAAACTAATTAAAATTAATAACTATTTTTCCATATCAAGTGGAAATTCATTTAATTTAATTTAGAGAGTGCGTTTAAATAATAAATTGAAAATAAACATTTATATATGAAAGAGTTATGTTATATATAATGGATTAAAATATAAAGAACACACATTAAGAACATAGAACACATCAAGACATCATGAAGACAATTTAAGAAGAAGAAGAACAAGAAGAAGAAGAAGAAGAAAACATCAAGAAAAGAAATTAAGAATATCTATCTGCCTTTTTGTAAAGTAAGTCCCTACTTTTTCTTCTTTGATTAAACGGAGCATTATTATTAAACAAAAATATTTCGTCTGTTTTCGCACTTTTCCATCTTATTATATTATCATATATCTTATTATTTATTAAATTGTTATATATCATATTAAATTAACATCGAAAAATAATTCAAATTTTCATTATGAATTTACCTGAAAATACTGATGCCTCAGGTAATGGGGGTGTTTTACGATCAACTGGTGATTCTGAGCCTCAGATCGGTAGTGCTACATTTCATAAACTCCCAACCTTCTGGTCATCCATGCCTGAAGCTTGGTTTTTACAGGCGGAAAATATTTTTCAAATTAATTGGATAAGTAGCGATCAAAGCACATTTCAACACGTGGTTGCAATACTACCACAAGATATAATTGGATGTGTCGTGGATCTAATAAGAAATCCACCTATTAATAATAAATATGAAAATTGGAATTGAAATCAGAAATCGAGATTGGAGATCGGTAGCCTTCCTCTTTTTACCGTGATATGGAGACATCAATGGGTTCTTCAAACATTATTAATACTAATCTTCTAAAAAAATGTGGATGAGAAAATTGCCTGAAGCAATCAAAATTGCGGTTATTTCTTCAGGTAAAGATGATATAAATGCTCTAATAAAAATTGCAGATGATGTTTGGGAAGTTATTCAACCGCGCGAAGTTTATGCTGTTCATACTTCTCAAACAACAAACGCTCAAATAGGAATAGCTAATGCCGTTGCCTCTCTTTCACTTGAGATTAAAGATTTAAGGATGTTTCCGATTTGCGAGAAATCTTTCGACCATTTAATGATTACCCACATAGCCGATTGCGTTACCGCTCGAACTCTAGGTCGAGGTCTTCAACACCAAACAGAAAATTAAATGGGAAGTGCTGGTATCATGCAAACTTCGGTAATAAAGCCACTAAATGTTTACTTCCCTGTAATTATAAGGAAAAATCAAATGATTTAAACAATTAAGAACTAGCATCAAAGCGACAGATGCTAGTTTCCTTTTGACACGTCGCCTTATTGTTACAGATCCATTGACAAAATTTCGTTTTCTTATCGATACTGGGCAGATATTTCTGTTTTACCTCGCCGTTTTTTCCCAGACTGCAAGAGTTCATCAGCAATAAACCTTACGGCAGCTAATGGAACCCCTATTAAAGTTTTCGGCAATAAGTTACAAACTGTTTCTCTTAATTTACGTAGGGATTTTCCTTTTCTTTTTACAATTGCTGCAGTAGATAAACCTATTATTGGGGCAGATTTTCTTGCGAAATTTGGGATACTTGTAGATCTTCGTAATAAACGACTTATTGATACGAAAACGCAGTTAAAGGTTTCTGGGGTATGCTCTTCAGCTATTACTCCTTCAACAAAAATTTCTTTGCTGACCAATAAATTTTCACAACTTTTGAAAGAATTTCCAGAAATAACTTCAAATTCAAATTTTACTGCTGAAATTAAGCATTCAATCCAAAATCATATTTTTACTTCTGGACCTCTTCCTTTTTCTTCTCCTCGACGTTTAGATGTTACCAAAAACAAAATTGCAAAAGATGAATTTGCTACTTTATGTAAACTTGGTATTTGTAGACCGTCAAGATCTCTGGCATCCTCGCCTCTTCATTTGGTTCCTAAACTAAATGGAGATTGGAGACCTTGTGGTGATTTCCGTCGACTTAATAATATTACTATAGCGGACAGATACCCATTACCACATATACAAAATTTCAATTTGAATTTAAGCGGTTGCAAAATTTTTTCAAAGATAGACCTTTGTCGAGCATATAATCAAATTCCTGTTGCTGAAGAGGATATTCACAAGACAGCCATAACGACACCCTTTGGAATGTTTGAGTTTCTTCGAATGCCTTTTGGATTACGGAACGCGGCTCAAACATTTCAGAGATTTATGAATGCCAGTGACAGCACTGCCAGTGACAGCCACCAATCTATCTTACAAAGAGTGCAAAACAGTCTATTCAGACAGATATCGAATGCGCCATGGTTTCTCAAAACAACAGAGCTTCACGAAATACTCAACATGCCAACAGTTAAAGAGGAAATTGCTTCATATGGGTGCAAATATAAGGCAAGATTACAAAATCACCAAAACCGGCTTGCTGGGCAACTAACGATCCCAGAAATAAATCATCGCCTAAAAAAGAGACGGGACATATTTGAAGAGGAAAGTCAGCACTTGGGCTGACTGCAAAAATTAAGGGCTCTATTCCATTGGGAGTAGCACCCAACATAAAGTAAAACCAAACATCCCTTCTGCTTATAGCTTCACACGGCTGATCGCAAGATTTTAAGAGGAAAAAAAGGACACTGAAGCCAGTCAATTATGCGGTCAGAAAATACAGTACAATATAAAATAGATACAGTACAAAATAAAGCGGTACAAAATACAGTCAGAATTCATAACTACGACGCTCATAATGCGATAACAACCATCAAGGACACTATGGATAGAGCATGCTTGTGCGTGTTAGGTTTAGGTTTAGGTTTTCAGGGTGGAGTGTTCACACCGATTGTACGATCCACTGCCACTCGGAGGCCAGATGGCCCATTGTGATGCCCTTTAGTTTTGAAAAACCCCTTCCTCTCCTATCGCTTTTACCTTTTGCCTTCTGCTCTGAGGCATTTCCACGTTTGAGCAAAGTTCCTTACTTGTTGGACATCCATGGCTCCTACATCCCCCATCCCTCTGAAGGATTCACTTCCCAGTATGAGCCGCCGACTTTCGGCCAATGCTGGGCAGGAGCATAAAAGGTGTTCCACAGTCTCCTCTTCCTCGTCGCACTCCTTACAGAGACTGTCGTTTGCAAGCCCCCACCTTTGGAGGTTTTTCCCAACCGGACAGTGTCCTGTAATGACCATTGTGATGGTCCGCACCGAGGTCTTTGTTGCTCTTAACAAGCCCGCCGTTCTTACCTCATCAATTCTGGGCCACAGTTGCCTTGAGTTGAAGCAGTCGTCTCTGTTGCTCCATCTCTTGCTGTGTTGTTCCCGAATTATCCTGTCTATGGTCTCTTTCAACAATCTCATCTGTGGCTTTGTGGAGTTAGCTTCTTCAGCACTGTGAATTTCGGTTCCGATCCTTGCCAGTTTATCCGCCCGTATGTTCCCTTCCACATAGTTGTGTGCGGGTACCCAACAGAGGCTGACTTTGTCTCGGATCCAGGACAGTGCTTCCCGGCAACTCATCACTGCCTTTGATTTGATTGTCTTAGATTCCAGTGATCTAAGAGCCGCTTGACTGTCGCAGTAGATTGTGACTTTCCGAATTTCTTCGCTAGTCAGCTGTGTTAGTCTTGCTGCTCTCTCTATTGCGTTGATTTCCGCTTGCAGTATACTACAGTCTTTATTGAGTCTATGTGACTCTTCGACTTGTAGTATCTCCGTGTATACGCCAACCCCAGTTCCCGTTACAGTTACTGAGCCGTCCGTGAATACGCTCATTCCTCCTCTGTTCAGGATGTGACCTTTGTCCCACTCATCTCTGGTTGGGATTTTGATCTCTAACTCCTCCCCAAACCACTGCCTTGCCACCATGTAGTCCGTGTGCTGTCGTAGCACTCCGGCTTCCACGGTGCCTCCCATTTTCAACATCTCTTCCAGTATACTAGCATGACCCTGGTCTGTATGCCTCCATTGTTTTGTTTCCCTCAACCTGAGGGCTGCTTTGGCTGCCAGACCCTTTGTAAAGAGGTCTAACGGTTGCAAGCTTAACATCGCCTCTAGCGCCGTTTGAGGTGTGCTCTTAATAGCTCCCGTTATGCTTATCGCTGCTAGTCGCTGTACCTTCCCCAACATCTGTTTATTAATCTCCTTGTCCATGGCTTTCCACCATACAAGGGCTCCATACGTGATAATGGGTCTGACGATCATTGTGTAGATCCACTGTATGATCCGTGGCTGTAGACCCCATTTCCTCCCAAACATCTTCCTACATGTGTAGAGAGTGTTTATTCCTTTTTTCATCCTTTCCTCCACATTTCTCCTTCAAGTGAGTTTAGAGTCCAGGATGACTCCTAAGTACTTTGCCTCTCTCGAGAGATCTAGTACTTGTCCTTTCACCTTTGGTAGTCTGACCTGCGGTGTCTTATATCTTCTGGTGAAGAGAACAAGCTTCATCTTTTCAGGATTTATCCCTAGCCCGTTCTCCTCTGCCCATTTATTTGTCTCCCCTAAGGCTTCACACATGGTATCGCATATCTTTTGTAGGTCTTTGCCAGTTGTCAGTATGACGACGTCATCTGCGTAGGCGGTGACCCTTACTCTTCTACTCCTGAGGTCTTTTAAGATCGAGTTTATTACGATCAACCACAAAAGTGGGGACATTACCCCTCCTTGTGGCGTGCCTCTGGTCGCCCGTCTTCTGATCTTGTTATTCCCCACTTCTGTACTGATAATTCTGCTGGTTAGCATACTTATTATCCAGTGCGTTATGGTGGCCTCCACGTTCAACTTCTCTAATGCCTCCCTTATTGCATTGGTCTTTACATTGTTGAAGGCTCCCTCTATGTCCAGAAACGCCCCTATGTCATATTCCTTTTGCTGGAGGGATTTTTCGATCGTTCCAACCACTTCATGCAGCGCACTTTCCACCGATTTATCTTTGAGGTAGGCGTGCTGTGCTATACACTCCTCCTCTATTTTGGTCTTCTGCTTAATGTTAAGGTCCAAAAGCCTCTCCATTGTCTTTAATAGGAACGAGGAGAGGCTCCGCAGATTTATTCCATCCGGCCCCGCAGATTTATAATGCTCGAATGTTTTCAACGCCCATATTACCTTCTCCTTGGTGATGGCGTCTCTTATAGTTACCTCCTTTGGACTAATCCTGATCGTTGGGTTCTCATCCTCGCCACATGTTGTCAGGCAGCCAGGGAAGTGAGTCTCCATCAGCAGCTCTAGTGTTTCCTTGCTCGACTCCGTCCACGAACCATTTGGTCTCTTCAGGTTTCCCGTGACTATGACGTCTTTGGAAAGAATTTTCCTGAACCTTGAGGCCTCGTTCACGTCCTCTATGGAGTTAAGGAAGTCGACCAGGGAGTCCCATTTTGCCTTTCTTATCTTAATCTTATACTCATTAAACCTGCGCTTGTAATTAGCCCAGTCCTCCTCTCCTTTACTTTTCTTTGCTTTGTTATAAAGCCTTCTAGTAACGTCCCTCTGTTGCTTGAGCTCTTTGTTCCACCTCTTATTGGTTTCCCTTTGAGCTCTGCTTATTGGGCAAGTTTTCTGGAAGGCTTTTAGCAAGATCTCGCAAAGTTGTTTCACGGACTTTTCCAGATCCGCCACCGTGTGGAGATAGGTACCGAAGCACTGAGTGCTCTTTGTTTTCATTGCCTTCTCCACTTCGGTGGAAAAACTATTCCAGTCCGTGTTCCTTGGATTCCTGTAGGGTTTTCCTACCTGAACCTTCCGGTTAATGTCGAAGAGAATTCTCCCATGATCCGTAAAGGAGTGCTCGGGAGAAACTCTCCAGTTTTCTACTTTTAAATTAATAGTGTTAGTGGCCAATGTAAGGTCTATTACCTCCTCCCTAATCTTGTTAGTAAAGGTGGGTGAATCACCCCGATTACAGATTGTTAGGTTGGTAGCAATTATAAACTCTAGAATTGACTCATCACTTCTGTTGATGTCAATGCTCCCCCATTGGACGTGATGACCATTCGCGTCGCAACCCATCACCATTTGCCATCCTCTAGTTTCGGCCTCTTGTACAAGGGCCCGGACCGCTGCTGATGGGGGGTCTCCTTCCTCGTATGGCATGTACGTTGAGGCCAGGAGCAAGTTTGTTTTGCCCCTCTCCTCTAATACTGCCACCACCAAGTCGTTCGTGCTGTGCTGCGAAAGTAAAGTGAGATTGAGTGATCTCTTTGCTACTATACACGCCCTCTTTTTACCTGTTTTGCTTGAATGCAGTAGACTATAACTTTTTGACCCAAGTCCTCGGATTTTGTCTCCTGGCAGCCATGGTTCCTGGACTAAGGCCAAGTCTACTCCATTCTCCTCCATGTACAGCATCAAATCCTCGGTGGCCGCCTCACAGTGGTGCAAGTTACTTTGTACCACCTGCAGCCTCCTCGGTGCCGCTCTTTGACTCATTTGGAAGCCTCACCTTCGCTGCGCTGAAACCGAATTTGATGCTTCCTTTTGAGTCCTTAAGTTTGGCAAAGGACTCATCGTCGACCGTCACGACCAGGTCTTTGCCAACTCCATTTGGACACTTGTTCGTGGAGATAATTCTCCATTTACTTGTGTCCAAGCCATTCTGCTTGGAAACTAACTTCATCGTGGCTTCATCCTCCACTAGTGGAGGAGGAATCCATAACAGTGCTAGCTTCCTCAGAGGGAGACTCGATTTCGGGATGACCTCCAATTTGGCGTGTTTATCGTGCAGCGTCTAGTTTTCCCGTGACGTCATCGGGCTAGTGTAAGCGCCTACGCGTGATTGTTGTTGATTAGCGTTGGATAAAACTAAAAATTAGTGTAAATCTATCTATTCTGTCTCCGTACTACTCTATACAACAATTGTATTAAAGAGATAAGCATCTTAAATCATTAAGTACATACTAATGAGAAACACTTAGTATAATTTCATCTCGAAGTTTTCATGAAAAATCTACGGCGTTGACCTTGACTACGCCTTTTGGGTTTTTTATTACATTTGGTTCGGATCAGATCAAATGCATAACATGCAATTGCCACAACGTCGTTGCTCCAGACTGAAAGTTGGATCAATTATTTAGATTATCGAAAATCGTTTCGTTTCGTTTCGTTCCGTTGCCAGTTTTCGTTTAGTGTTGTCAAAAACACACAAAGGGCATTATGTTTTAATAAGTAAAGACAGAATGGAATAAGCCTTATACATACTACTGAAAATTTAGCTTTCCAATTTTAATTTAAAATTTTATTTTGTCTTACTACTCGAGTACTAAATTACTCGTAGCGTTTTTTATTCACAATTTCACCCGGATCAATAAAAACAACACGGTTTGTATTGTAAATTAACGTATAAATTAATTCCAAATAATTAAAGGTCTGAAAAGTTAAATTACACCTTATTAAACCAGTACACTATTCAAATAATAGATTTCATGAACACATTAATTTTTGACACCGATATCGATCTTAACAATTTAATTAATACGATTATATTCAAAAAAGTTGGTCAAATACACCCGTTAATTATTCCACTAGAAATATTTAAGCAAAAATTAATTGAATCACAGGAAAAATTACCTGTAGAAAATTTCTATCCTGTCGCGCTTAAAGCAGAAAATATGCGTGCAATACTGGGGATATCGGGAATTGTTTCTTATGTAAAGAATGATGTTTTAGTTTTCATCATAAGGGTACCAATGTCAAGGAATATTCGAGGTTTATAGCATTATACCGATTCCACGAAAGGAAAATTTATTAGGAGCTACTGTAATGATTAATCCTTAGTAAAAACATTTAGTTATATCTAAGAATAAAAATAACTCCGTTAATTTGATATCCCATGTAATTTGTTGTTGGATTTCGGAAAGTTTAGTTACGGTCGAAATTGGTATTCTGCGTGCCATAGGTAAACAGGTTTTTTGTTAAGAAAGTTGAGAGATTTGGAACGAAACCAGTTTCGTAACAGATTTGAACGTAAATTTTGGCCAGAATACCAACTTAAGGAATTCTGTCAGAAACAAAATCTGTGAACTTTCCTAACAGAGATCTGTTAACTTCACGAAAGTGGCCAGAATCGCCCCGAATATGAGAGAAAAATGTAAAGATTTGGGTCCAGAAATGATATGTAAAACAGTAACGTTTATCAATTCTTATACGAATGGTATTCGTGAAACAGAGCTATTCGTTGGCAATAAAATGTTAGATTGTGATGTAAGGAAACTTAAAAATTATTTAGAAATTTGGCATAAATTAGAAAGTCAAAACACTCGGTTATGTACAGTTACAAGACCCACTCATTTAACTGTAAACTGTGAAGAAGAAGAAGATATAAAACTAACATTAAAAAGGAAGAATTGTATAGTTATAACTATATATCACATATTAAATCCTACTATTTAGTTATTATGATATTAAAATTGTAATGAAAAAATTTTTGGTTGTCTGTAAAGGCGGTTTACGGACGATAATTTTACGTGATAACGTCATAAGAAAACATTGATGAAAAAATTATAGTTAAACCGGCTAAATTTAATCCGGTTTAGGGAAATTAGCTGAAGTTAATCCGGTTTAAACAATTTTGCTTTGAAGACTAAATTCGACCTTACTATAAAAAATAGTTTAATTTCCCATTTCAAATTTTCAAATTGTTGTTATATCAATAATATTTTCATGAACATGCTAATTTATGCGAAAGATATTGGCGCGCTCTGGCTCTGATAAGCCATAACCAAAGCTTCACAGTTTGCTGTATCACACACGCACACGAATATTATTAATACAACAACAATTTGAAGATCGCTTTGCAATAGGCAAACGCAAAATGAAAAGAAAATGCGCTGAAGCTCTCGCTTGCACGCTCAGCTCAGGCGGAACGTGACAATGAGTCATGAATTTTCGTGTGTGCAGCCGGCCATCGATTTATTAGACGTTATCACGTCAAAACTTGCTAGAAGATGATTGTTGCGCAACAGAACATACAAGATTTGTGAATGAAATTTTATCATATGGCCTGTTAAGATAACTAATGGAAATTTGAAAGAACTTTCAGAAACTGCACATAAATTAAACATGGTGAAAGAATGTAATGTAAACATTTGTTTTATCCAAAATTCTAAAACTCAGGTACTTTTTATTAATTATTTTCTAACAATACTATTTTCAGGCTAAATTCATTTTAGCTAAAACTTATTTTTTCCTTTTAAGTACATATCATATTTTATTGTTAAGCTTTTTTAAAAAAATATTTCATATTGTATAATTTTATTTTCTCCTTTTCAGTCTTTTGAAATCTTGCAATCAACACAAGATAAAATTATATGTCAACATTTTTAAGGGTTTCTAAAAATTTGCACGACCATTTTCAAGGACTACGAGGTACATGTATTTCGCATCAACCTCCTCTTCAAACCCTGCTCTGCACATTGTAATCTATTAATTCAGATGCCATGCGTTTACCAAGATTGCAATGCACCCAACCAAATTTATGTTTATAGGGGTTGTATTCACCAAACACAGAGAGCATCAGGGTTTGATATGGAATGAACCATCACTTTTATTCTGTCTGTATTATTCTCATTCTGTCCGTTTCTTTCAATGCATCGATATTGCATGGCTTCTTTCCAGTTAGTTTTGAGTTATCCACTTCGTCTATCCGAAGTCATTCCAGCGAAGTGACTCTGCTAAGAGCAACGTAGACTTGACCATTTGCGAATAGCATTGATCCTAGATATACAACCGCGTAGTCCATAGTACTTCCTTGCATCTCATGTACTGTTGATGTCCATGATAGCATGACTGGCAGCATTCTTCTTTCAGCGGTTCCGTCACTTTACTTTGCCGAGAGCTGTATTGGCTTTGGATGTATTACATTCACGCAATCGTTCCCAAAGTTTACACGTATTGATGGTATATTTTCTGCATACATTTGATCTCGACTAAAATTTCGACAGATAATTTCAACGATCATTCCTATTGCGCCATTTACTAATCCTTTGGATACATCAATATGGGATCGAAGCATGATTTTAGCTCCTTCAAATATTTCCAATTCTTTTGTCTCCTGTCTTATTGATGTCGCTAGGTTTGATTCTTCCTATGTAGTTAGATGTTATCAATTCTTCGTGTGGCATTGACCATTTGATCTTGGACTTTAATTTTGTAGGTTCTCACTCCTTTTAATTTGAAATGTTCGAGTACTGCTTTGTTGTGTGTATTTACTTGCTCATTTGTTGAATATATTCGAAGGGCCTTTTCAATCGAGAATTCTCCGGCTGTGTCGTTATATAGCTTCTTCTCAGGTACTGCAAAGTATTCAGCTCGGAGCTCACCAATTCTTAATGCTTTCAGTATGTCGATAAATGTCGTTCTCCCTTGTTGTCTCATTTTCTCTATCAATTCAATTAATCCGAACAGCTGCCATAGATGCGTTGCTGGTATCAATATCTCAGGGTGATCATATACTTGATTTCCTTCAAGTGGTGGTCATTGTAGCAGGTCACCGAGGAGCAGTACATTAATACCGCCAAATTCTTCTTCATTATTTGTCAACTGCTTCAGCCTAGAATCTATCATTCATAGCATTTCGTATAGGACCATTGATATTTCATCTATGAAGAGGAACAGAATGTCTTTCCACCGCAGCCATAATGTTCCCGTTAGCATTGGCATCTGTACTAGTCGGCCATCCTTGTGAACTGGTAGTTTCAGAGTGCTATGTAGGTTGAGCCTTGAACAAGACGAGCTGCTCTTCTCTTTTTGTTTAGCATTCATGGCTCACTGTGCTTTATGGAACTGATTATCGTTCATTGGTTGTTCTGGGATTTCTTTCTTTTCTCATTCATCTATCAGATGTGGTGTTTCTTGATCCAGAAACTTGAAGGCATGTGCTTGATTGAGAGCAGTCTCTAATAGTCGGCCATTTTCTCGATACATTTGTTCACGTATTGAAGTGAAACTTCCTTTCTGGGGGTATTTCGAACGATTCATGAAACGCTAATCTGGACTGCGTGTCCGTAAATGTCTTACTGAGCATCGAACCGACAACACAAAATTGATAACCACGTACGCTATGCATGTGCCATAATCTCACTTAATTCGCATTCGTTAAAGAGTGGGCTTAAGATTGAACATAACGCAGAGTCAATCAGTCAGTAATCAAGATTTACGTAATTATATAATATATATGTGTATACAATAATAATAATTATAAGAGTAATAACAATTATTATAATAATTTAATAATAAAAAACATTAAAATAAAAAAGTTACCCCACTCGAAGTTTCACTCCAACTGACTGTCCCAGACAGAACCATTTTATTTGTCTAAGCCGTTGTTCATTTGTCCTGTCTCGTGTCCTGTATCAAATTTTCCAACCAGCTCATTTTCATCGCGAAATGATATATATTGAACTAGCAGGCTATAATAGTAATATGTATTCTAGATCGGACACTACCACAAAGTATGGTTCTCGTTCCACTGCTGGCACTCTCCGTATCATCATGTGAGTGTTGTTATTAAGTGTTATCAGTCGATTTATTTGTACTGGCTCTGTTCCATCTTCATACTGAGCCACACTTACTTTGTCTTCGTCTTGTCGCTGGCGAAAGTGCTGTTCGATTAGCATTGCAAAGTCTAGCAAACTCATGTTTGTTGTGAGACGTGGCATCACCTAAAAGCGAGGGAGGTTAAGACATCATAAATATACTACCCGAACCACTAACCATACCCACAACACTATACTCACAACCAAGCATAACCATAGCGGAGTGGAGTGTGCCAACATAAAAGAATCTAAAAATAAATAATATAAATAAAAGAAATTGGACATATCACTATACTCACTATCACGCATAATTATAACTCGAAACAAAACTATAACATAAATAAACGAACCATTGGATAATACTTACGTGAACATCATATGTATGCCATTCGCATAAAATTCACGTCGAAACATAAAACACACAACCGCACAACACTATCCTAACCTCTAATGAATGTCAGAACGGAACACATGTCGAAACAACTAACACGATCAAATTCTAACAAACGAAACAACAAACGCAGTTCTAAAAATCTCCGCCAGTCACCGGTAGATGGCGCCTCTCGGAAATTGAATGCGTTTCGTAGGTAGATGATAACCTCGCACCAACGGTTAAAAGTTCCGGCTGCCAGAAATAAAAAGCGTAGCGAAATTGGAAGGATCACCAGTAGTTGAGATCAACTTATCAATCCTCGGAGTCAGGCAGACCTAGTTAAAGCGAGTAGACAAATAGGAAAAAGTAAGTGATCCAAACCAAACAAGGTTCTAGAAACCTATCGGTTCTGTACGTTTCGGAGCTTGAGTTTGAAAGTGGTCATAGTAACCCATCAAACTCGAGCTCGAAGCTGCAAAACCGAACTAGGTTCTCGAAGCCTATCGGTGCAGTGAGGAACTTTGCGTTGAAAGAGGTTTAGTAACCCGTCAACTAGAGTCCGAAATATTCCATCGAACAAGGTTCTAGACAGCTATCGACCTTTTGGAGAGGGGGGGGGGGTAACCTCTAGTTGAAAGTGGTCGCCAGAGACCATCAACCTAGTTCCCAAAAAAATACGATTAAAGTGGCTACTCCACAGTGTCGGGGACATCGAAGGTAACAGTAGAGGAGGCGTTGCGCGATTCTAGGGCCGGACCGAAACCGATTACCTTGGAAGAATACCGATCCAGGTCAATCGAAAATTGTGCATTCGAATGACCCTGATCTCGTTCCTACCCATGAATGCAATCGATTTGATTATATTGGCGCAGGTCAAGCTCAGAGCGTGGTCATCGACCATGCACAATATTCAATTGAGGAATATATCGATTCGCTCAATGAATAATTGATCATTGTAGGTGCATAAATTCAAACTTTTCTTTGCACCGTATGCCGTATATATAGGCATTATTCAGGAAGTGCTAACTTACCTGAAAGTTAGTCACTTCACTCACGCTGCGAAGGATGATGAAACTTAAACCATCCAACCAACCATGAAAAAGTTTGCAGGACCTTCGAGCATGACGATGTCCTTAGTGCTATACAGGAGGCTTTTCCTGAACCCAACTTTATACAAATTGGTAAATTGGCTCCCCTTCCTCGATTAAACAAAATCAACACCACCAGGTACCAGAACCTTAATATCTGGAAAATCCAAGTAGCTGCGGGAACAGACTTAGGACCCATCATTAAGACCACAAAGCTTGCCGTGATTAATTCTCTTGACGTGTTCACTACGTACCACTGCAATGAGCTAGCTCAATGCACCAACTATTGGCGCTATGGGCACGTCAAAAAGAACTGTTGTATGCCTCTCCGTTGTGTCCGTTGCGGTGAAGGACAAAAAGTTGATGAATGCCAAACCCCCAAAGTTCAATTCGACGCCTCAGGAAAACAACTTGAACAAATTGAACAATCTCCTTCTGTTGCATGTGCAACCAAAAAGGCCACCCAGCAAACTAAAAATGCTCCAAGTATAAGTAAATATAAAAAAATGAAAGCTGCAAAGGCTTTCGTCGTAGCTCTTGCCGCTCAGAAGCGAGCCGCACTTAACAACTACGTCGAAAATGGCGTTTCATTTGCCTCGGCATTCGGTCCTCCCTTGAAAGCTGCTTCCAATCAGCCAATTCCTGAGGCTACTTTGACATCTCTCCTTCCTAAGCCAGCGCCAACTCCTGCATCTCGCTCCTCCTGTCCCTCTGGCCCAAGTGAATCCGTCGGTGTGTCGAATGCTATTGTGTGTCTCATTTCCAAACCTGAGAAGCAGAGTCATTTAACGACCAGCTTCAGGCCGATATCCCTACTATCATCAATCAGCAAGCTATATGAAAGGTTCATAACTAGGAAGATCCTCCGTTTTATTGATGACCATGGTTTAATACCAAACTCCCAATTTGGAGTTCGCACTCTTCATAGTACCACTGAATATATTTCAAAACTTCATTTGCGACAATGCAAGCAGAAGGTAAACTGTCCTTGCTGGAAGCCTGGATATAGAGAAGGCTTTCGACACCACGTGGATAGTGGGTCTGATCCACAAACTTCTGGTCTATAGTATTCCAAAAGTACTGTGTGGCATTGTTTACCAATTCATGATCCACGGAACCAGGTCAGAGTCCAAAGGAAGTTATCCGGACTATTTTCAGTTGGTGTCGGAGTTCCCCAAGGTTCTGTATTGGGTCCAACTCTCTTCAACATTTGTGTCAGTGATCTGCGCTGTCCTCCGCCTTTGGTTAAGCAACTTAGCTTTGCGGATGATTTGCTTGTATATACAGCATCATCTAGCCCTGCTCACGCCTCAAACTCGCTCAATGAGCATCTAGATAGTCTAGTACAGTACTATCACCGATGGAAGGTCAAGTTGAATCTATCCAAGGTAACTGCAATATGTTTCACTGGCACACATAAAGATCGCCGAGTAACTACAAGTCTGCCAACGTCAATCTACTGCTTGACAACACCCCAATTGCTTTAAAAAGCTCAATGAAGTACATACCTTGGTGTACACTTCATACACAAAATCAACTTTATTGAGCATATCTGGAAAATTTCACAGAAGGTTCTTATGCGAACGAAATACCTTCACAATTCTCTTCGCCGTAATAATCAACTTGACCCAAAAATAAAGATTCTTTGCTTCAAGCAACTTATTCGTCCTATCCTTTCGTATGCCTTTCCTGTTTGGAATTTCATTCCTTCTGCCCAAATGGAAAAGCTGCGAGTACAGAAACGAAAAATCCTCCGCCGTTGTGTTAACTCCGAAAGAAACGCAATGGGAAATGCTGTGTTCGGGGCTTTAACAGTTGCGCTACGTTCGGCACATATGTGGCCAAACGCACGACTGTTGCCAACCGTTACAGGCCCAGCCGGCAGACAGTTGTTCTCCGAAGGCAAAGCAAAGAAGTAAAACAATAAATATAATAAAATAAGAGTCACAAACAAGTGGCTTTTATACAAACCGGGGAACACAGCATTTTGGCGACGAGGATTGGTGAAAGAATTAAAATACGCTATATTTACATTGTGCCATTTCAGTGCATTTCGTTGTGTCTTCTGCAACGAATAATTACGCAGTTCTTCACACGCGGTGACGCCATTTCGTTGTATTTCTGGCAACGAATAATTACGCAGTTCTTCACACGCGGTGACGCCATTTCGTTCTGTCTTTTCGCAACGAATAAATATACATTACAATGAATGGTACTGATGCTACAAATCAAGGTGGAAGCTCAGAGTTAGATGCTTCAGATTCCAGAGGGCCAGTTCAAACGGCAACGAGTGACTTAGATCAAAGGGCAAGCGCGGTTGGGGCAGCTGTAATAGCTAGTTAAAGCGGGCAAATTTTTTTACCAGTGGTGGGAACGCACTGTACAATCTGGCATGCAACGTGCTCCACCCATTAAAGCCAAATCAGGTGAGCTACGCAGAGATCATTTCCAAATTAACGGAACATTTTAACCCCCAGGTAAACGAGGTGGCGGCGTATTATAGGTTCCATAATTGCAACCAAAAATTAGGGCAAACAGTTTCAGAATTCGTGCCCGAACTTCACCGCTTTGCGTCAGATTGTGGATTTGGTAGTATGTTAGAGAATATGATTCGAAATCAGTTGGTATGCGGGCTAAGAGACAATGCTGTACGCACTCGTCTCCTGCAGGTGGAAAATTTGTCGCTCAATAAGACGGTGGATATTGCATCGCGGGCAGAGACAGCAATAGTACACATACAAGAAATGAATCTGGTTAGCAAATCATTATTTACTGCGGATGGAGCAGTCGGTGTGTCAACTTCAACGCAATCGGGGCAGATCGATCAGATTCAAATGCAACAGTTCAAGGGGCAGTCTAATCCTCAAATGCGTTACTAGGCCATAATTGGTTTCACGCCTTAGGGCTGTCGTTAAAAGGCATTAATTCGCTGCAGGCTATTTCAATGGGTTCGAATGTTCGGGAAGCTTTCATACACCCAGCCGTCGTAGAGGATCATCGTGGTTTAGGTCAATTCACTGGACCGGCAATCAAATTAGACTTCGATAGATCAGCATCTCCTATATACCTAAGGAGTCGACCTGTTCCTTATGCAATGCAAAATAGGGTCGAGGAAGAGCTAGACCGACTACAGAGTGCTGGAGTCCTGCAGCCTATACCTTACTCTGAATGGGCCACGCCTGTTGTGGTAGTTCAAAAACGGGACGGAAGTATCAGACTTTGTGGGCACTACAAAACTACGGTCAATCGGGTATTGTTCCCGGATCGTTATCCACTGCCTACTCTCGAGGATCTGTTTGTCAAACTTTCTGGGGGAACGGTGTTTTCTAAACTGGACTTAGAGCAAGCTTTCACGCAGCTTTCCGTAGATGGGGAAGCATCTAAAGTCCTTGCTATAAATACAATAAAAGGAATTTATGCAGTGAAACGATTACCTTTTGGTATCTCTGCCGCACCGGGGATTTTCCAGAGGTTAATTGAAAACCTTTTAGCCGGTATAGAAGGCGTGAGAGTCCTTATTGATGATATCGTAATAGCGGGTCGTAGCAACAAGGAACATGAAGAACGCTTAAAGTGGGTCTTGGATATCCTATACGAACATGGTTTAAAAATAAAAAAAGCAAAGTGCACGCTCTTTGCCCGGAATATCGAATTCTTGGGACATGGAATCGACGCTGGGGGAATTCACCCATTGCAGGACAAGATTCAAGCTGTTCTAAATGCTCCGGCACCGCAGAATAAAACGGAACTTCAAGCACTGCTGGGGATCATAAATTTCTACGATCGGTTTCTGCGAGATAGAGCCACTATTTTTGAACCGTTGTACAAGCTTTTGAATAAAAACACAACGTGGATTTGGACCAAAGACCACAGCAATGCTCTTAATATCATCAAACAAAGGCTGACTACAAGTCCGAAACTTACGCAGGTGATCGTCAGTTAGTGTTGGCATGTGACGCTTCTCCCTACGGCGTGTCAGCAGTGTTATCACACGTTATGGACGATGGCTCGGAGCGACCTATTGGATTTGCATCTCGTACGTTATCACAAACGGAACGGAATTACGCACAGCTGGGTAAGGAAGCATTATCGTTTGTGTTCGGAGTAATAAAATTCCATAAATTCATTTTTGGCAGACCCAGACTTTTATTCGTTACCGACCATAAACCACTGTTGGGGATTTTTAAAAAAGGTGCACCAACTCCACAGCATTTGTCTCCAAGGATGTTACGCTGGTCACTTATTTTGGGAGCTTACGACTACCAGTTCATGCACAGAGAAGATAAGCAGCACGGAAACGCGGATGCTCTTTCTCGGTTACCAATACAAGGATGTATGGTGGAGGAGTTTCCAGAACCAGAGGGTATACACCTACTGGAAATAAAAGAAGGTCCGGTAAATTGAAATCATGTAGCTGTAGCAACAAAGGGAGATTCAACATTTAAAGCGATACTCAAATTTGTTAGAGAAGGTTGGCCAGAGGTGGTAGCAGATGACATTAAGCCTTTATGGAACATACGCGATGAAATTTCAACACAAGGAGATTGTTTACTACGTGCTGACCGTGTCATTGTACAAACAAAACTACGGAAAAAGGTACTGGATGCCATTCATGCATCGCATCTTGGGATCGTACGCACGAAAGCAGCGGCAAGAGCTTACGTATGGTGGCGTGGGTTGAGTAAGGACGTGGAGTTTATTGTGCGCTCATGCCAAACGGGTCAAGAAAATAGGGACAACCCACCAGCAGCTCCTCCGCGTTCTTTGCCAAAGGCTACTCGTTCTTGGGAACGAGTTCACTTGGACTACGCGGGACCTTTACAAGGCAACGTATTTCTGTGTGCGGTGGACGCGTTTTCCAATTTCCCTGTGGAAAAAAAGGTTTCATCGATGTGCGATGCCGAACTTATAAGGAAAGTACGTGAAATGTTTGCGGACTACGGCATACCTTCAATCATTGTGTCCGATAATGGACCTCAATTGAAATAAAAAGGATTCTCCGAATTTTTATCAAGGAATGGAGTGGAAATTATGTTTTCTCCGCCGTTCCACCCTCCTTCTAACGGCGCTGCAGAGCGTACGGTACGCACTTTCAAGAACTTGTGGAAAAAGTACGATATTGTCCAAATTGTCACGAGTTCTATTTGCAATGCGTACGGCTCAATCAAAAAATTTTATGAATTCGCCGGCAGAAGTTTTTTATAAGTATCTGCAGGTGCGCTCTCCCATTGATAATATTCGGCCAAAATAAATTAGCAAAACATCGGACCAAACGCCAAACGCACGACCGTTGCCAACCGTTACAGGCCCAGCCGGCAGACAGTTGTTCTCCGAAGGCAAAGCAAAGAAGTAAAACAATAAATATCATAAAATAAGAGTCACAAACAAGTGGTTTTTATACAAACCGGGGAACACAGCAGGAAACACTTTAGCAATTCTCACCTTTATAGGAAGGCTAACATCGTTCCGATAGACAATTTGCTCCTGTACATCGGGTAGAAATATCTCTCACGCGCGTCAGTCAGCGACAACGAGCTACTTAGGGAAGCTTGTGCTATTGACCTAACATTAATTAATTTTCTGCGAATCAAACCCCCTCGATACATGCATCAGTAGAGAGCTCAATAATGCTCACATACCACTCTACCATCGAGGCTATTTTGACGCACAGCATCAAGTTCAAAAATGAGTAAACTATAAATCTTTCCCTTAGTCGATTAGCTACGAGTATAAATATTTACCCTAGTCTTCACTGTCCAGCCATCCTGAGCTTAGAGAAATTGATCAAATTAATATTTAACTCACACTTCATGCAAGTCCAGCCTCCTCCTCTGTCTTTTACATAGGCCTATTTCATCTAGTCTTCATCTGCTTATTATTTTCCTTCATAAAATTTCGCTTTATTTATTAATTTTTAATTTTAACAAACTTTATTTATCGCAATATGATTTGTTATAATTTATTTTAATTGATTGATTTGAATTCAGTTAATAAAATGTGTTCAACTCTTTTGTTCTCTTGTAAGATGTTCAAACTACGGAGGTTTCAGTTTGTTTCTCTCCTTTGAGCCTAATTCATAGGAATTGGGGAATGGGTCTTTCTCTCATACCGAGAGAGTGAATGGAACAGTGGTTCGTTTCAGCCAACGAACCAAATTTTTTTTTCATCCTCGGTGTGTGTTGTTAGGCAGGGTCAGGTTTGTTTATTTTAGTGACTGTGACCATTTGTTAACGTCGTGACGTCACTGGTTTGTTTACTTTTCGTATGGGGAACTGTTTGATGGTGTTTCTAGGTCTTTTAAAGCGTTTTTAAGCCCTCCTTGATCCTTTTGATGATTCCTCTCTGTAGGGGCCCTTTTGGTGGCCTATGGTAGTACTTCAAAGTTTGCTGAAGGATTTTTGGGTCATAACACTCTGTCACGTATAAACTTTCCTGCCCCGTGACGAGCCTCCGACTCTTTCGGAGGTGGGTGACTCACCCGGCCTATTGCCCGCGAAGAAAGGTCGTGGGTGGGCGCCACTCGTTTTGGACGAGTCACCCGGCGATTCGCGGTAAAAGCGAGAAATCCCGCGGTCGCGTTAAACAAGAGAGCTCCTAATGAGATTAATAAGAAAAGACGCAACTTTTCTTCCCTTCTGTTATATTTATTTTTCTTTTATTTATTTTTAATCTTATTGATCCCCGGTAGGTGCTAATTCACGGGTTCACCAATTTTCCAAATTTGTTCCTTAATTATAAATCTTCCTAGGTTACAAATTTCCCTAAGCTATAAATTTTCCTAACTCACAACTTTTCCTACGTTCCTAATTAGATTAAATTACAAAACTGAGTTGTCTATAGTTACAAGCTTTACCTTAACCTCTACTCTGTAACGTTAACTATTCCTATGTCTGGTCATACATGCTTTTAAGTCTACTACTTATCTCTACTGTGTCGCGCTAGCACGCTCCTGCTGCTCCCGTTGCCGCTACTCCTGTTGATCGCCTTCCGACTCACGTTCTGCCTCCAACTCACTCACGCGATCGATTCGATTCGTCAATGTTGTAGCCTTGCACACGCTACGTATGTCGCGCACCCACACCACGGTCAATGTCTTTACTGAATTGTTTCTTTTTTAGACTGCCCAATATCTTTATCGTGTCTCACTACTCACTATATGTGTCTTTGTTGCCATTACTCTACTAACCAATGTCTTTCTTGTTTATACTGCGCTGTTAAATGTCTTTTTTTTTTTTTTTAAATCTTGCAATTCAAATGTCTTTATCGTTTATTCTTATTGCACTTGTAGGTACTTACCTTTTATTTTTATTAATACTGTAATAATTACTGTAAATAATTACTGTATTATTTCTAAGTAAAACTTAGTTTACAGTTTTTAATTTTATTTAGATTTAAGTAACCTAGTTTGGTCAAGTAACAATAAAATTTATTATTGTTTGTCAGTAAATTAGTTGAGCTCATATAGAGAAGACTTCTTTTTAAATAATTAAATAATTAATATTAAATATAAAAAGATTATGTTTTTGTGATTATTATTTTAAATAAATAAAAATTTTTAAAAATATAATAAATTATAAATAGTTATTGTTTTTTTATTATATTAATGTGTAGTGATAACTATATTGGTGACCCCGACTAGAGAAACTTCTCTAAATAAATTAAAAACTAAATAATTAATTATAAAAACAAAAGAAATAAGTGCAAAACTAAATAAATAGAAAAACAATTAAAATAAAATATAGGTGAAACTAATAAATGAAAAATGAAATAAAATATAAAAATACAAAACTTTTGTGAATGTGAATAGAATTTAAAGAAATAAAATAATAATTAAATAATAATTAAAATCATATTTTATGTTGTGAATTCATATATATATAGTTTAAATAACATTTAAATAAAATAACGTGACAGAAATGACATGAATTGAAATTAATTTAATTTCATAAAATTTATATGAATTGAAATGTGAAGACAAATGAATTTAAATTTAAAAATTGATCATGAGTGAAAATTAAATAAAATATTATAAATAAATTAATAAGCAAATACTTTATGAAGAATTATATATAAATATATACATATATTTATATTTATAACAAAAAGAAAATATATGCGGATAAAATAAAATGAACCATTTTGAAATATGTTACAATAATAAATAATAATAATAATAAATAATTTTGTGACATAAATTATGAAATAGTTTTCGTGAATTAGGTTGAACTATTGAAAGAAAATTATATTCTTAAAAATAAATCAATACTATTTTCTTTAAACATTTCAAATAATACAAATATAAAATTTATTTAAATTTTAATTCAAAGAAAACCAACTTTAAATCAATTACTGAGGATTTAAAAAAAAAATTTAATTTCAACAAACTAATCCATTAGATTTCTGTGACATCAATTGTGAATTAAATGAAATTAAATAAAACTAATTAAAATTAATAACTATTTTTCCATATCAAGTGGAAATTCATTTAATTTAATTTAGAGAGTGCGTTTAAATAATAAATTGAAAATAAACATTTATATATGAAAGAGTTATGTTATATATAATGGATTAAAATATAAAGAACACACATTAAGAACATAGAACACATCAAGACATCATGAAGACAATTTAAGAAGAAGAAGAACAAGAAGAAGAAGAAGAAGAAAACATCAAGAAAAGAAATTAAGAATATCTATCTGCCTTTTTGTAAAGTAAGTCCCTACTTTTTCTTCTTTGATTAAACGGAGCATTATTATTAAACAAAAATATTTCGTCTGTTTTCGCACTTTTCCATCTTATTATATTATCATATATCTTATTATTTATTAAATTGTTATATATCATATTAAATTAACATCGAAAAATAATTCAAATTTTCATTATGAATTTACCTGAAAATACTGATGCCTCAGGTAATGGGGGTGTTTTACGATCAACTGGTGATTCTGAGCCTCAGATCGGTAGTGCTACATTTCATAAACTCCCAACCTTCTGGTCATCCATGCCTGAAGCTTGGTTTTTACAGGCGGAAAATATTTTTCAAATTAATAGGATAAGTAGCGATCAAAGCAAATTTCAACACGTGGTTGCAATACTACCACAAGATATAATTGGATGTGTCGTGGATTTAATAAGAAATCCACCTATTAATAATAAATATGAAAATTGGAATTGAAATCAGAAATCGAGATTGGAGATCGGAAGCCTTCCTCTTTTTACCGTGATATGGAGACATCAATGGGTTCTTCAAACATTATTAATACTAATCTTCTAAAAAAATGTGGATGAGAAAATTGCCTGAAGCAATCAAAATTGCGGTTATTTCTTCAGGTAAAGATGATATAAATGCTCTAATAAAAATTGCAGATGATGTTTGGGAAGTTATTCAACCGCGCGAAGTTTATGCTGTTCATACTTCTCAAACAACAAACGCTCAAATAGGAATAGCTAATGCCGTTGCCTCTCTTTCACTTGAGATTAAAGATTTAAGGATGTTTCCGATTTGCGAGAAATCTTTCGACCATTTAATGATTACCCACATAGCCGATTGCGTTACCGCTCGAACTCTAGGTCGAGGTCTTCAACACCAAACAGAAAATTAAATGGGAAGTGCTGGTATCATGCAAACTTCGGTAATAAAGCCACTAACTGTTTACTTCCCTGTAATTATAAGGAAAAATCAAATGATTTAAACAATTAAGAACTAGCATCAAAGCGACAGATGCTAGTTTCCTTTTGACACGTCGCCTTATTGTTACAGATCCATTGACAAAATTTCGTTTTCTTATCGATACTGGGCAGATATTTCTGTTTTACCTCGCCGTTTTTTCCCAGACTGCAAGAGTTCATCAGCAATAAACCTTACGGCAGCTAATGGAACCCCTATTAAAGTTTTCGGCAATAAGTTACAAACTGTTTCTCTTAATTTACGTAGGGATTTTCCTTTTCTTTTTACAATTGCTGCAGTAGATAAACCTATTATTGGGGCAGATTTTCTTGCGAAATTTGGGATACTTGTAGATCTTCGTAATAAACGACTTATTGATACGAAAACGCAGTTAAAGGTTTCTGGGGTATGCTCTTCAGCTATTACTCCTTCAACAAAAATTTCTTTGCTGACCAATAAATTTTCACAACTTTTGAAAGAATTTCCAGAAATAACTTCAAATTCAAATTTTACTGCTGAAATTAAGCATTCAATCCAAAATCATATTTTTACTTCTGGACCTCTTCCTTTTTCTTCTCCTCGACGTTTAGATGTTACCAAAAACAAAATTGCAAAAGATGAATTTGCTACTTTATGTAAACTTGGTATTTGTAGACCGTCAAGATCTCTGGCATCCTCGCCTCTTCATTTGGTTCCTAAACTAAATGGAGATTGGAGACCTTGTGGTGATTTCCGTCGACTTAATAATATTACTATAGCGGACAGATACCCATTACCACATATACAAAATTTCAATTTGAATTTAAGCGGTTGCAAAATTTTTTCAAAGATAGACCTTTGTCGAGCATTTAATCAAATTCCTGTTGCTGAAGAGGATATTCACAAGACAGCCATAACGACACCCTTTGGAATGTTTGAGTTTCTTCGAATGCCTTTTGGATTACGGAACGCGGCTCAAACATTTCAGAGATTTATCAATGAAGTTTTGGGTGATTTTGATTTCGTTTTCGTGTACATTGATGACATCCTTGTAAGTAGTAAAAATGAGGATGAGCATTTCACACATCTACAACAAGTTTTTACCCGTTTAAAAGATTTTGGTTTAAACATCAAGGTTGGGAAATGTGTATTTGGAGTTACCGAGTTAAATTTTTTGGGTCATAATATTGCGGAAAAAGGAATTCTTCCTTCAAAAGAGAGGGTTGAGATTATCACTAATTTCCCAGAACCCAAAAATTTGAAGAGTCTTCAACGTTTCGTCGGGATGATTAATTTTTATCATCGTTTTATCCCAAATCTAGCAGAATTTTTAATTCCTCTACATAGCCTTGTTGTTAGTTCGATTAAAAAGCCCAAAGATTTTATTTGGACTGATAGTCCTTCTACTACATTTAATAAAGTGAAACAAATGTTAGCCGAAACTGTTTTTTTGGTGCATCCTATTCCTGAAGGTAATTATACTCTCACAACAGATGCATCAAATACAGCAATTGGAGCAGTCCCCCACCAGTACGTTGATAGAACTTATCAACCATTAGCCTTCTTTTCAAAAAAATTAAACGAAGGACAACAAAAATATTCGGCTTTCGATAGAGAACTTTTAGCTGTCTATGAATCAATTAAACACTTGAGACATTGGTGAGAAGGTAGAAAGTTCATTGTTTTTACAGACCACAAACCCTTAACGACAGCATTATGGACAAAAACTGATCGCTGCGCTCGGCAAGCGAGACGCTTATGTTTCATATCACAGTTCACAAATAATATATTGCATATTAAAGGTAAATCGAATACTGTTACTGATACTCTATCTAGATTGGATGATCTGAAACTCGAGTCTTTTGATTCCACTAAAATTTTCCCACTAGATATTCAAAATTTCGCTAAATATCAGCAGAAGATCAGGAAATTCAGAATTTAATTAAAAACGATAAGGAACAAAGATTCCAACTTATAACATATCCTCTTTCGAAAATCAAAGTCTGGTGCAACAGTTATAATAATACCATGCGCCCTCTAGTTCCTGAAGTCTGCAAAAGATCTGTTTATGAGAAACTACATTCGCTTTCTCAACCAGGCGTTCGGGCAACTAGGAAATTAATAACTGATAAATTTTTTTGGCCCCGTATGAATCGAGATATTGGACAATGGACTAAAACTTGCCAGACTTGTCAACAAAACAAAATTACAAGACATTCAAAATCAGAACTAGGTTCTTTCCCACTCCCTATGACCCGTTTCCAGCACATACATTTGGATATCGTTGGTCCTTTACCAGTTTCGAGTGGTTACCCTCATATCTTAACATTGATTGATCGTTACTCACGATGGCCAGAAGCTATTCCGATGAAGGAGGTTTCAGCTGAAGCAATAGCAAAAGCTTTTGTAAAACATCATATTGCAAGATTTGGAATTCCACTCACCATTACTACTGACAGAGGAACTCCTTTTGAGTCAAAATTTTTTAATAATTTAATTTCACTTTTGGGAACACATAGGATACGTGCAACTGCATATCATCCTCAGAGCAATGGTATGGTTGAACGTTCCCATCGCCAATTGAAGGCTGTGCTTAAATCGACTAATTTTGTGAATAATTGGGCAGAAAGACTGCCTCTGATATTGCTTGGTTTTCGCACAGCTTTTAAAACTGATTTGGGATGCTCTGCGGCTGAAATGGGTAATGGACAAACCCTCAGAATTCCTGGAGATTTTTCTATAAATAAAGAATTAGAAGTTCCTCTTTCAGTAACTTTGGACAACTTGAGGAAGTCCATTTCTTTGTTGAAACCTGTTTCTGTTACGCATAAATCATTAGACAATCCTTTCGTTTTTAAGGACTTAAAACATTGCAGTCAGATTTTCGTTAGAATTGATCGTAAAATACCTTCACTAACACCTCCATATGATGGACCATATGAGGTACTTGATCGAACAAACAAAGTTTTTAAAATTACAATTAATAACAAAGTCAAGACCGTTTCAGTAGATCGTATTAAACCAGCGTATATTGAGAAAACAGAAAGTCAATTTCCTTTGTTTTACCTTAGCTCCGTTTTTGAAGGGGGAAATATTGTAGGTACTTACCTTTTATTTTTATTATTACTGTAATAATTACTGTAAATAATTACTGTATTATTTGTAAGTAAAACTTAGTTTACAGTTTTTAATTTTATTTAGATTTAAGTAACCTAGTTTGGTTAAGTTACAATAAAATTTATTATTGTTAGTCAGTGAATTAGTTGAGTTCATATAGAGAAGACTTCTTTTTAAATAATTAAATAATTAATATTAAATATAAAAAGATTATGTTTTTGTGATTATTATAAATTAAGAATATAAAATACTATAAAAAATAAGAACAGCAGTCGATTTCTTATAAGAGCGCCAGTTTGGTAACCAGACCGCCGACATCGACAATCAATAAGGAGCCGGCTTCTCCAGTACCGTGCAGGAAAAAGGAACAAAGCCTCCAGCCTCCTTGATTCAGCGGACAAGCGATCGTCTCGAAATAAATTTCATGAAGATAATTTTTTTATTATAAGTTTAACTAAATTTTCATAGATAAAAATTACTCGGTTTGTTTCACATTTTTTTTAAACGTTGGAACAACTTTATACACAACCTTTTTAACTACATTGGCAAACTCGGCAGGAAATTTAGAAATCTTAAATTTTGGGAAAATTCGAAATTATTATATCGAACCGCAACGAGGGTATTTTCATTTTGTTTGTGTAAAATATTTTTTTTTTATAGTAACTATTCACACTGTTCTCCGACCTCCAATTTTGGGAAATAGTTCATCTGCCCCAAATCAATCAATCTTATTTAACAGCACAAGTAACACAAATTGTTACGGAAGTATTAAAACGATAAGGTACGCAATTTATAAATTCGCTCCTAAATCCCGACGCTGATATCAACAATAACAGTGACCAGGCAATTGATGCTACTCATAGGGATAACATTATAAAAATTAACAGAATTCCCGATGTAGTTTAATGCCTAAGGAAATTTTCTGGCCAGCCAGGAAGTTCTCTTCCTGGAAAAAGACTGTCGAACGCATTTTAAACGCGTACAATCTTTTGAAAGGAACACCAATTGGATACCTTCATAGGAGGCCTGATCTTTGTTACTTGTTAAGTTTGAACCAACCCATCGATTTGCCACAAGTTTTGCATCTATGTCTAAAGTAAGAAAATGTTGATTTTGGCGTACAATAAGAAAATAACCAAGGAAAGCATGCAACCTTCACGGTGAAGGCTTCACCTCCATTGCCACCGCGGCGTAACATACACCAATCACCACAGATAAAGCATTCATTCGCTCCTAGACGCGGTTTCTACCCAAAACTATTTCACGACCCCCGCCGAGTTCAAACATTTAATTCCAACTGGAATTACTAAAATCAGAATCAGTATCCTCAAAGCCCATCCCATAATTGGGGTTATTTTCCACTCAGACTATCGCCAAAACCAATCTCAACCAACCAAACCAATGAACGAGGACCAGTCTATGCGTTCAAATATGGTCAATTACCAAAAACACAACAATTAAATCAATTCTCCCGAAAAAGAACGCCAAAATCGAAGTCGATGCAAGTGTCATGTCCTCATCCAAATGGGTCCAGCATGTTAGGGAATTAATTGAATACTTCGGGAAACTTTCAAAAGGGGTGCCGCTTTAACAAGCCATACCCATAATGGAAGCGGAAGGTTATTAAGTGGGAGACTGGGAGGTTTCTTGGTTATATAAATAATCAGTGAATTGAAGTCCGATTATATTTTTATTTAACTGCACTAAACAAAGTCAAACTTAAAACTGAACTTACGATTTAAAATACCGCGGTATTTATTTGCATTTGCATTGCGAACGTAGCTTAAACAGTCACGTAGACTGTGGGAACGTTCAGTGGATATAGAACGGAATTGCAATTCCCCAATCCATCCAGCGAGCGAAAAGTAGTTCGCTGGATGCATTTGACACTTTTTGCGAAATTGGTGTCATCGGAATGGGAATGGGAATGGTGTCATGGGAACAAAGTAAACTTATTTTATTTATTTCTTAATTAAGTAAATTGATTCGTTTCTCTTGCAGATATTATTTATGGGTATTCTACATCCTCCTCCTTTTTGAAGAAAGGTTTTTATTTGTTTTTCAAAGAAAAATCTTTCTGTGCAACATCTTTGTTCTTGTCGGTCTTATTTCTATTATTTATGTAGACGTTTTGTTTACTATTTATGATAACTAGTTTAAGTGTTTATTTCTAGGTTTTTCTTATGAATAATCTTATATAAATGTGTTTACTAATGTGGATATTACAAAAATTTTTTTTCGTGAATTGGTTTGTTTTCTTAACCTATTCTTGTGAACCTTTATTAATTTATTCTTATTATCATTTAGGATGCAGTTCACAGTGGAGATATCAATCACCTCGTAAGGTCCTACGAAAAGAGGATCCATTTTCCGGTTGTGTGTTGATTTTAGGTAAACCTTGTCTCCAATATTTAGTTCTATGGGGTAGCATTTGTGTTTATCGTTTGCAACTCTTTTTAGTTTTGAATCTAACAAGTATTCCCTAGCTTTGGATATACTATTTTGTAGTCTATACTTTAATTCACTCATGTATAGTTCGTGATTGTATACAGGGTCAGGATGCTTATGAGACGATTGTACAGGTATTGAAGAGGTTTTGCCAAACACGAGTTCGAAAGGTATATAACTATATACAGTGTTCAGTGTTGTATTGTAACAATACGAATAGTATGGGATCCATTCATCCCAATCATCTCGAATGTTTATGATAACTAGTTATGTATTCGTTCAAATGTTTATGGTTGCGCTCCAAGGCTCCTACAGTTTCTGGATGAGCTACTGTTGCAAATAGCTGTTCAATATGAAGATATTTGTATATCCCCTCCAACACTTGATTTTGATATTCTGTGCCTAAATCTGTCTTTATAAAATTCATTGGGCCATATCTGAGGATAAATTCGTTCACTATAGCTCTTGCTACTGTGTTCGCTTCCTTATCTCTCACTGGAATAACTACCACGTATTTACTAAGGTCATTATTTGCAGATCTAGTAAATGGGTAAACTGTGTCTATTGAAACTATTTCAAACTCTTTGACTGGGGTTGTCGTTACTTGTAATGGTTCCTTGGTTTCTACCTGATGATTATTTTTGATACATTGTTCGCACCTTGAAACATATCTCGCAATGGATTTTTTCATATGTCTCCAACGATACATCGTTTTTAGTTTTTTGTACAACCTGGCTTGTCCTACATGTCCTCCAGTAGGTGCATTATGGTGTAGCTTCAAAATTTCTTCAATCTTTTCGTGATCTGTCACAAAAACTGGCGGTTTATATAGTTTTATTGATAAATGGCTTAAACTTCTATTGCATATCTTCTTGAATGCAGTCATATTAATATATCTAAATATATCCCTTTCTGCAGAAGGCTTCACATTTTTGGTGTGAATTCAATTATATAACTCTTTTTCAAATACTTGGATCTCTCGCTCTAGTGCGGATTCCATTAATTCGTTTTTATTCTTCTTAAGTAACCGCTTTATGACTACTGTACTCTTTTCATGTACTAGCATTTCTAGAGCGTGGCCATTCGCTATGAACTCTAGTTCTTTCATGCCTTTTAGTGTTTCGGCGGATGATACTTCATGAACTCGCAGTTGATCAGACCGATGTGCCTCGGCATCGCTCTTATTTTTACCTGTAAAGTATTGATTTTTTTTAAATCGTCTATATCGATTCGTGATAGGGCATCTAGTCCGTTATTTTCTTTTCCTTTTATGTACTCTATTGTAAAATCATACTCTTCAAGGTCCAATCTCATTTGTGTCAGCTTTGATGACGGATTTTTCATCGCAAACAAATACGTTAGCGGCCTGTGGTCAGTTCTTACCACGAATTTCCGGCCGTATAAATATGGTCTGAAGTGTTGCACTGCCCAATGTATAGCTGCTAGCTCCTTTTCAATGACCGATTTGTTTCGTTCTCCTGGGGTGCAAGTTCTACTTGCGTATGCTATTGGGAGATCATCATCCTCGAATTTCTGGGATAGTATACTTCCGCAAGCTGCATTCGATGCATCCGTGGACAAAATGAACTTTTTCTGAAAATTTGGGTATTGGAGGATAATTGGGGACATGAGTGCCGTTCTTAATATATTGAAGGCTTCTTGCTGCACCTCTGTCCATTCAAATTTAAAATTTTTCCGTAAAAGTTTATTCAATGGAAGTGCCATGTTCGCAAAGTTAGGCACGAATCGCCTATAATAATTACAGAATGCAACAAAGCATCTTGTTTCGTCCGCGTTTTTCGGTACTGGATAGTTTTTAATGGACTCATATTTAGAACTGTCAGGTTTAATCCCTTGTTCTGAGACTTGGTGGGCTAGGAAAGTGACCTCAGTTTGAATAAATTTACACTTTTCAGGATACAACTTTAAATTTTTTTCAAACACGCATTGAAGGTTTTCGAGGTGATGTTTTAATGAACAACCCACTACAATTATATCGTCAATGTTAAAAAAAGCAATTTCCGGTTGCAGGCCCGCCATTGCAATCGTCATCATCCTTTGGAAAATGTTTGGACTTATATTTAACCCGAAAGGAAATCTGCGATATTGGAAAGGACCCTTATTTGTTGAAAAAGCTGTGAATTTTCTTGATTATTTTTCTATTGGTATTTGATGGAATCCTGAAATAAGGTCTAACGTTGAAAAGAATTTGGCCCGCCCCATTTGATCTAGAATTTCTTCAATTCTAGGTAATGGAAATTTATCTCCAATGACTTTTTTATTTGAATTTCTGAAGTCTACTACTAGCCGCCATTCCTGACTCTTTGACTTCTTTGGCACTAAAAGGATGGGCGAGTTGTACTCCGATACTGAATGCTCTATTATTCCATCAACTAGCATTTTTCTTATCTGTTGGTCAATTTCTTCTTTATGCGCTTCTGGACATCTATAGTTCTTTACATAGACCGAAGTTTTGTCCTTAAGTTGAATTGATTGTTCCTAAGAATTATTTGTTGATAACGGCTCGTCTAATAGAGCTAAAATATCGTGGTAATTAGAGCACAATTCCTTGAGCTGCTCTCTTGTGAATTCTGGAGTGTTTGAAAAATCAAGTTTTGGGATTAGGTTTTTGAGTCTTTCGTCATTTGTCGCACATTGGATAATTTGATACTCTGATGATGGCTTCGTCTGTATTTCATTTGTGATAATTTTTACCGTTTTATCTGTGGTATTTAAGATTCTTATCATAGGACTATTTGCCGAAATTATTGATGAGGCTATGTAAACCCCTGGGGACACTTCTCTATTTTGTACAACCAGATTCTCTGTCTTACTACTAATGGCGTTAATTGCTCGTATGACCTCACATCTTGGTGGTATGAGTAATGCGTCCTTTTCTGGGCTGCTTTCGATCGGTATCTCTACTACTTCTCTTGACGTTAAGGTCCACGTATCATAATTTATGTAAGCTTGGTATTTCACTAAAAAATCAATGCCGAGAATTCCATTAGCCTCGCACGACACGTCATTATCCAGTATATGAAAGGTGTGTTTCAGCGATATTTCATTGTTGAATATTAGGGTAGTTTCTGTCGAACCTATTGACATTTGTGCGGTGTTCGCAATACCTCGTAGGGTACACTTATTTTTTGGATAGAACATTTGATCTGCTTTAATCAGATGTCGTTTGAACAAAGATACATCGGATCCTGTATCTATAAGAAAAGTACATTTTTTTCCACTCATTTCGACGGAGGCCACTATGAAATTATTAAGGTTTAAATTTACATTGTAGATTCTACGATTTGCTGCTGTCCCCCCCAGCTGGCTCGGATCTGCATCTGGCTGAAAGGTTTGGTCTTCCCCCGCATCTACGCAGTGTACTCTTTGAGTGCTGGGTCCGTTGTTATTGTTCGAAATGAATTTCTATTCTGTTGGTTATTTCTTCTGAAATTCGGTTGGAATCCTCCTGGCGATTTTGTGTATCTGTTCCTATTACCAGGTCTTTGATATTGCCTGTTTGCATTATACCCGTTGTAGCCATTCTGCCTTTGTTGCCATTGATTTTGCTGTTTCCACCCAGAGCCGTCAGATTGGTGTTGGCTATTTTGGAATCTGAACCCGTTATTCCTCGGTTGTACATTGAAATGAAGCACACTAGGTTGGTTCGGCTTGTCTATTGATCGCTTTAGCTGCAAGATCCGACAGCTTGTTGCTTTAACGATGATGGATGTTTCCGGATTAGCCACATTGTCCACAAATGCCTGCTTGGCGAATTTTTCAGCGAGACTTTCTGCTGACTCACCAGTCACCACTTTCTCCGAAATAAACGCTTTTGTGAGCTGACTGGCCAAATGTTCAATCTGACTAATGTAATCGACGAGCTTTTTACTCCCTTGATGTGTTGCCTTTAACTGGGCTAAAATGGCGTCTGAGGATAATTTTATTGCGAATTTTTGACGAATTTTTGTTTTGAGGCTTTCAATTGTTTTGACGTCTTCCGTTATTGCCAATTTTGCTTTGCCGGTAACACGAGTTTTAATGAATTTGAACATTATCTCCTTATCTGCCACTCAGCCAGAGAGTTCGTCGAGTAGCTCAAAAGCATCCAAAAATGACTCTGTTTCTTCCTCCTTTCATTGTAAAGTGCCACTGAGGCTGTTACCACTTTTGCGGTTCGGTTTTGCCCTTAACTCTCACTATTTACTTTAACTGCTTCCCTGTTTCGATTTGCTTCCTTCTGCTCGCTTATCAGTTTCCTTATTTGCTTAGCTATATTTTCTATCTCTACAAATGTGCCTGTTATTTTGCAAGCCTCTCCTAACGTAGATTCTACCGGTTTCAAATTACTCGCTGTCTCCAATAGGCTTTGAACTGTTTGTTCGTTTTTTTCTAAAGTATCAGTTGTGTATCCCCTATTTATCTGGTTTTTAAAATTTGATAGTATGGATTTGAGTTCTTCTTTAATTTTTTCCTCCACCTCCACCTTACACTAGGTACCTTATTTATCAATTACGAAGTCCCCTTCTATGGTTCATGTAAATTTATAAACTATATGGAAGACAAGTACTGCCAAAATTGCTACCAGAAGGAATATTATCGTCGCGTTTTCAATTTGTACTACATCTTGGACTGTAACATTGTTGATTATCTCCCCTGTATTTTCGTTTTTCTTTGAGTTAGTGGTTCCCATTTTTGTTATTTTTCTTTTATATCTCAATATGGAAACGACTGACTTAACACGTTATTTGATAAATTTTTAAAATTTTTTTTTTTCACATCATTTATTAGTACATTCAATTATTAATTTTTTTCCTTTTTCTTAACCCGTTTAGCTCATTTTTTGCTTTAGCTAACAAAATGTTATATTTTATTTTTTCTTCCTCTGATCCGCATATAACAATTTGTTGCTTATATCTATCTGTTTCTTTTGGCAATTGATGGCGCTTTCCGCCTCTAACATTATTTTTTGTCTTTTTTTGGGTTTTATTATGATTTTTTTTTTTCTAAATATTTGTTTATCTTAATAGGTTTGGGTTCTATATTACCCTCATACACTTTACTTTGCTCTCTGTTTTTGTTTGCCGGTGTTACCCGAAACTTTAGACTGCATAAAATTATTTTCGCTGGATACAACGTTAAGTTTTCTGTTGCACTCTCTGGATTTTTACTTTTCAGCTTCGCTGATAATTTCTCCGTCATTTCATGTTCTGGTTACTAATTTCTTGCAATTTCTCCGCCTGATATCTGCATTTACCATGTGAAATTTAAGCAGGATGTCACGGTCGCCATGTCATGCCCTCATCAATATGGGTCCAGCAAGTTAGGGAATTAATTGAATACTTCGGGAAACTTCCAAAAGGTGTGCCGCTTTAACAAGCCATACCCATAATGGAAGCAAAAGGTTATTAATTGGGAGACTGGGAGGTTTCTTGGTTAAATAAATAATCAGTGAATTGAAGTCCGATTATACTTTTATTTAACTGCACTAAACAAAGTCAAACTTAAAACTGAACTTACGATTTAAAATACCGCGGTATTTATTTGCATTTGCAATGCGCACTTAGCTTAAACAGTCACGTAGACTGTGGGAATGTTCAGTGGATATAGAACGGAAATTGCAATTCCCCAATCCATCCAGCGAGCGAAAAGTAGTTCGCTGAATGCATTTGACACTTTTTGAAAAATTGGTGTCATCGGAATGAGAATGGGAATGGTGTCATGGGAACAAGGTAAACTTATTTTATTTATTTTTTAATTAATTAAATTGATTCGTCTTTCTTGCAGATATTATTTATGGGTATTCTACACAAGCTAAGGTTCCCAATAAATATCAAAGGGCTTAGAAAATTCAAAGCACCAAACGCCAAACTAAACAGACTAGGATTTAGAACAATACAATGAACATGTGTCACAAGACCAACATTTCGACCAATTCTAACAGATTTTGTTAACCAACAAGACGACCCTATCCTAGCTCCTCCAGAAACACTTGCAGAAATTTATTTTTTACATTAAAGGGTTCTTTATAACCATATTTCGAGAAAGTAATGAAGAACGGAGAAGTTTTAAATTTTTGATATATACTGGCTCTAATAAAAATTATATTCAACCTCAATTAATTAAGAATTCTATTCCAAATGATGAAGCATTTTTCGGTGGCTCCGTGGGGGGGTAGCATTAAAATTACTCATAACAGTCTTATTGATATTTTTGGCGAAAATTCGAAAAAAATCAGAAAGGCGTAGTCAAAGTCCACGCCGTAGATTTTCCGTGAAAACGCCGTAGATTTTCTGGGATCAAATTATAATAAGTGTTTCGCATTAGTATGTACTCTACTCCTTAATACAATGGTTGTATAGGGTAATACGGTGACAGAATAGATAAATCACAAGTTTATTATTTAACGCCGTTTTACATTTCTTCTTCGATGCTGCCGTAGCCCTGGCATTTGATCGGCACTGGGAATTTTAGGTTTCTAAAATTTGTTTTGATGCAAGCTTTCTCTGATTTGCGTTTTATTCAATTCCGCGCACATATATGACACGTACAAAACGATATTTTTAATTTTTCTCAGTTTTCAATTTGATACCGTTTTTTACTTTTATTTCTGTACATATGTTTCTTCTTTTACTTTAGGTCCATATAGCTCCTTTAAAGTTCTCTGCAATGGCAACCAAATCTACGTTTTTAAGCATTCTCACGCCTAACTTATTTATAGTTTTACCCAACGTTAATCAACAACAATCACGCGTAGGCGCTTACACTAGCCCGATGACTTTACCGGCAAAATAAAAGCTGCACGATAAACACGTACAAGCATGCTCTATGCAGAGGGTCCTCGATCGTTGTTATCGCCTTATGAGCGTCGAGGTTATTAGCGATTGAATTCTGACTGTTTATTTTACCGCACGAAAGTTTGACTGACTATCAGCGTAATTAACGTGCGGAAAGACGTTTTCACGTCACAAAAATTATAATAAGTGTTTCGTACTGATATCTTCTTTAATTATTCATCTCTTTAATACAATCATTATATTTAGTAGCAGGGTTACAGAATACATAAATCACAAGTTTATAATTTTGCGTCGTTTTTTAATTTTTTCTTCGATGCCGCCACAGCTCTGACAATTGCTCGGCAGTAAGACTTTCTGGTTTTTTAAATTTGTTTTGATACATGTTTTCTCTGAATTGAGTTTTTTACAATTCGGTGCATATTTACGACTCATATGAGCCGTTTATTCTTCCATTCATGGCGTGATTCAGGGAACCATTGTAGCTCCTTACATCCTTGAGTTTGTCAAGATACGATCTCGTGGAATGAACCTCAGAATGGGCGACCATCTGCATATCCCTTTCCACCATCGGAATTCGGTTGGATGGAGCCCATCACACGCATGCTCAGGACGCACAACCAGGTCTCTACCTTTCTGCAGTCTGCGCAGGTTGACCACAACAATCGAGATTATATCCGCACCTGCATAAACATCATCTGTAGGGACTAAGACCCGAGTCTAGGCTCTTTGATCCGACTCTGCGTTCAGATATTCTCATCTCAATAAGTTACTTGTAGGTATTTTTCTATTTTTCTATGAAGCAGTCTATTTATCAGTCTATACTACATTTCTTTTTCTTCTTTTCCTATTTGAAGTATTTTAATTGTAATTTCTAATTTTAAGCTTGATTAACCTCTCTATCTCTTTGTACCTCACTTGTCCTAAGTTAAGATAAAATAAAATAAAATGAAATAAAATAAAAATATCTTTCACTTTTTTTCCATTTTCAAATTCATACCAATTTTTATTTATATTTCGGCCAATATTTTTATTGTTTCACTTGAGGTCCTGGTACTTCTTTTAAAAACCTTTTCAATGACATCCAAATCAAAATCCTGGCTTAACGCGCTATCACGCCAGACTCATAAATAACTTCACACTACGCCAAAAACAACAATCACGCGTAGGCGCTCGATGACGTTACTGGCAAAACAAACGCCGCACAATAAATACGTGCGAATATGTTTCATTCACTGTGACCTCAACCGTTGTTATCGCGCTATTAGTCTCGTAGCTATCAGCGATTGAAAAATGACGGTGTTTGGTGACACAAGAATGTTAGACTGGCTACCAATGTACATACTCAACGCGAAGAAAGACATGAAATATGAACAATGAATTTATCCAAACAAAATAACAAACAATTAATCTAACTAAAAAGTTAAACCAATAATAAAAAATCAATGCAAAATTATAACTTTAAAAACATATAACTAGAATCACGAAAACAAATAAAACAAACAAGAAATAATAATGAATTAACGAACTTAAAAACTAAACACTCACACAACGACATAAATTACTAATTAACGTTAATCAATACATGACCGATCACCAATGAACACGACCTGAACACCGGGACGCGCGATAACCAACTGGCGTGATGACGCTTCGCGCCGAAACATTCCTACATGAAGAGTGCCACGTCAACAAAACAACGACGACGAACGTTCCCACGCGAGAAAAATTCAGATGACCATTCCCACCCTGAAATGCCCGGTCAGCGGAGTGCACCAACACGTCAAGCCCACCAAAGAATGCCCGGTGAGTTTATCTGAAATACAAAGAATCTTCATCTACTAATTAAAAAAGAAAAATTTACGCGAAGAATGCCCCTGTCACTGAAATTAAGTTCATATGCAATTAAAACAGTTCTATACATTATAATCACATGTCCCATGATACATTAATATGTCGTCATCCTGTTATGAAAATAAATTTTCATGCACCCAAAATACAAACGAAGCTAAAATTAAATTACAAAAATTTAAAAAAAAAAAAACTTAAAACTAAACTACAAAGCACCATAACCAACCTGTAACATCGGCGTGTGGCAGAACGTGATCAAGAAAAAATGCATGCAAAAGAATTTTTACTATTGCATATCCCGTTCTGCATTTCCTATTGATTCCCTGGGAAGCAACGAGCCATCTGCGGGATTTTGGTTCGAAACACAGTCGAATTTTGGAAGAACGTCGTGCTGCCGAGTTGGCAGCCGACAAAGGCAGTCGATGAGGAGCAGTGGGTTTTGGGATAGGACGTCGTGCTGTCCGGTGTTAAATAAAGAAATTTGTAAAGAAAATATTGATAAGTGAAATGATTGAAACTATGTGAATTATTAAATTCTTAAAGAAATTTGAAAGAGAAAAATTATTGAGCGACGTTATTGAAATTTTGTGAATTGTTAAATACTTTATGAAATTTGAAAGAGAAATATTATAAAGTGAAATTATTTAAACTATGCGAACTACAGAAACTTTAACTTAACTTAAGAACTTAAAGAAATTTTAAAGAGAAATATTATTAAGTGAAATTATTGAAACTATGTGAACTACTAAATTCTTAAAGAAATTTGAAAGAGAGAAATTATTGAGCGAAATTATTGAAATTATGTGAATTGTTAAATACTTTATGAAATTTGAATGAGAAATATTATAAAGTGAAATTATTGAAACTATGTGAATTATTAAATTCTTAAAGAAATTTGAAAGAGAGAAATTATTGAGCGAAATTATTGAATTTATGTGAATTGTTAAATACTTTATGAAATTTGAAAGAGAAATATTATTAAGTGAAATTATTGAAACTATGCAAACTACAGAAACTTGAACTTAACTTAAGAACTTAAAGAAATTTTAAAGAGAAATATTATTAAGTGAAATTATTGAAACTATGTGAACTACTAAATTCTTAAAGAAATTTGAAAGAGAGAAATTATTGAGCGAAATTATTGAAATTATGTGAATTGTTAAATACTTTATGAAATTTGAATGAGAAATATTATAAAGTGAAATTATTGAAACTATGTGAATTATTAAATTCTTAAAGAAATTTGAAAGAGAAAAATTATTGAGCGACGTTATTGAAATTTTGTGAATTATAAATGGCCTAAAGAAATTTTATAGGAATTTTATAGTTCAAAGTGAGGATATTGATTTGAAAATATTTAAAAGAAAAAGACATTATTATGTTGTGATACAAGAAATCACCCTTGTATGCGAACACTCGCAAATGTCCAAACGGAAACCACACGGAGAATCCCCAAAGGTCCCCGACCACCTATAGGGTTAACCATACCCCAATAGCCCCCGAACCCCGAAAATAAATTAATAAACAAACCCCCAAGGGAAACAACCCGGACCTGTATCACTGAACGACCGAATGACCCAATTCTACGGGAGGCACTGCATTAAAGTAATTTTTCGACACAGTGATCACGACGGGAGGCGCTGCATGGGCTAATATTTTCGACAGCACGATCACCGGGAGGCGCTGCAACAACAAAGGTTTTCGACACAAACAGAAAGGGAAATCGGAGACATTGGAATGCAGCGAAAACAACCGGGACTTGGATAAGGGAACTTGACACTCTCCATTGAAGACCTGATAAAGTGAAGGTGAATGAACAGTGGAATGCAACGAAAACAACCGGGACTTGGATAAAGGAATTCGACACTCTCCATTGAAGACGTCAGAACGTGAAGGTGAACGAACAACGGAATACAACAAAAACAACATGGGGAAAATTAACAGGTGAATGATCGGGAATATGGACAGGTAAATTGCAGGTCAACGATCAGAATCGAGGAATAGGAATCGCAGAATGGGTAAGATATTCAAACAGGTCAATAATCGAACTGGCGAGACAGCCTGAGGAATGCGCAGGCAAAGCAAATTAGGGACCAAAAATATGTTCCATCACCATTGGTGGGGCATTGCTAGCCTCAGCGGAAAAACGGAATAAAATAGCCCGAAAATGCCACAAGGAGTTAGTTGATGACCACTAGCTGCAGTAGGTGCGACCGCTGCCGTGACGAGATCCCTCTACCGAGACGATTACTTTCCCCGAGACGACATCCCGCTGCTGAGGAGGCAAGCTGCTGATCGAGACGAAGACCAACACATACAAACCGCTGCCGTGACGAGATCCCTCTACCGAGACGATTACCTTCCCCGAGACGACATCCCGCTGCTGAGGAGGCAAGCTGCTGATCGAGACGAAGACCAACACATACGAACCGCTGCTGTGACGAGACTCCGCTGCTGAGAAGACAGTAATTCCTGAGACGACATCCCGCTTGTTAACCAAGAGACCCCTAGAAGTCAACCGAGCTGAGACGTCAGACACGTAAAACAGGTAGAGGCCCCAAAGTCTACCTGCAAAACCCAGGTCCAAACCGGCTTTCGGCTGGGGGACTAAACTCACCAAACATACCTAGAGTCCAAACTGGCCATTAGGCTGGGGGACTGGGTGGACAAAGATTCTACGTCACCACTCCAACATATAACAAATCAATCAGGCAAAATAAAAGGAAAACTAAAAAGAAATAAGAACAAAAAAAAACTAATACCCACAAAAAGAAATAATAACCATAATAAACGAAAGCTAACAAAGTCAACTAACTAAAAAACCAATAAACACAGAAATATAATAACACGAACGTAACGGTAAATCCAAAAGTAATAACGGAGCGGCGCAATCAACCCGGGTTTTAATGAACAACACCGAATTAAAAAAGGCACTAGAGGACCCCCGGGCAGGACCACGCCCCATATCGATAGAGGAGTACCGGCGAAGGAACTCAATAACACGACAACCTAACAGAAGACCCCAACCAGTTGTGAAAAAGGAGAAAACCGGAGTAGAGGCTCGGTTCAAACGAGATATTAGGGAAGCCGTCCGAGTCTGGGTCCTAGCAGAGGACAAAGAAGCGCGAGTAGCAGCCAGCATCACTATAGATCGGCTCAAGAAGGAAAGGAAGATCTACCGACAACAGAAGGCAATGCAGAAGAGAGCGTCCGGCCGCAAACAATCAAAGTAATCATTGCATAAGTATTAAGAAACGAATAAATATATAACAGTAAATGGAGAAACATTGAGTTTTTATCCCCTTGGTTCCCCACGACTTCCCAAAAGAGGGAAAAATACATAACAATTAATTTTTGCATCAAATAGAATTGTTTTTGTATATTTGAATTTTCTTGAACCTAAAATGTAGTGATGAATTAATGAAAACTGATAAAATTACATGTAAAGGGGCTACGCTATTAGATTAAATTAGGTAAATTTTGTGAGAACAGAAACAATTTCGCCATAATCAGGCAAAGAAGTAATTTTGGAAAAAGGAAGGAAATTTATCCTACATAGAATCAGTGCACGCATGAATTTTCCAACGGGTGAATTTTCTTTTGTCTGATCGAATTTTCCAGCAGGAGGAAAAATGGAATTTCTTCCTTTTTTTATATATTGTTACGATTTCTGGCCGCTATTGGAGGGTCGACAACCGAATCGACTCCGGGAGAGCTGTCTTGGTTCGGCGCTGGAGGATCGACGACAGAGTCGACTCCGGGAGCATCCACATTATAATTAATGGAGGAGGGTTCTGTCATGTTCACTTTCTTTATTTTTATCTAATTATCTTTAAAAATTTACTTAATGAGCCTAACAATTTTATCGAAAACTTGTAAGCTGCGTCCAATTCGCCACACGTAAGAAAAACGACTGACTCAATCATGCATTATCTCGAACACAAACGGGTCCAACAACGGTAACCATTGGTCCGTTGGAAAAAATGCTTTCGAGATTGCATTTGGGTAATATGACCCCCTCCTTTGAGTTTCGAGTCACCGGGCGAGCGCATCAACTTTGTTCTTCCTGTCGTCGCCTGTAGGGTGCTAGGTAGTTTCGGTGTACTACTTTTGTGACTGGCGAACGAGGTTTCGCTATTTTGTGCAGGAACTCACCTAGGTTCTCCTTCACGTAGTAGGGTCCTTCCCAATCTCGTTGTAGTTTTGGGCATCTTCCTCTCGTTCGTCGGGGCCAGCAAAACCAAACTTCATCATCAGGAAGAAAAGGCTTATTTGTAGCGCTCAAGTCGTACCGTTCCTTCATCGCACCTTTGGATTGAGTGCTTGCGGTTGATTTGATGAATTTGATGTAAATTTTATTGCAGCGTCCGCACATAATCCGGAAGGTTTGTGACTTCTTCTGGCGCAGACCCAGTACTAAGTCGACAAGTAACCGCAATTCTCTTCCGAGCAACAACTTGGCTGGAGTTTGTCCTGTGGTGTCATGGACTGCAGATCGGTATGCCAAGAGCAACAAAGGCAGGTAAAGGTGCCAGTCTTTTTGATTCTCCTCGACGTACCTGGAATCAGCTACAGTGCGGTTAAAACGCTCCAACATGCCGTCTGATTCGGGGTGGCGGGGAGTCGTTCTCGTTTTCTCTATTTTGAACTTTTTTAGGACTTGTTGGGAAACCTCCGACTCGAAGTTACGCCCTTGGTCTGAATGAAGCTCCAACGGCACTCCAAATCGTGAGAACACATTGCTGATTAGCGCGTCTGTCTCCGTCTCGGCAGTTTGGTCGGGTAGGGCGAAGGCTTCTGGCCATTTTGTAAAATAGTCCATAAGTACAAGGACGTACCGGTTCCCTCGGTTGGTGGTGGGGAGAGGACCCAGAACGTCAACAGCAACCCTTTCAAACGGAGCTCCCACGTTTACTAGACACAATGGGGCTCGGTGTTTTCGGCAACTATTATTTCGGCTTTGACACACAGTGCACCCAGAGCACCAATCCCTTACATCGTCACTACATCCTATCCAGTAGTATCGCGTTTCGACCTTCTCCAAGGTTTTCTCATATCCAAAATGACCGCCTGTTGGGTTTTCGTGGAGAAGCTAGAGGACTCGATTATGCAGTGATCGGGGGAGTAGGATTTGTTCCACATTTTCTTCGGCCCGTTTGAAATTTCGGATAATGGTTCCATTTTTTAGATGTAAACTCGGCCACATTGACCAGAATGCCTTCACGTCCAGACTGAGGTGCCGTATTTTTTCCGCAGTCGGCTTGTCTTTCAACCACCGATGAATTTGGCTTAAGTCTTCGTCCTGTTGTTGCAACATCCCGATATCCTCCAGTGCAACCGACACATTCGCACTAATCAGTTCACGTGCCTCCACCCTGAAGCAGTTCGAACAACCAGTTTCATCACACGGGTATCTAGATAGTGCGTCAGCGTTAGTGTGTTGCCTCCCTGCACGATGTTGGACAGTGAAATCAAATTGTTGGAGGATTTCCAACCAGCGTGCCGTTTGTCCTTCGGGGTTTTTGAAATTTATAAGCCACTTTAATGATGCATGCATCCGTTCGAACGATAAAGTGGCGTCCTAGAAGGTAGGGTTGGAAATGCTGTACGGCCTTAACTACTGCCAACAGTTCTTCCCTGGTAACGCAGTAATTCCTTTATGGTCGGCTGAAGGTTTTGCTGTGGTATTCTACCACGCACTCCCGATTGTCCACGGTTTGAGAAAGCACGACACCCCATGCCTGGTGGCTAGCATCGGTGTCCAGAATGAACTCTGCATCTTCTTTCGGCTGACGAAGTACGGGAGCTGTCGCTACAGCCTTCTTCAACGTTTCAAAAGCAAGTTGGGTTTCGTTCGTCCATACAAACTTGCAGTCTTTCCGAGTTAGTGCATTTAGTGGACTTGCAATGGACGAGAAATCCTTCACGAACCTTCGGTAGTAGGCGCAAAATCCGAGAAAGAACTGAAGTTCTTTTTTGTTACTTGGTTGAGTCCAATTTTCTACAGCGGTGACTTTCACAGGGTCGGTTCTGATGCCGATTTCCGAAATAACATAACCCATTTGGCATTTGGCATCTCATCGAAACAAACACATGCGAGCGTCACACACGCTCCCTTTGTAGGGTTTCACCGTATGGTCAATGTTTTTTGCACAATTTTGTGCCGTGGCGAAATTTTTGTGTTGCTGGCGATTCTGCCAGCCTGGTTGATTGAATTCGATTTTAAAATTCAAAATCGGCAAAATTTGGTGAAAAATCCCCATTTTTCGGTGCCTGGCTTTGATTTGACTTCATATTATAAAACCGCTAAGAACAGACAAATTGCTACTACTTTATCGGTAGCGGTATCATCATCATCAAGTCAAAGCCGGTAGAGTCGCCAAATAACGCAACATCAATAGCTTCACTGATTGTAATAGAGTTGACATTGACATTTCGGAAATTTATTTGGAAATTAAAGACCCAAAAGCAGGTGATGTATGTCTCGTAAACATAGAGGCCAATGGCATCTTCAAATTCATACTCGGGTGTGTGTATATCCACCCGGGCACAGCGTTAGCAGATATTAAACTCTTAATGATACGATCGTTGTTAAAATATTCCGATTACGAGCCTGATCTTACTACACCAGTTATGATAGTTGGAGACTTTAATGTTGATGTCTCACAAAACTGTTCATTGCCTGACTTCATGCTCAGCGAGTTCAATTTGTTTTATATTGAAGCTTCTCCAACAGCGTTAGTTAATACCTGTATTGATTTAACGTTTACCAGAAATCTGGATTTATCTTGTATGCCATTTGTGTCGTACTTTTCGTATCACACATCTATAATTAATCAAGTTATATTGTAACAAAATAATGATTTGTTTCCTTGCTTTTGTCCTAAATACATAAATAAAAATATTTTATTCAAGAAATATTACCCGTTACATAAACATATTCACGTACAACACACGGCCGTGTCCATGACACAGCCACACCCCAGCTTTTTTCGAGTACTTTTGTATGGAAAATTTCATACAAAGATTTGACTGCTCTGGTAACGAATAGTGATCCGGATACTCATTGGGTAGTATTCGTTTCTTTGGGTATTTTTGGATTTTTGCGTAGAAGTTATATAAAAAGAAGCGGGAATTTTGAAATAAAGAATTTTTTAATGAAATTAAGACAATGGACTTATACTCCCCTTCTTCTTAAGATACAAAATTTGTTTAAATTGAAATTTATATAGAAATGAAATGGTTTCATATTGGAAAATGATATTCAAATTGGAAATTTTTTTTTTTTTTTTGCTCGCTATGTATAGCCCAAGCCCAAGGAATCAGTAACGATGATGCGGATACAACGAATACTCGGTCATCAAGTAACGAATACATTCGATTACTCAGTTTTGAGTAGTTTTTACACCCCTACTGTTGTTCCATCATCAGCAGTTCCAGGCGATCCAATCTTGTCGAAACCTGATCAAAACGGTTCCTGCGTTCCTCTCTCTAGACACGCTTCTCGACACAGTCGGCAGCCTTCCACTGCAGCATGACGTGTAATAAATCGCGGGTGTCTTCGAGGTTTTCCGCCTCCTCTGGCACCCCACACCTGACACCAATGTTACGATTTCGGGCCGCTATTGGAGGGTCGACAACCGAATCGACTCCGAGAGAGCTGCCTTTGTTCGGCGCTGGAGGATCGACGATAGAGTCGACTCCGGAAGCATCCACATTGAAATTAATGGAAGAGGGTTCTGTCATGTTCACTTTCTTTATTTTTATCTAATTAACTTTAACAATTTACTTAATGAACCTAACAATTTGATCGAAAACTTGTAAGCTGCGTCCAATTCGTCCACACGTAAGAAAAACGACTGACTCAATCATGCATTACCTCGAACACAAGCGGGTCCAACAACCATTGGACGGTTGGAAAAAACGCATTCGAGGTTGCATTTGGGTAACAATATTTTTGGCTTCTTTTTATTATCTTGAAAGAAAAAGTGGAAAGCGTTGTTAATAATCGCCATCGACGAGAATACAAAAACAAACCTGTGATTCGTGATCCTGAATTACGAACCGATATTTTCTTTTCACCATCCCACAAGGAAAAAGGGAAAATTATAATTTGGAGTAATTTGGCATAGAAGATGTTTGAAAAATAATGATCTAAGTTAAAAAAAAAAAAAAACCGGGCCTGCTGCTCTTTCAAAGTCGTCAGACCATCGTTTTCTATACCTTCCACTTTTCCTCTTTGTTTGTAGTCTAGGACTCGTTTCTGTTATGGTCTTTGTCCATTTATTTTGATGTGAAAATGTCTCTCTTATCGATGAGTATGTACATTGATAGCCAGTCTAACATTCTTGAGTTACAAGACACTGTCTTTTTTTAATCGCTAATAACTGCGAAACAAATAATGCGATAACAACGGTTGAGATCACAGTGGATGGAGCATATTTGTAGGTATTTGTTGTGTGGCATTTAATTTGCGAGTGACGTCATTGGTTTACGTGTTACGTATTAACAATCTGTTGTTCTCAGGGACATCCGCCCCGTAAAAACGCATGAAAGATACATTCGGTAAGAGCATACAGAATTGGTCCTTCATGGGTTGTTCAAAATCTCTATTGATTCCCTGGGAATCATGCAGTCCATTGTTTGATCCCGGGTAAACACGCAAAAAATTCATGAAAGGTCAATTGCAGACAATGCAAGGAAATCACAAAATAGGCCCTTCATTGGATTTTCATACCGGTGCGAGACTCTCCCTAAAAAAGGGATTATATATCGAATCGCGATATAAATAGGGCATTTTTGTTCAAGAGAGCAGTCGATTTTGAGAAGATGGTCGTGCTCTTGGATTAAAAATCATTCAAAGAATAAAATAGTGTACTAAAATTGAAAGTTACTTAAAATGGAATTCGTAACAAAAATTACAAATGATATTCAGGGTTATTCTCGAGAACGCAACGTAACCGCAACGCGTTTCTTTTCCCGTCCGCAACGCATTCTCGTGAAATCACGGAAAACTGCAACACCGATCTGTATTTCGTATACCTAAAACTGTTAGCCCCGTTACGGTCCCCATGGTAACTGATTTCCGTGTTCACGGTCAGAAACGCAGTTCCGTGGGTGCGTTCACGGTAGCGTTCTCGAGAATATGAAGTTCCCCAACGTACTTTTTTTTCGCGTTCACGTTCTGTGGAATAACCCTGATTATTAAATACTATGAATAAAAATTAACTAAGAATAAAAAAACGTAATTAAAATTTGCACTAAAGAATAAAATATTGAAATTAAAATTTGAACTAAGGGCGAACTTAACTTCAATTAAAAATGTGAAACCTAAATTTGAACAAAATTGAACTTAATTTAAAAAGAAATATGAAACAAAAATTACATATGATATTCTTAATCTATATATAAATAGGCGACACGTTTTTTTGTTATCCCTTTTAGAGGAAACCAGCTGGACTTACCAGGATAAAAGTTATACCATTCGAAAGATTCGTCTTTCCTCTATCTGCATCACCTAATTTTTTTTCTTAAATTTAATAATATATATGTTTTATTTTAAATTGAAATTTAAAAAATCAATGGGATAGTATGTGAGAATTTAGCACACGTATAGCGTAGATGATGCTTTTGGGAAGAATGTATGCGTGTGATTGTTTTGCTTTGTGCCTGGAAATATGCAACCATGTGTGATTTTTTGGTTTGTGTCCCCGATAAATGACAAGTACTAAATTAGTCGAAAATCAAACCAAATGGATCAAGCTTCTACTGGAGACACAAACCAAAAGAATTAACATGTAATTGCATTTGATTGCATTCCTCTACGAAAAAAATCAAAATATAGAACATAATTGTTTAACATTATCATTTGCATAGATCATACGTTCGACTGAATAACCAACCATTTATGCCAAATACATGCATTCTTTTCACTCAAACCTAATATCAATATCAATGATAATGTGAGCGGCAAATGCAGCCATATCACAGGCAATATTCATATGTTCATTCTTTTGCTTTTTGCCTGGAAGGAGGCAATCTTTGGCTAATAAAATTGCATTCTTGCAGACAAAACCCGAAACAATGATCATATGGTCACAGACAAAAATATGGATGCATTATTACAGCCAAATTTAAAGCCATCGTTTACTTATACCATGGTTTTTTGCTAATTTGATAAAATTCTATGAAAATTTTATTTTAAAAAATATGGAAAATCACAATTTTACAGTTATTTCTAGAAAACACGAGGTTAACTTTCACGAATATTCATGGAAAGCGAGCGAAAGTCTAAATTTTATCATATTACCCAACTTTTGTATGGACCCACCTTTAAAAACATAATTTAGAGAAATATGATATATGGCCAAAAGATGGTAAATGAAAAAATAATGGGGGTTGGACATACGCCCTAGAATGCTTCATTTAGCCGCTACGAGCGAAAAACTGTTAAAAATTCAAAAGCTGAAATTATATCATATTTCCAAACTTTTGTCTGCACACCTTTAAAACCTCAATTAAGAGAGAAAAAAAAAGGTAGGAAATGAAAGTTGGTTCGTTTGTACAGAAATTCCAGATATATTTTATTTAAAATATATATGTATTTGCCACAACTTCATAATTTAGTCAAAAAGCATATGATCAACGGTCTATGTGGTTTATTGAATCGTATCCCCGTCTGTATGAGAGATGGTAATAGCAGCAAAAGCTTTTCTAAGCACTTTTACAATACAACCCAAGCCAATGTTAGATGCGTCGTGGAAATGCTACAACAGTTGACTTTTGTGGCCACTCTATTGGCAAACGTTATGCTGTTCCTTAAAATCCATATCTTTTAGCAAAATTTGATTGCTACTTAAATGTGGAAGTTCTTGACATAGTTAAGAGCCTAAAATATGTGTAAAAATATGTTTATAAGGGATACGACTGTGCCTCATTACAGTTTGGAAGAGTTTGAGTTGGGGTTGATGGCAAAGTTTATATAGATGAAATCGATAGCTTTTTGTCCGGTCACTATGTTGGATCTACGCAAGATAGTTGGCGCATAAATGAGTATCCATTGCATTACCAGTCACGTAATATATTATAGTTCGACTTGAATGTTACTTGCTTCACCGGCAAAATGTAGTCTTTAGGGAAGGAAATGTTCAGCAAGCTCTTAAAAATCGCAGAAGGACACAATTGACTGCATTCTATGAATGAGTTCGTCCGAGTTTCTATATACAGAGACGCCCATGCATCATATTTAGGTAGATAAACAAAAGAAATGGAGAAAACCTCAAAGAGGAAGTAGTAGAGCTATTGCTAAATTATTTTATGTTTTATGTTGAGTTGTTCCATTTGAGACTATTTTGCTTCATGGTCCCATCAGGATTTGGGTACTGTTGGGAACAATATTTACTGCACATTTTCAGCACATGCACGACGTATCGCATGAAATGATGGAGAGTGGCGTGAATATTTATTAGAAGTAAAAAAGTGTCAGTACTCTCAGCAGTTAAGAGAGTTGTTTGCCATATCCTATTTGTGGTATGAACTTTCCTACAAATGCTTTAGATTTGTGGAATGAATTCAAAATTTTCATGTGTGAAGAATTTTTAAGAAATTCTTCAGAAAATGATTCATATAACCGTGCTTTATTAGCTATTGAGGAAATTTTGTTCAGTAAACGATTCCTTCGGTACTTCAACTAAAATTTTTGACTATTTTACTCTGCGGAGATTTTTTACGAATATTGCCAGCTATATCTCACGGTACACGTGTACCACTTATTGAGTATTGTCTTACTTCACGGTCCGAATTTTCAAAATTCCACAAAATAACTTTTACCCAAAACATGAGAGCTGCACCTCATGAGATGAATTCGTTGAATTTCTTGAATCTCTCGGTAATGAAACTTTACCCACATTTCCAGATTACAGCCAAGATGTTATTGAAATTCCTTCCCATTTACCTAGCAACTTCGTGATTGCAGATACTTATGGCAATGTATCTGAAACCATAAAGTCTAATGATATTCTCAATTCGGTTATATTAGCACCCAAATATGAAAACTGCATTTTCATCGATGCAGAAATATTTAACAGTCTGTCCGGAGAGAAACGAATATATTTAAATTTCGATTACATCTGGAGTGATGATTATAGAGAGCAAAATAATTTTCCAGTAGAATTTTTAAACTCAGTTGATATAAGTGGGCTCCCGATTCCACACATTTATTTTCAAAACCAAATTGTATACTTTTACTTATTCGTAATTTGAGTACAGGAAATGACTTGCTTGGTAGTTGGTACACCTATTCGTTTAGTTCAAATGCAAAAGAAAATTGTTTGGATTGTGAGATTTTAGCAGGAGTTTTCCGAAACACACGTATTTTGACACCACAAATAAACCTTAATTATACAAGTACACATCTGCCTTTTTTCTTCCAGGAAGCTCAATTTCCCGTTATTCTGGCTTTTGCGATGACAATTAATAAATCCCATAAATCCCAAACGTTTCAAAAAGAAGGAATCTTAATCAAACTACCTATATTTTCTCACCGCTAATTGTATGTTGTAGCCAGTAGAGTTAGATCGTTTGATTGATTGCGTGTTTATATGTATATCTGAAACACAAGGCAAAGGTCATTTGGCAGAAGATGAAAGAATTCTTACAAAAAGTATTTTATATGAGAAAATTTTAAAATCTTTTAAGATCCGCAACCGCACCCGTAAGGTTTTCGATAATTATAGATATGGCCTCATTAAATATAGATGTACTTTGACATGCAAAATGAGCTGAAATGATAGCTACTGCAGTCTGAACTAAATAACCTTTTTACTTACAGTGCTACTGTATATACAGCGCCATGCGCGATCGTAGCGTTAGAGTGAGCGTAACGAACGGCGGAGGTTGGCGAGCGTAGCGAGCAGGGGGCGCCCCCTAGTTACTATGAATAAGACTTAACTTAGAATAAAATAGTGAACTAAATTTGAACGTAGCTTAAAATGAGATACGAAACAAAAATTACATATGATATTGTTATATTCTGTGATTAAAACTTAACTGAGGGTAAAAACAGCGAAACTCAAATTTGAACCAATATTGAACTTAACTTAAATGAAATTGTGAAACATAAATAAAAAAAGTTAATTTAAAAAACCAAAAAATCCGACTGACTGTAAAAAGGAACTATAAAGATGTAAACAAGACACATTCATAATTAAATCTATAAATCAGTACTATTAAAATTGTTCTAGTGTCGTTCTAGTTGTATGCTGATAGTGAGTGCCCCTAGAGGTATATTGTATAACTAACATAAGCGCTGATGTGCCTAGATATCTAATTGGCCAATATTTGTAATAAACAGACAAAGAATAACCAACTGACAATCGGAGGCTACCCACACAGACTAACTAAACAATATGAACCAAAAATCGGTCAAGCCGCCTAGGCTACAGGAGGTAACAAAGGAACAGACATACATACAGTGGGCATCAATCCCAAACTCCAATAATTGTTATTATTTAATTGAAACACAATAAGTTCCTAACATGAAATTATTTATTACACAATAACACACAAAAAAATGATATATGATAAGTTCTAGTTATTATTATAAAATTCAAATTAACAAAAGATTATATATTTATTACGTCCGTCAGTCAGACTGCCTTAATTATTATTAACCTTTTTAAACAGTTAAACATAAATTACAAACAATTGACTACTGAGTTCAATAAAAAAGCCTACTAAGAATGTAAATTAAACAAGTAGAACTATTAATCAAAAAATTTATTATTATTAATTATTTATATAAGTTGGCTCATCTGCCAAGGTATGATGGTAGCACATAAGCCACAGTACCCCTTGCCAGTCCAAAAGATGAAAATTCATGATGAAAAAGTTACTCTCTTTCTAGAAATAATTTCTATTGTCTGTTGTAAACATACATTTTAAAAAGAGTGAGCAAGATTAAACTGAGAAGTAATTGACGCATTTTGAATGTTTTCAACGTTAGAATTATTTAAAATGTATACAGGTTTAAGTCGATCAATTGAAATTGTGTTAGTTTTTCCATTAACGTTTACTTCAAAAGTTTCATCATTCCTTTTCAGAGCTGCAAAAGGTCCATGTTATGCTGGTTAAACTGTTTTGGTATTTGAATCATTTCTGATAAAAACGAATGAACAATTTTTCAGTACTTTAAAAATGAAAGGCTTGCTGGTTCCGTGACGTTTTGGTGTTACTGGTTGTAGATAATGAAAATACTGTTTGAAATTTGTTGCGAAATTTTCTTGACCATCCTTTAAATTAGCAGTTTCTGTCAGAAATTGCCCAGGAAGATTGATAGGTTCTCCGTATAAAAGTTCAGCAGGAGTTGTTTTGAAATTCTTCTTTAAAAGATGCTCTTATTTCAAGTAAAATTGATGGTAGAATCTGAGTCCAAGTTGTTATGTTGTTGCATTTAATTGCATCTCTGAGTTGTCGGTGAAACCGTTCAATCATCTTATTTGACTGGGGATAATATGAAGTTGTTTTAAAATGAGTTGTCTCAGTCAACTCATTAAGTGATTGAAACAAAAGAGATTTGAATTGTCGTCCTCTATCTGTTGTAACATGAAGCGGTGTTCCATATCTACAAATCCATCCAGAGTAAAAAGCTTCTGCAATGCTCCCAGCATCCTGATTTTCTAAAGGAAATGCCTCTGGGCATCTCGTAAACCTGTCAACGCAAGTTAGACAATACCTTTTGTTGTTTGAAGAAGGTAGCACAATTATGTCTAAATGTACATGCTGAAATCGGGAACTGTGTGGCAAAAAGCTTCCAGTCGGAGAGTGTACATGTCGTGATATTTTTGATCTTTGACACAATAGACATTATTTATTCAATTCTCGGCAATCCCTTTGAATCGATGGCCAAACAAAACGTTCAGTAACTAATTTTGTTATTGTTTTAACTCCTGGATGAGATAGTCCATGAATAGAATTAAAACGAATTTCTCTGAAAGGTTTTGTTATAAAAGGTCTGATAACAGTGGTTGTGGTGTCACAATCAATATCTTCTTGCAAACCTAGTAATTTGAATATTTTTAAAACAAGGGAACTTGAATTTGATTGTAGAAAATGTTTTTGTTCTTCATCTTTTTCTTGGGATTAAGAGGGAGCTGAATAATTAAAATTTTTGGTAGTAGATTCAATTCTTGACAATGAATCAGCGACAAGGTTTTCCTTCCCGGAAATATATTAAATTTAAGTGGAAAATTTACTTTTAAAGTCCAATTGTCTAGTTTGTCGAGGAGGAGCCTTGTTACGATTTTGCTTAAAGGCAAAAATTCAAGGCTTATGATCCGTAAAAATTGTGAAGTCTTGAGCCTCAAGCATATATTGAATATGTTGAATTACTCGATAAATAGCTAATAACTCACGGTGAAAAGCACTATAATTCCGTTCTGTGTCATTCAACTTTTTCGAAAAGAAACCTGAGGGTTGCCAATTACCATTTATCCATTGTTGAGGTATTTGATGCATCGCAAAAGTTCATCAAGTGAACTTTTAACATGTGCAGCATGAGGAATGCACTTCCTATAGAAATTTACAATTCCAAGGAATCTTCTTAACTCTTTGGCTGTAGAAGGAGTAGGGTATTTTCAAATGACGTCAGCTCTTTCTTTTAACGGAGAAATTCCATTTTTAGAAATTTGGAATCCGAGGAATGGAGTTTCATCCGCCTCCAATATTGTCTTGGATAAATTGATGACTACTCCAAATTTTTTAAACCGCTCAAATCTGAATGAAGTTTTGAGAAATGTTCTTCAGGACTGGATGATGCAATCAGGATATCGTCCTGATATGCAAAACACAAGTCCAATCCTCTTAAGACTTCATCAGTAAATCTTTGAAAAGTTGGTGCTGCATTTCGAAGACCAAAACTTATGTACGGAAACTCGAAAAATCCAAAAGGTGTTGTAATAGCAGTCTTGCTTATGTGTTCTTCTTCTTCAGGTATTTGATAATATGCCTTCGTTAAGTCTATTTTTGAAAAAAAAATTTTTTGGATAAATTGTGAGTGAAGTCATGAAGATGTTTAATGGGATATCGGTCTGGAATTGTTCTTGCGTTAAGAGCACGATATTCCCCACAAGGTCACCAGTTATCTTTCTTGGGATCTAGATGTAATGGCGAAGTCCAACTTGAAGAAGATGGTCTAGTAATACCCAGTTGTATCATAGTTTCAAATTGTTTTTTAGCAATACAGAATTTTTCAGGCGGAAGTCTTCTAGGTTGACAAGTTACAGGTGGTCCAGGTGTCGTATGGATGAAATTTTTAATGTTATGTTTTACCGGTGGAGCTCTTCCTTCACGTCTGGTTATTTCCGGATAATTCGAAAGCAAGTTGTAGTAAGGAGATGAATTAGGTAGGGTAATTAATTTGATGGTAGATCCAGTGTAGTTGGTAAGTTTTCCAAAAGTTTTCAAATTAGTTTTAGTATCAATTAGTTGTTTATCTTACAAATCAATCAATAGTCCATAATGAGCAAGGAAATCTGCTCCGATAATAGGTTTAGGAATATTGGCAATAACAAAATTCCAAGGAAAGTCCTTCTTTAAACCCATGTTCAAAGTAAGAGAAGTGAAACCATAACTATTGACGAAGGTTCCATTAGCTGCAGTCAAACTGAAGGTAGTTTGCTTGAGAGGTCCTCGGATAAGTTTGCGAGGAAAGACGCTTAAATCTGCTCCAGTATCGATTAAAAATTCTTTCATAGAATTTCTTTCATAAATGAAAAGACGACGCATTTTGCAGAAGCTGTGAATGGTCGTCGATATTGACAACAATCTTAAATTTCCTTGTTTCCATTAAAATTGCAAGGGTCTTTACATTTTGTAGCATTGGTTCCATAGGACCAATGACACCAGCATAGACCAGGTGGCAGTTCATAAAAGTTAGGTGTTGATCCTGATAGTGAACGGGATTTATTCCTGTCGGAAGAATTACGTCTTCTATCACGAGCTCTCCAAGTTAAAATATTATTTCCTTCAAATTTTTGTTTATTTTCAAGTTCTTGAAGGTCTTGTTGTATAGCACTGCTTTGTAGATTTAATTGTGCTCATTTCAAAGTCATATGATTCTCATTATCTTCCTTATATGTAGCAGTATTTAATTGATGAATTTGATTTGGTTGCAGCTTGGTTGAATCAAAAATGGAATCTGCAAGATCTGCTAAAGTATCTCAATCCAAATTCTTATGTGCAGCAAGGATAGCTTGAACTGAAGCTGGAAGACAAAACATCCACAAAGTTTCGATAAGATCTTCACTGACAGAGGATCCACCTATATTTCTTAACCTTCTCATAAATTGAGAAGGTCTTTGGTCTCCTATTAACTCATCTTCAATTAGCTTCTTAGTTTTTGATGCTTGTGTATCTCCTAAACGTTTAATTAGTTCATCCTTAAGAACCGTATAGGGATTAAAATATGGAGGATTGAGGACAAGATCCCTCACCTGAGAGCAGAATTGGGTACCGAGATGTGACACTTCATGGGCAAATTTAGTTGTCTCTGAGGTAATGTTTGCAGCAAAAAATGTTCTATTTGTTAAGGCAAACCATAATTCTGGATCTGCTTTTTTAAATTCAGGAAGATGTAAACCACGGCGTTGAATTAGGGGAGGTTCAAATGTAGCACTTGTATTTGCTAATTATGGATTGGTTTCAGTCATATTTCAAAATTTCAAAAAATAATGAAAAGAAAAAACATGTAATTAGAACATACAAATAAGGTTAGTTAAAATAACATGTACAACAAAATCTGTTTTTTTTTGGATTTGACTCAACAATAAAATGTTGTTTATTATTGTAGTTCTGAAGATGGTCCAAAACCATGGAGCCGAAACGTCAAATAAACATTGACAAAAAGTGCATTGGTGTCTGCTTTACAAAACACGGTCAATAAGAAACATGAGAATTTAATCTCATAGCGGACGTTAAGAAAAACACAGATATTAATTCAGATTCACCTTCCTCACCATCAGATTCAAAAAAATTCGATTCAACAAAAATTAATAATTTATTGATAGCATGTGATTCCTAGCACTTTGATCGATTTGTTATAATTTTAATAAATTTCACTTCACTTTGAAATTATCGTTCTTTGGTCCTTTTATCGGGGTCACCGAATGTGGGCATCAATCCCAAGCTCCTATAATTTTTATTATTTAATTGAAACACAATAAGTTCCTAACATGAAATGATTTGTTAAACATTAACGCACCAAAAAATTATATATTATAAGTTCTAGTTATTATTATAAAATTCAAATTAACAAAAGATTACTCATTTATTACGTCTGTGACTCGTCGTGACTTATGATCTATGTACAAAACTTTATTTTTAATCAGTTAAACATAAATTACAAACAATTGACTACTGAGTTCAATAAAAAAGCCTATTAAGGATGTAAATTTGTTTGTTTATTATTAATTATAAAATAAATTTTTTAATATTATTATTAATTATTTATATAAACTAGCTTATCCGTCAAGCTATGATTGTGGCACATCCACCACAATACATCCACCACAATACATACGCGCGAAAAACATTACCCACCTTTTGGGTCAGTCGGGTAATTACGTATGATATTGTCTATGATTAAAACTTAATCAGTTGTACTTGTAAGTAGACTGGTGATGATAATAGAAAACAGCAAGGAAGTAGTGGCTTTTTTCCCAGTCAAAACACTTGGTTTTAATAAAAAACAGGAATTTTTTATTATTCACGACGTTTCGGCAACAATAATTGCCATTATCGAGTGAATTAGAAGTTAATTAAGTGAGTTTGTCATGTGAAACTCCCAAATGTGAATGAAAACTCTTTTCTTCTTCGGTTTTAGGCACTTTATTCTAATACTTATGATCTATGTACAAAACTTCTTAACGGACTAACTGCTGTCTCACTTCCAACTGTCTTCTAAATTTAATCACATGACTTTTATTCATTGATCACGGAAGTAAAGCTGTAGATTTCCAAATACTTTACTTCCGTGATGAACAACTAAACAAATTAAGCAACCTAACAATAACTTACCCTACTTAATGTTAAAATGATGTAAGATGTAAACCTAAAAAACTTAACCTAATGACTTTGGGCGCTGACTCAACAATTGAGGTGTTTTCGCTGCGTGCACCTCAATTGTTGTATCAGCGAAATCCACTTGTTAATGTGAATAATTTCCGCCGGTAATGTGGGTCGGAAAATTATTCACATTACACAACATTTCCTCCCCTTTGTGAAGAGTCGTTTTTATATGTACAGATTTTTATCTCTTACAATTGTTTTCCCCTTTTGACGTCTAAATTACATCATATTAATCAAGTATTTTCTTTTTATATATATATATATATATTTTTTTTTTTTATCTAAAATTTTAAAATTTTCATTATTTATAAATTTATTATCTTTAGGTGGTTTACCTCCATTTTTAGGATTTTTTCCTAAATGATTAGTAATTCAACAATTAAGAATCGATTATCAATTAATACTTTTAATTTTTTATAACATCATTAACTTTAATTACATTGTATTTTTATTTACGAATTAGTTATTCAGTAACTCTACAAGTAATTACATTCATCTTTCTTGTGGTGTATACAAATACTTCAAGTTACAGATATGTGATATAATTCCTAGATGATTTAGCGTGGAGAACACTAAACTATTTGAGCCTTCTCCAGCGGTTCTACACATTTCTCGGGTTCTGGATTGCCTATCGGAGGGTTTTGTTCGGTTTTACCATTGGTCGTTATCGGTTGACTTAAACCCCGGGGAAGTCGGGTTGTAATTGGTATAATGGCTGACTTTCGCAGTTGTTTTATCTGCGGATTGGCCACCGTGGTTGAGGGTTGATTAATTGTTTTACGGTATCTAAGGACTGTGTATCGAATTAACATGAATAAACCTGTGACGGTTAATATTGCGGAAATGGAGATGTTGATGGCTGGGTGTTGCAAGTAGGATATAGGGGATTCTGTCCTTGCAATTTCTTGTTTTATTTGTTGGGAAATGTTTTGGATGTCCCTTTGGCCTTTAGATATTTGATTACGGAAATGCTGATAGGAAACTACCTTAATTGGTATGGATTGTTTAGGTTTAATTTGTGGGGGTAGCAGCGGTACGGGAAATAGTTTGGGGATCCGTGGCTGAAAAATTCTAACTCCTTGTCGTTCGCTTTTTCGTAGTGCATTTTTAAATCATCCAACTAGGCGTCGCATTGTGAAAATAGTTGAACGATTCCGAAACCTTGGATCTTCTGGGTGAGGGTTTTTTCTAGACAAACGATGTGTAATGGATGTGACTGTTTTGTAAGGAAGAGCCAAGTGTTCCTTGCTTCCAACTTCACCAGATAATCATTCTGATAAGAAATGACGCTCTGCTGGCAATTTGCTAAAGTTTGGAAAGAGTTGAAGAAAAGATTTATTATACATTTTTTTGAAATGGTCCCTTTTATTTGTGGATTTCTTTGTCTGCAGACAGCGACTTGCGTACTCAATTCGGTGTTTATGTTGGTGCAATAAGTTAGGTCCGCTTCACCTCGTTGGTAAAATAATTGCTTATTGACGCTTGACGCTAGATATGGTTTTTCAATGTCAATGATGGTGGTTTGTCCTGACTCCGTGGCTATTGGTAGCGAGTAGACTTTCTGTAGCGTGTATAATTTCTTTTCAGGAAGGGGTAAAACGATTCTAACGAGTAACTCGTTATCCCCGGTCATGAAATATGTGCTTGCTCATAATTTCAGTTGAGAGAAACTGGTCAATTCCAGATTTTTTCCTAACTGTGCCGCTGCTTGAGTGTAAATGTTTGATAATTCTTGAGGTGATATTAGTAGAGTGTGAATTTTTCCCTGCAGCAAGGCTGCTGTGATGTCCATCATGTCTCGTAGGTAACTATTTATTGTGTTTAATTGAAAAATAATGCGCCCAAGCACTTGGTCTAATTTCATCTTCTGTTCTGTATTCATCTCGTTTTCTGTGATATCCCTCAGTTTTTCAGCTAACTCTTTCTGGTTTTCCAGGATGTCCGTCACTGGTTTCTGGACCATGTCAATTGAGGAATTAAGCACGGTAGTCTGGTGTTGTAGGAGTTCTAGTGACTTATGGTTGTTGTTACTTAATTCTTGGAGCTTCGTGTAAATTTGATTACCGTCGTCGGCGTCTAGTACCCCGAATAGGGATTTTAAACCTTTCCCGGTTGAAATATTCTTCGCAATATTTGGTTATGCCGTCTACTCGTCTCGGTTAACTCCTTGATTTTTTCCATAAGAAGAGAACAGGAGTTATCTCCGGTCTTACTTAGCAGTTGCTGACAAGAGGTTTGTGCTAGTTCTTCTGCTTTGGATAACGTTGCTAAATGAACTGATTCGTCTTGGAACCTAACCTTTGTAAAAATTTGCCATTCGTCGTGGTAAAAATATATTGGGTTGCGTTTCTCAAAGAATATTCCGGTATTATTTAATGGAGTTATCTTAAAAAGTTCATCTGCTATTGATGGCTGTATCAGGCCAAGCATGACAAATATGGTCCATTTGTTTATCACGGTACTCATTTTGTTAAATATGGATGTCTGCCAGAAGAAACAAAGTAAAAATAAATAAAGGCAGACGAAGAGTTTTTATTGTTGGTAATGGAACTGATAGGAAAAAATCACTAAAAGATGTATATTCCGTATATATTAGCAACCGATTGTTATGAACACGCTGTTTCTTTTTGCCCTTTTGAATGATGGTATTTACCTCGTTTACGACTTCAACTACTTCAAATGGTCCTAACCAAGAAGCGCTGATTTTGTTGGTTTTACTTTCATTTTTCAAAAGTACCTTATCTCCAACGTGGAATATTACGGGATTTGATCTTTTGTCATAATACTCTTTCGACTTGTTTTTATTTTGATGAAGATGTTTCCGAGCAATCTCATATGTTTTTTGTAATTTGTTTCTTAGCTCGTAAAAGTAGTTTTCATGGTTGTAGATTGGCATAGCTTTCTGTTTTAACGGAGATGGTAACTCTGGCGTGAAACCGAACAAACAATCGCTACGGGTTAACCTTGTACCCAGGTGTGGTGTGTTGTTATGGACAAAAGAAGCTTGCCGTAACCAATTGTCCCATTGTTTTGTTACCTCAAGCTGGGCTTGGACCTCCTCGGGCAGGTCTTCTTCCTCTGCGTTGTCTGTTTCTTGGTTTTTGTTGTCTGTGTCGGCATGGGTTACCGCTTGTTGCTCATCATTCTTTTTCGCTTGAGCTCTGGTCATGGCGAATACCTTGTTAGTGGGTATACGACTAAGTGCGTCGGCATTTGTATTGCCCTTACCTGGTACATATTCAATAGTATAGTCGTATTCCGATATCTTTTGATGGAATCGCGCAAGTCTTGAGGAGATATCTTGCATATTAAACATACCCTTAAGAGGTTTGTGGTCTGTGTAGACGGTGAAATGTCTCCCGTAGAGGTAACATCTAAAATTCTTCACCGCCCACACTATGGCCAACAATACTCTCTCAATAGTAGAGTAATTCCTCTCTGCTTTGTTGAACGTGCGACTTGCGTAGGCTATTGGTCTATCCTTTCCTTTTTCCCCTTGCGATAGGACGGCTTCTACGGCATCCATGCTCACGTCTGTAGTGAGAAGGAAAGGTTTGGAAAAATCGGGATAAACCAATAGCGGAGGTGATACTAGCGATTCTCTGAGTTGTTTAAAAGCCTGGTCACAAACGTCGCTCCAATGGAAGTCGACGTCCTTTCGTAGTAACCTTGTCATTGGGGCTGCGATTCGAGAGAAGTTGGGAATAAATTTCCTATAATAGTTGAGTAGACCAAGAAATGATTGCAGTTGTTTTTCATTCTCCGGAACTTGAATCTCCCGAACACAGCTGGTTTTCTGTGGGTCTGGTAGAGCTCCGTCCTGAGTGCATTTGTGTCCTAAATAAATTATCTCTCGCCTGAGGATTTGACATTTCGCTGGTTGGAGTTTAAGTCGATATTCTCTTAGTCTATCAAAAACCTTTTTTTACATTAAATTGTGCTCTAGCAAATTTTTCCCGTGAACTACTATGTGATCCAGATAGACAAAGCAATCAATCCCATTTAATCCCGTTAGAATGTGATTCATGGCTCTCTGGAATGTTGCTGGGGCTCCTGTTAATCCAAATGGCATTCTTTTAAACTCAAAATGTCCATCCGGAGTGCTGAAAGCCGTTTTAGCTTGATCTTTGGGATCGACGAGCAATTGATGGTAGCCACTTGCTAGATCTAATGTTGAGAAGTATCGAGCATGGCCTAGTTGATCCAGGATGTCTTCTATTCGTGGCAGTGGAAAAGCGTCGCCTGTCGTAATTTTGTTCAATTTTCGGTAATCTATTACTAATCTCCATTTCTTGGAGCCATCTGGTGCTGATTTTTTTGGTACCAGAAGGATTGGGGCGTTCCAGGGGCTTTTACTTGGAACCACTATGTCTTTTGTAAGCATGTCGTTTACTTGATCTTTTATTATCTCCTTATGGTCATGCGGAAGCCTGTACATTCTTTGGCGTATGGGGGCGATTTCCGGCTTTACAGGAATTTCATGTTTTATGACGTCTCAGAAAGTCAGCGCATCCCCGTCCAAAAAAAAAATGTCATTATAATCTCGATAGAGGTTGGTTATGCTTTGCCTTTCTTCATTATTAAGTGAGGGATCTAGTATAATTTCTTTGTCTAGTAGCTCTAAACGATTATTAATTGAACGTATTGAAAAGATTTTATTTGTGGTTGTGTTAAAACCTTCTCCAGAAATTGAATTGTAGTTTATGTGGTAGAATTCTTCGAAGGGGCGACGCTTGGCGTGAAATGTTTAAGTGTCACATCTCTTGTCGTTGAGTACATCCTGGGCAGGCGTATCAACAAACAACTTGACTATTACCTCCGTGCGAGCAGGTATTAGTATTTCGTTTTGAATATTGTCTTCATTAGGTGTTGTCTTGCGTGGAGCTTCTTTGCGAAGAAGCATTATGCTGGACAAGGAAGTACTCTTTTCCTCTTTTGTTGAGGTAGTTTGACCACATACTAGACGTTGTTGTTTTTGTTGAGGCCTTTCTTCTGTTGCAGAAGTTCGCTATTTATGGCATATTTGTTATTATCTGTGCGAAGATTTTTCCCCACGCCATCTGACAATGGGGATTGCTCGTTAGTTTTTTCATTTGATTTATCTTTAAAAGTAATTTTGTTTTGGCCTTGTTCAGTGTTATTTTGGGTAGGGAGATTTACTTCATTTTCGAAATGAACCAGCTGTCGGGGGCCATCTATAATTGCATGTTTTGACAGAACGTCTTGTCCTAATAGACCGTCCGCTTCGAAATTTAGGGAAGAATCTATAACTTGGAATTGTAAATGAATTGGAGTTGGAAACAGAATTTTCGCAGTAGTCGAACCTTCCGATTCTTTTTGCTGATATAATCCACTAAAAAGATGTATATTTTCCTTTTCTATTTATATGGATGATTTTATAACATTTTGTTTTAAGAGGCTTACATCATCTCCTGTATCGAGCAAGAACGTTGTGTGGGGTTTCGTGATTATGTTAATCGGGAGTTTAACATGGCCATTAGTCATTTTCGGAGTGTGAATTTGTCTTTGTTCCTGTTTATAGTTACACCGTTCTTCCTTCTGGTCTCTAGTACGGTGTTTTATAGAGCCCGAAGCTAGTTTTCCGATGGGGTCTGTTGGTTTTTACTTCCCCATCTTCGTTTCGTATAGCAATCTTTTATGTCATGTCCTACTCGTAGACAGAAATCACATTTTACTTGGTTCTTCTTATTTCGAAGTGGTAGGTGATTGCTTTCGTTTCATTTTTATGGTTTATGTATCGTACGTTGTGTACTGGAGTTCTGTTAGTGTTATCAATATTTTGTCTGCAAGTGTTATACTCGTGGCCATAAATTTTACATTTAGTGCAGAAAGGGGTGTTTTTCCTCGTTAGACAGATATCGTTGGTGTGATTTGGTTTGTTGCAGAAACTACAGACAACTTTTCTTCTGAAAGGTACTGGGGCCGAATATATTGGTTGGCCGGTATGGTTTTGTGATGGCAGTGTCATAGCATCTTGTGGATGTGGATAGGGCCTTGGGATGTTGTGTGTTTGTGTAGAAGGATTCAAAGATTCTGCTGGATTAAAAGATTCAACCAACAATGCTGATGGTGTGGGGGACTGACAATTGGCATATGTTTCCATAACCTCGTATTTTATCGCACTTTTTATCATTTCATTTAGTGATTTTTCATCACTACTGAGTAATACTTGACGAATACGTGGATTAGCAACCCCTGTTCTAAATGAAAATAAGGCTGCATTTTCTAAGTCTTTTACGATTTCCGTACACCCTGTTGGATATTCGTTTTTAGCAAAAACCTTTCATGTGTTAAGAAGTTGCTGGATTCTTACCCCGAATTCCCCTAGAGTTTCGCCGGGCCTTTGCTTGGCCTGACGCAACTCGTTGGTTTGTTGAAACTATGTTTTTCGCGGCAGGTAATTATATTTCAAAATATTTTTAAGCTCTTCAAAATTCAAAATATTATGTGAGCTGACTAAAGCTTATGCGTCCCCTCGGAAACGCCTCATAACTAATCTATTAAAAACGCTCTCTTCATCTTTCGATAAACAATCAAGTACCCGTTCACAACAACCCAAGAAATTTTGAACCTCCTGGGTCACATTTCCACCTGATGTACCCGAAAAAGTCGGAATTAGGCTTGCCACCAAATTTGTTAATTTTGTAATATCCATCGCTACGTCAGTCTTAATAATCCTACTTTTTAAATCTTTTATACTATCCCTAATTGTATCCTCCATGTAATAGTTTTGGAGGAATTGCTCAAAATCGTCTAAAGTCCTATGTAGGCTATTACTAAAGCTCACCGTTCTTCTTGGTGTTGATGTGGCTGATGGTTGTTCTCCTATTTTCTGGTTGACCGGTGAGGGGATTTGTTGCTGTTCTTGCTGTTGTTCTGTTGTTTTGTGCTGCTGGTGATGATGTTGACGCTGCTGCTGCTGACGTTGTTGGTTGGTTTGGTGGTACTACCGCTGCTGATGATGCTTCTGCTGCTGGGGATTGTGCTGTGTTGGATCTCAAGCGACCTCTCCAATACATTTGCGAATGACTTGCTTGACACTGTCACTTTTTCTTTTTTTTTTCGTTTATTCTTTATGCGACTGTTTTATTATTTTTTTCACTTTCAAATTTGCACTCACTTCTTACATTTGTTACACTAATGCGAGTCACTTAGCTATTCATAACAGTTATTACCCACTTTGATTATTTAAATTTTCAATTTTTTCCTCCTAATTTATGTTAAGCAGGTTTTTACTTGCATCTTGTTACTTTTATGTCACTTTTATGTTATTTTTTCACTTCACTTTCCAGATTTTTATTTTAGTTTATGTCACTTTCATGTCACAAAACGATTTCTCACTACTTCGCGTATTACTGTTCTTAAACCGGCTGCGCCACTTTTATGTCATGTGAAACTCCCAAATGTGAATGAAAACTCTTTTCTTCTTCGGTTTTAGGCACTTTGTTCTAATTCTTATGATCTATGTACAAAACTTCTTAACGGACTAACTGCTGTCTAACTTCCAACTGTCTTCTAAATTTAATCACATGAATTTTTATTCATTGATCACGGAAGTAAAGCTGTCGATTTCCATATACTTTACTTCCGTGATGAACAACTAAACAAATTAAGCAACCTAACAATAACTTAACCTTCTTAATGTTAAAATGATGTAAGACGTAAACCTAAAAAACTTAACCTAATGACTTTGGGCGCTGACTCAACAATTGAGGTGTTTTCGCTGCGCGCACCTCAATTGCTGTATCAGCGAAATCCACTTGTGAATGTGAATAAATGTAAATAATTAATGTGGGTTACTCGGAAAGTTATTCACATTACACAACAAGTTAGTTAAGTGAGTAACATGTTGGTAGTGACAGTTACACAGGAAAGAAACTTTGGATAACTGTAAACCAAAAGATCAAGCGCCTATTCAACAAATTGAACAACATTCTTTTGTTTCTATATTGTTCTATATTGTTTTTCTATTAAAACTTAACTTAAAATAAAATTGGGAACTGTAATTGGAAATTTTTTTTACTTGTATAATAAATGGTGGAAAACAAATAAAAACAATTATCATTTGTTCAATCACTCCAAGAAGGTTAAACCCATTGAATTAATAACTAGATAAGGAAGGGACAATAAACAGCAAAGTTGAAGCAAAATATGCAAATCTGCTTCGAGATGTTAGTGCGCTTTCCTTTGTAGTTGTATGCAATTTTTCTCTAACAGAACACTTGATTTCTTAAAAACCCCATTTACCAATCAATAATTCCCACTTTTTTCACAATTTAACATCCATTTTTGCAATAAAACACTCAACATAAACCGAAATTTTTCAATAAAATTTTATATACGTAAAAAAGTTCTCGTGGATCAAAGCAGCAGGCTGTTTGGGCATATTGATGAACATACTAATACAATCTCACGCGCAAATAAAAATGCCAACACATACAAAGTGGAATAGTATTTCCATTCAACGCGTTCGTGTTACAAAAACTTATGAATCGGCCAATCAGGAACACTTACCAAGCACATGATGACCACTTCACAGACAAATCACTTACCACAAGTGCAAATTGACTAATAAGTAGAATCGTTTTGACATTTTTGAAAATCTAAATTTTCTCGCTGCTACTGAGAACAATGAAATTCCCATCAATCAAAAAATGGATTTGACATATGTGAGACCAATTTTTCGAATATATGGACTTTTTACGGAGGTGAAGGTCGAGGAGTAAGAAATAAAGCTTTGCGTCGCTCAACTACAGTAAAGTTGAGCCTTAGGGCCCTTCTTTAGTTATTAATTCAATGGTTGAGCCTCTATCTAGTATTTCGGGACGAGTGATCTTAACCTCGGAAAGCACTCCTCGCTTGAAAGAGAAAATCGTAACATATGTTGGAGTATCCCGATCAAAACACAGCCTGTTCTCCTGGTTGTTCCTCCTCAAGTTTTTTGATAATACCATTAAGTATTATTTTTTAGAACACCTTATATATGTTTGACATGAGACCCCTTTCTTGTAAATGAGGACTGTAGAGCTTATTGTCCATTGGAAAGGAATAGTTTCAGTGTTTAGGATAGCGTTGAACAAGTTGGTTAGTCTTCTTAATAGAGATGGTTTAAAAGGTGACTTTCAAGTCACAGTGACAGTAGTGACAGAGACAACCAAGTCACAGTGACAAATCACCGTTACAAAGTCACTTCCGTGATGCAAGTACCAGCGACAATAAGTCAGGAAGGAACTACGATAGATCTCTATAAGCCGATTTAATCATATTCGTTGAACGACCGGAAGGAACTGCAATATGGAACTGTATTAGAAAAGAGGGATGAGCTATGAATTTCAGGAGTCATGCGCGACCTTAAATTAAAAATATTTTTCATTATTGTCTTCAAAAATGGGGGAACCTATTAAAAATGTATCAAAAATGTAAAAAAACAAATGCATTATAACATATAACAACATATTTCTTTTCAAAATCCCACTCTTCAAGTAACAGGAGCACAGAAGATCATGAAAGTTACAAATATCATACGTTACAAAAATATCAAAGTGACAAAATATCAGACGTTACTAAAATATCGAAGTGACAAAATAACGTATATCGAAGTAACGTATGATACTAAAATATAAAAGTGACAAAATATCATACGTTATTCTAGTAATTTCTTGTCACTTTGATATTTTAGTAACGTCTGATATTTTGTCACTTTGATATTTTAGTAACGTATGATATTTTGTCACTTTGATATTTTAGTAACGTATGATATTTTGTCACTTTGATATTTTAGTAACGTATGATAATTTGTCACTTTGATATTTCGTTTAAAATGCTTAATATATTCAATAGAGTCTAGCTTTACAAAAATAGGGAAGCCTATTACTGTCTACTACTACTATCCTATCAGAAGTGCAACAAAAAAAACAACTTTTAAACCTATTATTAACATATTTCTGTCGGAAATCCTAAGATTCAAGTAACAGGAGCGCAGAAAATCACTGTAACGGTAAGTCGCGTCGCAGTGATTTTGTCACCGTGACGTGAAATATCACCCATCTCTACTTCTTAATGTTTCAGACAGTCTCGCTTTCATCATCTCATTGGTTATACGATCAGTTCCGGGAGCTTTTACCTTTTTTTTCTTTTTCTCGTGGCAAGTTGTACTTCACTTTCAAGAATTTGGGGGACTTCTTCTATGTTGTCGTTAAGGTCTATATTGTTTTTGGTGGAGTACAGTATACGATAATAGTTTGTCGCAATATTTCAAATTGGCTGGCTCCTAGTATCTTTTTTGTTTTAATTGTTTTTCAATTTTGGGATCCACAGTTTTTCCTCTTTTAGTTATTTTAGGCTCTTTGAGTTCTTTATACCTCCCGTTTTGCTTATGTGGTGTTCAGGGGCGTGGCTTGTATCAAAATTTGATGCGGGCCCTTCTTCCCAACTGCGGTGAAGCCCTCATGGAAGGCTACATTTTTCACAAAAAAGCAAAAGCACTCGTATTGAATAAAATAAAAACATTTATTGAACAACATTTCAAACTAACAATAGTCGCTCCTAGGAGCTAGTTAACAAAACAACTGAGAGTATATAATGACTTTTCTCGCCTTTTTTTCAGCAAACTTATTAATTAAATCGTCCATACCAGAAGACGATTTCAGTTGCTGGAGATGTTCCGCCTCTATATATAACAGGGACAAATCTGATAACCGTTCATGTCCCATAGAGGTCCGTAGATAATTTTTTATCCATTCTAGCTGGGAAAAACTTCGCTCAGCTGTCAGAAATAGGAAGCATGCTGTTATTATTTCCGGAAAACTTGATGCAAGTGTATTGAATTTTATGATTAATAATTCCACAAGTTCCTTAATGGAATGAATTTTCCGAATTTCAGATTTTAAACATGTTTTCAGAGTAATTAATTGTTCATACAGATGAATTGATATGTCTTCACTGCATTTAGCCGTCAGTTTTCCGGCTTCCTTTTTTATTATTCTGAGAATAAAGAAGATATTCTGAGAATGACAAGAGTTTCTCCGGTTGTAACACTTCGAATATATTGTTCAGGTTCCAGAGGCTATGAAATCTTTGCTCTGTCTTAGAAATTAATATATCCAAACAGTAATAATAAACCTTAACTTTGAAATATGATTCCAAGTCTGAAATTCTGTCATCTTCTGATAACTCATCAAAAAACGCTTCGTTATCTTCCGTCTTTACCCGACTGACCAAAGGAGGGTAATGTTTTTCGCGCGTTCGTATGTATGTCTGTTTCTTTCTTACCACCTGTAGCCTAAACCGCTTGACCGATTTTAAACAACGAGGTGTCATTAGATTCGTTTTCTTCCCGCAAGTGTTAAAAGCTATGTGACGTCAGCAAAATCTCAATATGGCGGACGTTATCTGCTAATATTCACCTGCTAACACTTACCTTCTGTACCTCAAACGGCTAGACCGATTTTGAAGAAAGGAGTGTCATTAGATTCATATTATTCCCCCAAGTGTCATAGGTTATGCTACGTGAGCAAAAAATCAAAATGGCGGGCGTTACCTGCTAATATTTCACACACGGTAGAATTATGAATTTTGAAATTCATTTAAATTTTGAAAATCCGCTACGAAGCACATTACAAAGAAGAGACGAAGATTTTCAAATAAATCTGCAGAGAACCTTTCATTTCCATTCATTTACATACTTTGAGAAACAACATTACCTTACTCCGTAATCGAATATTTTCCATAGAAATTTCCATGTTTTTCACAAAAAAAAATTAATCTAACGAATCATACCGAATATGTATTCGCATCCATATTTGTTACTCCATAATCGAATATTTTCCATAGAAATATAATCGAATCGATTCGATTCGACTCATTCCTTTACGTATACGAGAGAACGATTCTCTATCAGCGCACATTGTTACATCCGTACGGAGTTGATAGCGAATCGTTCTCTCGAATTTCATATCGAGTCGTATTTTGATTTTCCATGCGAGGCCTAAAATAAAGTCAAAATTTGAAAATCCAATCAGGCTGGCAGAATCGCCAGCAACACGATTTATGTACACGAGATTGTGCCACCCACAATCAACAAACGGTGTCACCCCACCCAGAGAGCATGGGTGACCCGTGCATGAATTGATTTCTCATCTAAAAAACACATGCGCGCGGTACACACGCTTTGTAGGGTGACACCGTATGTTTACTGTTTGTGGCACAATCTTGTGTACATAAATTTTCGTGTTGCTAGCGATTCTGCCAGCCTGGTTGCCTAGATTGGATTTTCAAAGTTTGACTTAAGATTTTGTTTTCAAGGAAACAATAATCCTATCCGATTTTTCATGGCTCCAATTATTCGAGCCACGCAACTGCATGTTGATTTATGCAATGTTCATTAATGATTTTCTGCGCTCCTATTACTCGAGTCGGGAGATTCTCAACAGAAATAATTATTATTTATATTTAATATTAAGTGATCCCAACTTCATGGTCATGACTTGATATTAAGGCTAAAATTTTAAACATAACGAATTTGAATTAGATTTAAAATTCAAGGAAAATAATGATAAAGTGTTCGGATACAATTTTTTCACTCAAAACGCTGTGGAAAAAGGATTCAAAATCTAATGCGCCATACTTTTTCGATTGAACTCAAATAACAATATTGGCTTGGGGTTGCACTTTGGACTTGTAAGACGAAAATTTCTGTTAGTATAAGGATGTGTTTTCTTGGTCTCGTTTTATTTATTCTCCAGAGTTTGTTTAGTGCCTGCCCCTATCTGTTTGTGAATTGCGCCTTTGTTAGTTTGGGTATAGACTGCAACGCATTTTAAGGGATTGATGAGAACCGTTACATCGATGACCATAAGAACCATTCCTTTATCTCTTCGTGGTCTGTACGATCAGCGTATGGATGCCAAATTCTCGGTGTGTTACGCGGCTTCATTCCGTGTCAAACCTGTGGCGGCAACAAATCTAAAATGTCAAACCGCCAACATGTATCGTCATCGAAATAACCTTCAAACACACTAACACTCGAGCTCACCCACTCAAACATTCGTTCAGCATTCGCTCACACGGCCAGTCAGTCGTCGCCTCTCGGACAATCAACATTCGAATTCAACTGGAACCAAAGATTCACTGTAAATTACGAAATATATTAAAATTGAATTAAAAACTTTTCGGTGCTGTTATTAGATTTCAATCACATTTATTACCATTCTATTTATGTGGGTTTTCACATTAAACAGCTTTAGTCGTAGCCATTTTGATAAGTGACATGCAAAACCTACATTGGTGACCCCGAGAGAAAAAAAAACAGAGACCACCGACATATATAAACAAAACTAATTAAAGTAAAAAACGGAAAATAAATAGAAAAAATCATAAATGTGAAATAAAAGCAAGTGCAAGTGGACATACAAAAGAAACATGAGGATCGCACACTGCAAACAACGTTCAGTGAATAACGAAATCGTGCAACAATAAATACACAGTTCTCGGAATAAAAATAAAATATCAACCAACAGAGAGTGTACACCGACGCGTTGGTGAAGATTGGAAGCGCGCCAAAACGACTCAAGTACAAAGAAAAAACACCATTGCAAATCTCACTCAACACGAACATTGAGCAGAGCATTGAGTGTGATATGTACACGGACTTATGTACATCGGTGCGTTATATACATTCGGTAACAAGAATTACAGACTCGGCGAGGGGGAACTGACTTACGTTAACAAAAGTTTTGTGCACATAGTGATTTCGCGGGTTTCGAAAGCCATCACAATTGCTAGCTGAAATGCGGACCAAAGCAACTGGTACACCGGTTACAGAAGAATTAATTAAAGAACTATGAACCAGAAATCTACCAGAACAGTTACGTGCCATCGTTTGCTCAAACGACATCACTTTGACCCAAGCAGCATCAATGGCAGATCGTGTCGCCGAAGCTTTGAAACCAATGCGGTCAATCAGCGCCATTTCTCCAGCATCGTCAACCATTTCAGTGAATCAAACAGCAACAAACGCGGTCTTGGAACAAGTTCAATCGCAAATTTGTCAAATTTGGAATTTTTTAGAAAAAAACCATCAAACGCGACGTTCCAGATCGAACGGCCGAGGTAATTCAAATTTCCAACGTACCAACACACCGACTCGTCTTCAAGCCAGCACATCGGACCAATCAAGACCACCCAAACGCCAATTCGAATATTGTTGGTGGCATTTTAAGTTCGGTGCTGAGGCCAAGAAATGTAAACAGCCATGCAATTTCCAATCAACTACTGCCTGTCAAGACACCTGCAACAACCATTCGGGAAACTAAATTGCCGAGCCATCGAAGAGAATTCGCTCGGTTTAAACAAATCTCTTCGCCTTTTCATCAAAGATCCATGAACAGGTATGTTATTTTTAATTGACACCGGGGCAGACGTATCTGTCATACCACCATCATCAATTGATCTCAAAACAACTAAACCACATACATCATCGTTTTATGCCGCAAATGGAACATCTATCGACATTTTTGGCAAGAGACTAATAAAAATTAATTTGGGACTCAGACGTGAATTCGATTGGACCTTCACCATTGCAAACGTTCAATCACCCATTATCGGAGCCGACTTCTTAGTTCATTTCAAATTAATCGTCGATCTAGCAAATAAAACACTGATCGACAAGACAACATTATTGAAAATAACCGGCACTTTAAAAACAACTTCGATACCCAGCATTAAATTGGTTAACAACGGTGAAAGCAAATACGAAATGCTTTTAAACGAATACAAGGAATTACTTACATTGCCAGAGAACAGAGACATCTCAAAGACAGCAACATTACATCACATTGTGACAACAGGACCTCCCATTCATACCAAAGCTCGACGGTTAACGCCCGAAAAATTAAAAATAGCGAAAACTGAATTTGAGTACCTGATGAAAAGAGGCATATGTCGTCCATCAAAAAGTCAATGGGCATCACCATTACACATGGTTCCCAAAAACAATGGAGAATCATGGAGACCATGCGGAGATTATCGCGCACTAAATGCTATCACGAAAAAGGACAGGTATCCTGTTGTGGGAAACAAGATTTCGGTAAAAACAGCACGTGAGTTTGAAAAATTGAACAGATTTATTTAGGTAAAATTTTCCAGCGTAGTCGTGTAAAGAAGTAACTTACAAGACTGACTCATCATAGAGTACCAACATATATAGTAGAAAATAATACAAAACTGACATCTATCTCTCAACAGTTTAAACTTGAACACTTCCCCGTAAACTGATCTGAGAATGATTAATTAATTAAACTGTAAGTCCAATTTTGGAGCACATAGTTTTAAATTTGTTTGAGTTTAGAGGTTTTGTGAACATGTCTCCCAGTTGATTCTCCGAAGCCACAAATTCCACGTTGATGTCACCACTCTGATGAAGTTCTCGCACAAAGTAGTATCGCACTGCAATGTGCTTGTATTTTTTTTGAAATTCGGGATTCTTCACCAACTTGATTGCACTGGCGTTGTCGACGAACAAAATTGGTGTCTCTTTAGAGGTACCAATTTCTGAAAGCAGTCGGTTGAGCCACACCAGTTCTTTTGCACCTTCGCTCGCAGCAACGAATTCAGCTTCGGTTGTCGATAAAGCCACTGACTTCTGCAATTGCGAGGTCCACACAACTGCTGTGCCGTTGGTTGATCGTCGAGTCTTGATGTCTCCAGCAAAGTCAGCATCAGAATAAGCACACAGCCCATCAGAAGTTGAAGTGTAGAGCAGACCCAATGCTGAAGTACCACGGAGGTATCTGAAAATGCGTTTAACGCAGATCCAGTCGAGATTTGTAGGGTTCGCCATTGCTCGTGCCACCTTCGAAACAGCGAACGCTATATCTGGGCGTGTAGCGCAGGCCAGATACAACAGGGAACCAACAGCAGAACAGTATGGGATGGACTTGTCAAGGGGCTCGTCACAGGAGTTGTCGTGTTTTTCGTTCTCCGCAGGTGTCTTCACAGATTTGCAGCTCGACATTTCGAATCGTTGCAGAATCTTCTCAACGTAGATGCGCTGCGACAGGAAGAAATCAGACTCTCGTTGCTCAATCTGCATCCCCAAAAATGATTCGAGAGATCCAATCGTGATCTTAAATTTCGAAGTCAGCAATTCCAGAAACGAGTTGACGACGGCCTGCGATGATCCAGCAATAAGACCGTCATCGACGCAAACAGCGACGAGTAACTTCTCTCCTCCTCTTGTCCTAGTGTAGACGCATGGATCAGCGGTTGAACGCATAAAACCGTTCTTTTCCATGAATGAGTTGAGCTCATTGTTCCAGCAACGGGGAGATTGCTTGAGGCCATATGCGGCTTTCTTCAGACGACATACGAATCCAGATCCATCATCGAAGCCTTGTGGTTGTCTCATATAGATGACAGTGTCAATTTTTCCATATAAAAAGGCAGCTCGAACATCGAATTGACCAAGCACAAGGTTTTCTTCAGCTGCAGTTGCTATGAAGGTTCGGATGGATTCGTAGCGGGCGACCGGACTAAATGTTTCATCGTAATCGAGTCCAGGACGTTGAAACATTCCACGAACAACTAAACGGGCGCGATACCGATCAATTGAACCATCGGGCTTGTATTTGACTCGAAGAACCCAACGATTGTCGATAGCCCGCTCACCCGGTGGCAACGGTACCAAGTCCCACGTTTCATTCTCTCGGAAAGCGTCCAGTTCGTCTTTCATCGCGCATAACCACTTGTCTGAGTCACGACTCTTCATGGCATCAGCGAAGTTAGTCGGCTCCAAATCTTCCTGGACAGCTTGTAGCATACAAGCCAAAGCGATGTTTGCCTCTGAGCGATGAGTTTGATGTCCCACTTCGTAGTCATCATATCTAGGTGGCAAACGAATCGTACGTGCCGGACGTAACACTCGTCCTTCGACAGCTTCTCCTGGTACAAGGGGTGTGGCATTCTCAGAAGAGTCACGTTCTGCATCGTCACTTTCATCAGGAAGATCGTCGAAACTTTCATAGTCCGATTCAGCGCCAGCTTGGTCTTTGGTTTCAACTTTCCTGTCTTGGTCATCACAGCCAGTTTCAAATTTAAGGTCGATTGTATTCTTTGTAGTACAAAGTTTTTCTGGTCGAAAATCGACGTCTCGTGACTTCATCAGTCGATGTTTTGTTGGTACCCACACTTGGTATCCATCCTTGTCATTGACGTAACCAACGAAACGACCAAGCACCGCTTTGGCGTCGAATTTCGTTCGGAACTGTTTTGGCACATTCACATAACACTCTGTACCAAAGATTCTCAGGCGATCGAAGCTGTCAAAAACTCTGCCGGTCCACATCTCAAACGGTGTCTTGCCGGGAACGCGCGACTTGCCGGTGCGGTTGATTACGTATACAGCAGTGTCACAAGCATGTGCCCAAAACGATGTTGTCATACCGCTAACTGTCAGCATTGAGCGTGCCAACTCGACGACGTGACGGTTCGACTGTTCCGCGACTCCGTTTTGCTGCTGTGTATATGGACACGAAGGCCGAAACTCGATACCTCGTTCGCGTAACGACTTCATCACAGCATCACACTCAAATTCAGTACCACAGTCAGAACGAAAAATTTTCACCTTGTGTCCTGCGGTATCGCACTCTCTCAGAAATGTGTCTAGATGTTCAGCCACTTCCGATTTACGCTTCATAAAAAATATGCGAACAAACTGAGAAAAGTCATCTTTAAACACCACGTAGTAACGAAAACCGTTAATCGAATCAACGGACATCGGACCGTTCACGTCAGCGTGGATTAGCTCACCAACCGTAGTTGGGCGATCAATACGTGAGTGAAAAGGTTTACGGTGCGATTTCCCCAACACACAACCGTCACAAAATTCCGATGTGTCTGTCGACTTGCACGAAATGCCAAAACGAGACAACACGTCACGTACGTGACGTTTGTCTTGATGTCCGAATCTTTCGTGCCATCCTTGAAGTACGTCAGCTGATGTGGCGAGATTAGCTTTTGCGATTGACACCTCTGGGATGCGAACGCGCATGTCCATGACGTACACAGATCTAACAAGTTGACCGGTTGCGACAAGTTTACCATCACACAAAACTTTCACTCCATCTGAATCGAATAAAATGTCATTCCCACGTTCAGCAGCTTGACGAATGGAGAAAAGTTGATGACGTGCCTCGGGAACATACCAAACATCATTCAGGATTGCAGACGACAGCCTGTCACCGATGCGAACATCAACTTTGACCTTGCCTGACCCATACGCCAAAATGAAATGTTTGCCGGCCGTTTGAACGCGTTGTGGAATCGGAAACTTCTCGAAAGTAGCAAAAGGCTGCTTGTTTGCCGATATGTGGTGTGTTGTGCCAGAATCCGAGATCCAGTTGTCAGCTAAAACGTCATCAGTGTTGACAGCCAATCCTGTAGCGAAAAACGAACCTGGTTTGGTGTTTTGTTTGATATCCGCCTTGTCACCGTTTGTTTGTCTGTTTGGTTCTGCAGCCTCACGTTTCCGACACTCACTTATGATATGACCAAATTTCTTGCAATACAAACATGCACGCTTCTCCTTCTTGCCTGTTGCCGACGAATCTTGAGAGTTTTTGTATTGTTTCTTATGTATGTGTCGTTGAGATTTTGATTTAGCGAAGAATAGAAGATTTTCGATCAGAAGTTTAGTTGTCTGCTCAACTTCAGGAACGCGATACCAAGTCGAACGATAGTATTGGTATTCAGGACCAAGCGTTTTAAAAATTCTGTGGTGCAGCAAAGAGACTGGTAGCGTTGCATGAGGATTGCCCTTCTGAAGTTCTGTGAGAATGTCATCAAACAGATTTGCCAATTGGGATGCGTGTTTGGTGATGGAGGTAGCGTCGTCTTTCGCAATTTCGAAGAAACTGTCAAATAATGTGTACAAACGCGGCAAAGAGGATTGTTCGAACACGGATAAAAGTGTATCCCATATTTCTTTGGCGTCAGTCTTTTTGCGAACGTAGATTGCAGCTTCTTCATCCAGTGCCGTGCCCAGAATACGAGCCGCTCGCGCGTTGTCCCGTTGCCATCGTCTCTACTCATCGGACGGTTCTGCGTTTGCAGCAGGCAGGACAGGGCACAACCGTGAACCGTCAACGATTGTAAAAAGGCACTGTTCTTTCAAACAGAGTTCGATTTGCCACTTCCACGTTTCCCAATGAGCTTCATTCGCTAACTTGCGGATGCTCGCCAGAACACGACCACTCTCATCTTGTTGTTGTGCAGGTTCAGCCATCTTGTTTTTGGCTTGACACAAGGTCTAGTCGAGAACACCGAATTGCACACAAAATTACCGAAAACCACCACAAAATTTTATTTCAATGCGCACCTGGGCCCATAACCTGTTGTGGGAAACAAGATTTTCGGTAAAAACAGCACGTGAGTTTGAAAAATTGAACAGATTTATTTAGGTAAAGTTTTCCAGCGTGGTCGTGTAAAGAAGTAACTTACAAGACTGACTCATCATAGAGTACCAACATATATAGTTAAAAAAATAATACAAAAGTGACATCTATCTCTCAACAGTTTAAACTTTAACAGGCTTTAAGAGAAGTTCTTTCAAAATAGGATCATAATCAGATAGTAAACTTAAAATTGAAATAAAAATTCCAGATTCAGAAGTATGGCCTCTTAAAGGTAAATTGCATGATGCTAAAGTAGTTATAACATTAATTATACGATGGAATACTTCTCAACAGAAAGTGATTTTATTGTTGATATCACTTTGCAATAAAGTATCGATGGTATATTCTTGTAACCAATTATTATAAGAAAGAGCTGCATTGAAATGCTGCTGTGAGTTTTCATGGTCAGATACACATTGTGTAAAATTGCTTCTAATGGAAGCACCGTTAACCCATTCGGAAGAGTACGATTTGCTTTGACGATCTGCTAACAACCAACAGAAGAGGCAATACGATTTGTTTAAAACATTAGAATAACATAGCCATGATCTTGTAATTTTTATACCAACCTTATTTAAGTATGAATAATGATATGCTGAAAAACATCGTTTTGTGTCTGGACCCTTTGGAAATGGTCCCAGTGATTTAAATGGTCATTTAAATCCCTTGCGATTTAAATGGTCCCAGTTTAAAAATTATTTTTCGTTCGCATTCAGTAAGGCTGTCACCAAAATTTTCTACATCTGACGAACATATATTAAGGAATTCTCCAGACTTCTAAGGATTATCAATATGGGGTTTTCCTATTTCCGGGACCTCTGATGAACAACCTGCTCCGGAAGAATCTAAAATTGAAGCCGAAAGGCGAAAAAAATTTAATTGAACAATATAGATTTCTCAAGTAAGATTTCTTTACGAATTGTAAAGTAAATGCTAAATAAGAGTGACATATTTTCTCGGTTTAAATATAGGTACACAGTACTTACCATTGCAATCTAGATCACTCACAACGTCTGTTTTTCCAAAAAATACAGAAATTTTAGGTAATTTCTTTATAACTTCGTCCTCTTTCTGCTTAATCTCTCTTTTTATAGCTCCACTGGGTTAATCTCTTTTTCTTTCACTCATTTTCACAAACTAAATTTATTGTTTTGTTAATTAATAATTAATTTTGAACCTGATATATTAATTTTGTTCTTAATTTTATAAACTCCAACACCAAACACTGGAAGAGAGAAACTCCGATTTCTTTTTGAATTTAACGCTATAAGAACTTTCAACTTTCCTTTACACATCAATGCTTTTTACAAAGCGAGTTCTGCTATTCACACGACACAAGTAGATATGACATATGTATCTTTCTAATATTCTTTCTCCTACTGAACTTGCCAGGTGTCGGGTTCCTACTTTTATATCACTGCTCAATTCCATTGATTGTCAGGAAAATTCAATGGATTTGCAAGATTTCATGAATTTAATATTCATTCATTTCATATTCATGAATTCGCTGGCATCTGGGAATTCCAACGTACATTAATGAATATAATTAATACGCAAACATAAATTTTGTGACCCCTCTTACGGGCAAACTATATGTCCGATTTTGATAAAAATGCACAATTTAAAGGTTGTCGAAGAGATGCAGAATATACTTTTAATTCAAATTGGTCAAATAATTTACCCGTAATTAATAAAAACAGTATCAGTGCATTTGTTGTTGCATTGACCACGCATTGATAAGAGCATGTTCAAGAGAGTATTGTCGAAGAAAGAAATCGAAAATTTTATCTGCCCATGCTCTTATAAGAAGATACAAAAACAAATTTTTTTTCCATAAAAATTTCGCCCATGGTTAGCCCATGATTTTTAATAGGGCAAAAAAATTGTTTTCCAATGATGATGTTAGATACATCATTCGAAAGAATATACCTTCCCAAATAGTAGAAAATGTGTATCTTTCTTCTTCGCATCAAAGTTGTGAAAAAATTCGTAATTGAAGTTTGGTTAATTTGTCTCTTGGATAAATTATGTCCTTACATTTTACATTTGAATATCTTAATAATTTTGAATCACATTGCAAATATATCTACATAAATACCTTAATAACTCTATATTGCTGTCATATAAATTGGAAATCATTGTGATTTATTTATATATTGTAGAAAGTTCCGAGTTCAAATTGATTTTCGAAAATATTTATAATTTAATTGATATCTCCTGGAATATTCGGTATATCACCGTGAAATCAACAGGTTTAGATTCGTTAAGCTTCAGACTTTTATTCGAGATACAAAATATTGAGATATGAAAAAACAAATTTTTTGACGTGATAACGTCTTATAAATCGATGAACGCCGGCTGCACACACGAAAAAGCATGACTCATTGTCACGTTCCGCCTGTTTATTTACATCGAATGAGGTTGATTTTACTAATTTCAATCACTCCAGCTAGTTTCCCTAAACCGGATTAAATTAAGCCGGTTTCACTATAATTTTGTAATTTTTTTTACAGTAATTTCGAATTTGGTTTGCAAAGCAAAGTTGTTTAAACCGGATTAACTTCAGCTAGTTTCCCTAAACCGGATTAAATTTAGCCGGTTTCACTATAATTTAGTGTTTTTTTTTAAAGTAAGGTCGAATTTAGTCTGCAAGGCATTGTTGATTAAACCGGATTAACTTCAGCTAGTTTCTCTAAACCGGATTTAATTTTGCCGGTTTAACTATAATTTTGTTTTTTTTGACAGTCGGGTCGAATTTAGTTTGCAAAGCAAAGTTGTTTAAACCGGATTAACTTCAGCTAGTTTCCCTGAACCGGATTAAATTTATTTTTTAAAGTAAGGTCGAATTTAGTCTGCAAGGCATTGTTGATTAAACCGGATTAACTTCAGCTAGTTTCTCTAAACCGGATTTAATTTTGCCGGTTTAACTATAATTTTGTTTTTTTTGACAGTCGGGTCGAATTTAGTTTGCAAAGCAAAGTTGTTTAAACCGGATTAACTTCAGCTAGTTTCCCTAAACCGGATTAAATTTAGCCGGTTTTACTATAATTTTGTAATTTTTTTTACAGTAAGGTCGAATTTCGTCTGCAAAGTAAAGTTGCTTAAACCGGATTAAATTTAGCCAGTTTCACTATAATTTTGTGGTTTTTTTTTGCACTAAGGTCGAATTTAGTCTGCAAAGCAAAGTTGATTAAACCGGATTAACTTCAGCTAGTTTCCCTAAACCGGATTAAATTTTGCCGGTTTAACTATAATTTTGTTTTTTTTTGACAGTCAGGTCGAGTTTAGTTTGCAAAGCAAAGTTGTTTAAACCGGATTAACTTCAGCTAGTTTCACTAAACCGGATTAAATTTAGCCGGTTTTACTATAATTTTGTGTTTTTTTGACAGTAAGGTCGAATTTAGTTTGCAAAGCAAAGTTGATTAAACCGGATTAACTTCAGCTAGTTTCTCTAAACCGGATTAAATTTAGCCGGTTTAACTATAATTTTTCATCAATCTTTTCTCATGACGTTATCACGTAAAATTATCGTCCGTAAACCGACTTTACAGCCAACCAATTTTTCATAAAATTTTCGCCCATGGTCCATGATTTTTTGTAAGGCAAAAAAACTTTTTTTCCAATTATGATGTTAGATACCTCATTCGAAAGAATATACCTTCCCAAATAGTCGAAAATGTGTATCTTCCTTCTGCGTATCATAGTTGTGAAAAAAGACTAAATTTCCATTTTCCAGTAAACTTGAGTCTGTTAATTTCTCTTGAGTCGATTTCCGACTGCCACGGGCATTCCTAGTGTTAACGAATAGTTGAAAAATGAAACAAGTATATTTGAAAATTAGTATTTTTGAACAATAGTTCAAGGAATCAGGTTTAAGGGTTGAATTAAATTTTCCCTCCCATTAATATTCTAAATAAAAGACAAAACCGAAAATTTAAAATTTTTATGATCCTTAAAGTGTTGTTCCAAATTACCACACTACTTTTTATTTCCAAAGAAATTACCTGCTGCATAAACATAATGTAGTTTCCTCACGAAAAGAAATATTGAAGCCCAAAATTTTTCCAAAACAAATAGTTAAAATTTAAAACTGACGTCTCTTTTCATTATAGATTTCTTTTCCATCGAAAATAAAAAAGAAAAATATATCATATCTATGATGAATCGTCTACACGATGATATAATATGACATGATGAATTTTTATAACATGTATAAAATTAATTTTAAATTCTCATATAAGTATGACGAATTTTTGCTTACGCGGGGTTGGGGCCCCTGTAGCTGGGGGCCACGTATCTATGATACGGCAGATACGGCGGTAGCTACGCCCCTGGTGGTGTTGGATAAATTTAATTCTTCGTTTGGACCTATCCTGTTTTATGGTCCAACTGTTTGTATAGCCTTGTCAATTTATATTCAGTACAGCGATTCTTTCAGATATGCCCTTAAACTCTAGGATTTGTTTTTTAAGATACTCTTTTACTAGAAATCTTTCTTCGTTTTACCATTTTGATTCGCCGATAAAGCACAGGATGTAATCGTTGTTTTCTTCAATTTGGTTTCCTATTCATCTCACTTCGCTTAGACCTAGGATGTTGCATTTTATATAATTTAATGCTATTTGTAAATTCACAAGTAGTCTTAATGAAAGTATTGAGGGTGGCAATGTAAATATCAACAGGTTTACCTTTGGGTTTTTTTCTTTAATAGTTTTGTTTGCTGGAGGGTATTGATCATTTTTCCCCACGGTTACCAACCGTCTTGGGGTAGAACTTTCTGAGGTTAGTTTAAATAATGTTGATGTGTTTGTTTGAGCCAGAGTGTCGTTGGCCTTAACGATAAGTTTTTTTGTGTTCCATACAGTGAAGCTGATCTGCCCCGCACCACGCAGTTAAGGATGTTCGGTTTTATAATCTCTTTTATTTTTCCCTTAGAATTTGAATTTGCTGGGCTACCTACCTTGTTTACTCTTTTCTGAGATTGTGAGGGAGGTGAATCAGAATCTTTCCTCCTCCTTTTGTCTGTGGATATGTCTGGCGGTGTCTTCACTATTAGTTTATCATGTTTCTATAAAGGCCTCTTTTCCTTTCTTCTTCCACTTGTAATTGTAATTGCTTCCTCTTCTCGAGTGTTATGAACGCCATTTATGATTAGTTGATTTGATAAATTGTTAATGCCGCGCGTCAGAAGACGGCGCTAAATAATGGCTTTTTCTTAAGCAATACAATACTTGTGGGTGAGCGAAATAATGGCTGTCGCCTAAGCATGAGCCGCAATTTCTGTTCTAGTGAAAGTCCTACTCGTATTAGGTGCAAGTAGTTCTTGCAGTCTAGCCATCTTTTTACTTTCTGGTTCTTCCAATAAATCTTAGCCATTAATCTAATCTTAGTAATTTTTGCTTACAAAAACATATTAAAAATTATTTGCTTAACATAGGTAAGTATTATTAATAATGATTAGGTATGCCTAATGCCAGCCTTACACGGTCAATATTATTGAAGCAATATTATAGCTGCAATATTCGGTAAGAGTTTGTACTCCTCACATGGTTCAATAATATTGATCAATAAATTTCAGTTTGCATTGTGCTGTCAAAGAAGATGCATCGAGCAGGCTCTTTGAATTTTGAGTTAAGTTTAATTACATTGGTTATTGCCATTATTGCACTTAAAAAGAAAAAAGGAAGGAGACAAAGATCAGTGTGGACGAAAACCTGGCTACAAAGACGTACGAGTCATGGATATGGACTGCTTCGTGGAATCAAAACTGACCCAGACGACTATCGAAATTTTTTGAGAATGGATGAAGAACTTTTTCAACACCTAGTTAAATTGGATTCACCATTCATAGCTAAACCGGATACGAACATGAGGAAGGCCATTTCACCAGCGGATCGACTTGCCATCACTTTAGAACAGCTTGAAGATATGAAATTTTCGTCTTATATTGGTGCAACAACCATTAGTAAAATAGTAGGAGAGACCTGTGATGCACTGTGTTTGAGCCTCAAAGATTATATTAAGGTAGGAAACAATAAAATTTCATTGCAAAAAATATTTATTTCATGTAACACATATTTATTTCGAGTAATACAAAAATTACTCGTAAGATACAAAATAATTGTTCAACGTTTGCTGGGTTTGAGTTGTGTACTCCGAATAAACTTCACTCTGAATAGGAAGAGTGAGATGCTGGGGTATCATCGCTAGCTGGTTCATTAATTCGAACTGATTTTCGGTGTAGTGTACCCATTTGCCTTTTGTCTTTGGTCCAATCGGTAACTAAGTAGGAGTCATTACAAGGTGGTTCTTGCAGCCGATCGCACGCTAACCTAATAAATTCGTCGGTTGGATCCCGAGATTTTCGTTTACTGCCAGACAACGGGGTACTCGAAACTGGCGTTGGTGGCGTGGAGAATGGTTGTTCGTTCTGTGCGAGATCCTGAAAATTAAAACGAGAAAAAGTTATTGTAATAATAATATTAATAATAATGATAATAACAATATCCTGTATTTGGTAGCTAAATATTTTTAAAATATTAATTATTGTCAATAATTATTGTTCTAGATGGCGCAATGTCCTGAGGAGTGGAAGGTTTTAGCTGAAGACTTTAATACGCGATGGAATTTCCCACATTGTGTCGGAGCTATTGATGGGAAACATGTATCAATTGTTAAACCTGCCAATTCAGGTTCATTTTATTACAATTATAAAGGAGATTTCAGTGTAGTATTAATGGCTGTAGTAAATGCCAACTACGAATTTATCATGGCTGATTGTGGCGTGATTGGACGTGTTTCTGACGGAGGTGTCCTTGGCTACACAAAATTTGGTGAAAAATTGGCAGCAGGCATCCTTGGTCTTCCTAACAAAAAAGTGGTGCCTAACTTTGCTGTAAAACTGCCATACGTTTTTGTTGGAGATGATGCCTTTCACTAAGTGAAAATTTAATGAAGCCCTGAAACAAGGGAAGCAAACTCACCAATAATCAACGTGTATATAACTCTCGCTCCAGCAGAGCGCGAGGCGTCGTGGAAAATGCATTTGGAATTCTTGCTGCCAGATTCAGGATTTTTCATAAACCCATTCATCTCTCCCCCGAAAAAGTTCGAAAAGTTATATAAACCTGTTGCTATCTAGACAACTACATAAGGAAGATGCGCTTGCAAAACTACATGCCACCAGGATCCGTGGACATGGAACTTACAGAAACTGGAGAAACAATACCTGGCTCTTGAAGAAACGAGGGTACTTTTGTGCACCCATTAGATGTTAGTAAAAGTAAAAATTTTCCTGTTAGTGCTACATCTGTCCGAGATAGCTACTTAGTTATCTCATCAGTTATCAGTTCCTTGGCAGTGTAAGGTAATAACAAATTACCAATGTTTATAAATACAAAATGTCGCAATAAAAATAACAAAAGTTCATGTCAAATATATAAATGTTGCAATTTACCTCATTTTCATCATTCATGGTGTTAATTGATTCGCTGGGTGTTTCTTGATCCACGAGGAAGGTCATCGCCTCAAAATACTACAAAGTGGACTCATACACCTCCTCTGCTCCTGCACCTGACTTTTAAGAGTCCTTGATTTTTTTTAATTCCTTCCTGAAGTTCGTTCTCAGGGAATTAAATTTATTTTTCACATCTTCCGTCGTGGCATTGGGAATTTTTGTTTGAAAAATTCAAGCAATTTTTGCAGGGCTTGCGCTTTTCTGTCTCTATCCATGTATTCGTCCGACTTGATTTTCCATAGAACCGGCATAGACCGGTATAACTATAAAAAACATAAAATTTTCATTTTCAGATAATGAAAATATAAACGAAATACATACGTCTATGCACCTTAAAATAAATTTTCTCTCCTCTTTAGTAGAATAAGAACACTAATTATTTACAGAATTTCTTTTTATTATTTACTTCCACCACAAGTTTGAATATATTGCGACTTTGCTGTGTAATGAGCTAAGACTTGACGTGTAGTCACTGGTAATTCTGAATGACGACTGATGATCGATCTGGAAGTTGATGGGAATATGACGCGATCATTAAAAATCGATCATGCCACATTCCAATATGTCGCATTATTAATCACCCACGCTGAGCTGTTATCTAGAGAAACGGGTCAACATTGTTGCTAACGGAAATAGGAAGCAATAATGTTGAGCACCCAAAACTGCAACAATGTAGAGCATCCATTGTGCCCATGTTGAGCATCCATTGCAACAATGTTGCAACTTCTTAAAGTTGAGGCGTAGTTTCCTCAATATTCTCCCCGCCTTCAGAGACTGTGTCGCTGAAAGAGCTCATTGGTAGAGCAACGAGCTTCACTGTGGGTCGTTTTAATGTTGTGGTGGATGTTTTGAGCGTGACGACCCTAATGTGTCCATCCTTGCCTGGATGAACCTCGATCACTCTTGCTAGCGGCCATTGAGCTGGATATAGTCGTTCATCAATGATTAGTACTAGAGATCCGAGCTTAATTTGATTGGAGACATGATGCCATTTTGAGATAGCTTGAAACCTTTGAAGATATTCAGCTGACCAGCGTTTCCAAAACTGTTGGAGCTTCTGTTGTATAATTTTTCAGAGTGATAATCGTGAGGATGACGGATCTAATAGAGCATCTTCTGGTATGAGCTGGCGTTAGAGCGTTAAGATCATCTGGATCATCCGAAAGAGGTGTGAGCGGTCGAGTGTTCAGAACTGCCTCAATTTGAATTAAAAGAGTTGTAAAATCCTTATATGTTAGCAGAGTTTTCCCAATGACTCGTACTAAATGATATTTTACTGACTTTACAGCCGCTTCCCATTTTCCTCCGAAATGAGGAGCGCTGGGTGGTGAAAATATTCATCGAGTACCTTCTTGAGCTAAAGAGTTCACTAATTGAGCATTTTCGGATGAGCTTGCTTTGAACAACTGACGTAAGAACTTGTTAGTACCTTGGAACGATGTTCCACAGTCGCTATATAGCACGGAGCTTATTCCTCGACGACTTATGAATCGTCTATATGCTTTGAGAAAAGCTTCAGCAGAATAATCAGTTACCACCTCCAGATGTACTGCTGAAGTTACGAAACAAACGAAAACTGCTATCCAAGATTTATAGGTTTTTGTTCCTCTTCCTTGAAAAGTCTTGAGCGAAAATGGTCCTGCATAGTCAACCCCAGTAGTATGAAACGGTCTCACTGGAGTGACTCGTGAAGATGGCAGTTGTCCCATAAGCTGCTGAGCACGAAGAGCACGATAGCGAGCGCAGGTCACACATTTGAGTATATAGGAGCGTACTGGAGCTCTTCCTCCAATTATCCAGAAGCCTTGACGTAAATTCATAAAAGTAACTTGAGTACCTCCATGGAGAGTTGATAGATGAGCACGAGCAATAATCAGATGAGAAAGTCGAGACTTCCTTGGTAAGATGATTGGATGAATTGTTACTGGATCTAATTGAGATTTTTCAAGACGACCCCCAACTCTCAAGATTCCTTGATGATCTATAAACGCTGTAAGTCTTGATACAAAATGAGTTGTAGGTTTACCCCATTTTGTAGAGATTTTAATTCATGTGCAAAGTGAATTTGTTGAATGAGTTTTATCCAAGTGAGCTGAGCATCGAGCTGGTCATGAGGCGTCAATGGAGATTTTGCCAAAGAGCTCTTTTCTTTTTTCAAAACAGAAAAGAACCGTTTACAAATAGCTGTAATTCTCAGGAGCTTGTAGATCGACGAGTATCTTGAAAGTAGACACCATAACGAATGGGTGGATTCATCTTGAGTAGTAGTTAATTGAAGAACAACACCTGGTCGTTCTTCCTTATGAGCGAGAACTGATGGTTTGAATTGTCGAGTAGGCCAATCTGATGTAGAACTGGATAACCAATCTGGTCCATTCCACCAAAGGTTAAAATTTACTAATTGAGCTGGTGTCAACCCTCTTGAGGCACAATCCGCTGGGTTTTGTTTCCCAGGGACATATTTCCACTTTGCTGTTGGAGTGAGCTCTTGAATAAAACAGACACGATTTCTTACGAATTCTTTCCACTTTGATGGATGACTGAGAATCCAATTAAGAGCTACCGATGAATCAGTCCATAGATAAATAGGAGCCTGAGCTAATTCGAGTATTTGTTGAGCTTGCTTTACGAGTTTTGAGAGCATCCAAGCAGCAGTTAGTTCAAGTCTTGGAATTTTTACTGGTTTCAGTGGTGCTACTTTGGTTTTAGCACAAACGGGCTTTACTTGAGCTTCGTTTTCCAAATTTACAACTCTGATATAGATACATGCAGCCATGGCTAACTGCGATGCATCCGAAAAGCCATGTAATTCAATGTACGAGCTACTAATTGTGTTAACCCACCATGGAATTCTAATTTGAGCAATAATAGGCAACTCATCTCTCAGATGCGTCCACCTTTGAGTGAGTTGGGATGGTAGTTCATCATCCCATCCAGATTTGATGATCCAAAGTACTTGAATGAACATCTTTGTTGGTATTATAACAGGAGCTAGAAATCCAAGAGGGTCGAAGAGTTGTGCTATTTCTGAGAGAACTCTTCGTTTGGTTATTTTCTTGAGCTGGAAAACTCGAGGTGTAAAAATAAATTGATCAACAGTTGGGCACCATGAAAGTCCAAGAACCTTTAGATCTGTATCATCCAAAACTTGAGCTGGAGCATTAGAAACCGTTTCGAGTGATAACATTTGTAGGAATGCAGGAGAATTCCTTGCCTATTTTGCTAATGGAAAGCTCCCCGCCATGCAAAGGGTTATGATGTCTTGAGCTATTAATTGAGCTTCTTCCAGTGTGTCAGAGCCACCAAAAATGTCGTCAACATAACGGCCTTTTGTCACAGGAGCTAATGAACGAGGAAATTTAGAGCCTTCATCTTGAATGAGCTGTGACATAACTCGCATTGCAAGAAATTGAGCAGTTCTTGTTCCGTAGGTAACGGTAGTGAGCTGATATGGAACAATATTATTATGTTCATCGAGCCATAATATTCTTTCCAGATCCCAATCTGCAGGATTGACATTTATTTGGCGAAACATCTTAGTTATATCTGCACTAATGATGATTTTGTGACGTCTTATCCAAAGAAGTACATCAAAAATGTCGAGCTGAAGTTTTGCAACCCGTATGGAGAATATCATTTAGCGATGTACCAGAGCTTGAGCGTGCTGAGCCATTAAACACTACTCTCAACTTTGTAGTGATACTATGTTCCCGTAATATTCCATGATGAGGTAAACCGTAATAAGTACTCACTTGATCGGGTGAAATAGCTGAATCTGCTAAGTTTGAGCTGCTGTCTGAGAAAGGTAGAACTATTGGAGCTTCCTTCATATGTCCTAAAACCTTATATTCTTGCACAAAGTTTCGGTAGAGCTGATTGAGCTTCTGATTATTGGAGAGTCTCTTGAGCATCGATTTTAAACATCTCAGAGCGTTGGTTTCAGAGTCTCCAAGTATTGTTGAAGGTTGTAAAAGAGGTAGTCGCACAATATATCTACCTGAAGAGTTTCGAGTGTGAGTTGAGAGGAAGTGTGCTTCACAAGTTCTTCTTCTGAAGTAAGATGGGAAACAATTGGATTGAATGTTTCTTCTTGTAGCCAGAACTTGGATAAAAGTTCATGTAAATCATAATCAGGTTTTACATGTAGAGTTATGCTTCTGTTTAGAGCTGAGCTTTTTTGTATTGAGCCAAAGACAATCCAACCAAAAATGGTCTTCAGAGCAACTGGATCGTTTGATTGAGCACGTTTTATATCTGAGCCAATGATTTGCGCAAAGGGCATTAATCCAAGGATAATATCAATATTTCCTGGAGTTTTGTAATCTGGATCTGCGAGCATTAGACCATCCAAGTGATTCCATGATGAGCTGTCTACATTGAAACTAGGTAACACAGTAGTTAATGTAGGAAGAATATGAACTGGAACACGAATTTGATCCACTGAATATAATGATCTGAGCGTAATGGTTATTTTGCCTTTCGTGCGACCTGCTGCAATATTTGAAATGCCCGTAAGCATTATGCTCGCTTGGGCTTGAGTTGATTGATGAGCTTGTTGGTAATAAACGAGAGGTCAGAACCTGAATCAAAAAGCATTCTGACTCCCTGATGTCCAGTTATTGGAGAAATTAAACGAGCTTGAGCTGTTGCCAATAGAGCCGTTGTTTGATCACTAGAGTCCAGTTTTGCTAGATGAACTGATGATAAGCTTGAGTGAGCATATTGTATATGATCTTGAGGTTTTAATTGATGAACGCGAGAAGAGTTAGATTGAACTCCAGTAGTGTTAATTGATGAACTTCGAATTGAGCATCGTTGTTGTACAGGACTGGAGCTTGATATTACCGTTGATGATGTATTAGTGGAGCTTATTGGGGATTCTTGAGCTGGTTGAGCAGGACTTGAGCTACGAGTATGATTTGAAGATGACGTCGATTCTTGAGCTTGTGCACACACTTGTGATTGAGATTGTTGAGCTGGACTTGAGCTACGAGCATGATTTGAAGGTGACGCCGATTCTTGAGCTTGAGCTGTTGATTCCTTTGCAGATTCACTGAGATGGATCAAAGTATGGTGTTTAATTCCACAGTGTAGACATTTCTTTTGACTTCTACAAGCTTGTACGTCATGTCTACCTAAACAGTTGCAGCAGACTCGATTTATCATAACCAGATTATGACGCTAAAAAGATGGCATTTTCCTAAATTGATCAAACTTGCTATGTAATGATTGCCACCACAGCAATCACAAGTGTGACCAGGATCGTACGGTCCTCGAACACCCTTCATCAGGGCTTTGAGCTGGACTGAGCTTGACTTGATCGAGCTTGAGCATTGTTGGAATAACTGGTTTGAGCTGGAGCTTCAGTTACTGCTGTATATGATCGAGCTGCACCCTGTTGTCTTGAGACTGTCTTTGAGCTTCCTTGAGCAGAGCTTACTCTTAAGGAGATTTTGAAATTAGTGAGTTCACCAGATGTCAACCCAATACTTTCTAACGAAGTCGCTTCCGATCGGAGAAAATCATGAAGAGCTGCTAAGGTAGGATAGTCAGTTGTTGAACCAGAATTTCGTTCCCAATCTTTACGAAGTGACGAATCGAGTCGTCGAACGATATGATAATCCAACGGTAGATCCCATTGGTCAACTTCTGTTCCTAGAGCTTTGAGTGAATCTAGAGCTTCTCGTACCCCATCTAATGATTCGTGAAGACCTTTAGAAGACGACTGAATTGTTGAGCTGCTACCAAACAATTTGTCGAGCTGGGTAGAGACGAGCAACCGTTTGTTCTCATAACGAGATACGAGCAGCGACCACGCAATTGGAAAATTTGCTCCTGTCACTTTCATGTGACTAATTAATCGAGCTGCATCACCTAACACAGAGCTTTTGAGCACCGACATTTTATGTACATCCGGTATTTCAATGTTGTTTCCAACTAGAGCCTGGAACATGTCTTCGTACTCCTTCCAGTCCTGGTATTTACCGCTGAAAGGACGAAGATTAACTTTCTCAAAGAGCTGATATGCAGCTGAGCTTGTTGTTGGTCGAACATTAGATTGTTGAGATGTTTGAGCTGGCTGGATGGTTTCAATTTTAGTGGTGAGCTTGGCATGAGCTTCAGCATACTCAGTTAGAGCTTGTGAGAAAGTTTTCTGGGTGCAGTAGTCTGAATTTATATATACCTGCGGAAAATCCTTAGCTGGTTGATTATGACATGCCTTGAATGAGCTCCACATTTCCTCCAACCCTTGTAATTTCGATTTAATTATTTCCAGACTCAACTTACTGAGCGTTTCTTCAAATGAGTCGAGGTTGATTTTTTTTAAAATGTCCAGTTTCTCCGTCTGAAGGACCACACGAACTGCAAAAGCCAGCTCAGCTCCGGTTTCAGTGTTCTCGTTATCCGGCATGTTGATAACAACGTTTAACTTAAACGTTTGACTGTATTTATTGTAGCGCAAGCAGTAAGATGATTAACTTGAGCACAGAATGTTTGATTACAATCAAGAGCGTCTATTTCGCGAGAGCAGGCACCAAACCGTAATCGAGCACAAAAATGTATGTAAAATTCAAGAGCGTCTATTTTCGCGAGATCAAGCACCGAAACCGTAATCGAGCACAAAAGTGTTCATAAAATTCAAGAGCGTCTATTTCGCGAGAGCAAGCACCAAACCGTAATCGAGCACAAAAGTGTTTATAAAATTCAAGAGCGTCTATTTCGAGAGAGCAAGCACCAAAACCGTAATCGAGCACAAAATGTTTATAAAATTCAAGAGCGTCTATTTCGCGAGAGCAAGCACCAAAACCATAATCGAGCACAAAATGTATAAAAAATTCAAGAGCGTCTATTTCGCGAGAGCAAGCACCAAACCGTAATCGAGCAAAAAATGTATATAAAATTCAAGAGCGTCTATTTCGCGAAAATGAGCACTATAAATTCTCAAACAAGCACCGAAAGTTATTAAACGAGCACCAAAGGTCTAGAAAAATCTATGAGCGTCTTTTGCTTAATGAGCACTATTATTAAATTTCGCGAACACGAGCACCAAAAAGTTCTTAAAATGATCAAAAACAATTAAAATGTTGAACTACACGTGGGAGCTTTTCCCTTACCGGCCACGATCCGGCTCGAAGGACCAAAATGTTATGTAGAGCAACTGCGAGTAATAATCAATAGAGTCATGAGCAGTAGAATAAGAACACTAATTATTTACAGAATTTCTTCTTATTACTTACTTCCACCACAAGTTTGAATATATTACTACTTTGCTGTGTAATGAGCAAATAATGCACGTCAATATCTAGAGAAAAGGGTCAACATTGTTGCTAACGGAAATAGGAAGCAACAATGTTGAGCACCCAAAACTGCAGCAATGTAGAGCATCCATTGTGACCATGTTGAGCATCCATTGCAACAATGATGCATCCATTGCAACAATGTTGCAACTTCTTAAAGTTGAGGCGTAGTTTCCTCAACAAGATGTAACTTATAATATATAACTTATAGACAAATTTCAAGATACTTTTCACTTACCAATGAAATGCTTTTCATGCTTTTCACTCACCAAAAAATTAGGATACACAACGAGCGTTGAGCATGAATATGAAAGGACAAAGGAGATATGAAAGGACCAGTTACCCATAAAATGCAAAATGCTTAGACTCTCAGAAACCCGGAAACAAATAATTACAGAGGAAATAGATAGACTTTTAAGCGAAGACATAGTACAACCCAGTTGGAGCCAATGAAATGCACCATTGCTAGTAGTCCCTAAGAAACCGGGACCTGATGGCCAGAAGCGATAGCGAATAGTGGTCCACTACAGAAAACTTAACTAAGTAACAGAAGGAGATGCGCATTCACTGCCCAGGATAGAAGAAATCCTAGATCAGTTGGGAAATTCACGTTACTTCTCTGTACTAGACCACGCCAGCGGCTACCACCAGGTAGCGATGAAAGCAAAAGATCGAAACAAAACTGCATTTCGCATGCCATATGGACACTATGCTAAAACGCAAATCAAAGAGAACTTGCATCAAATCGTATGCGAAAAATCCGAAAGTGTCCGGTGCCGAGTTAATGCCAGAGTTACGGCAGCATTAAAGCAGAAATGAAAAAAGGCACGAAAAAATAAACATGTGATTTATCTTTTCTGTCACCGTATTACTCTATATAGTCATTGTATAAGAGGCATTGATTTAAGGTGCGTTTCCAATGCCAGCTTGGAGTAAAGTGTGTTGACGCTGACTCTGGCACTTGTTTCCAATGCCAGAGTGGATTGGTTTCACAACCACCTGGCGAGCATGATTTGAGTCGTTTTAAATTATCAAAATTAAAATATTTTTCCACGTAAAATAACCATATTTGAATTGTCATACCTTCAATTTATTACAATATATTAGGACTGAATATTTATTTCCATTTTTAAGCAATTGTACTCAAAATACACAAAAATTCATCGGATATTTTGAACGATCACGCCTTGGCCACCTGTTGGAATCGTTCCAAAAAACATCGTATTGCCACTCCAGCGTGAAAATAGAAATAGATCCTATTTTCAATCCACGCTGGGCCCAGATTGCACGAAAGGCACATATGGCGGAGTGCGTGCGTGTTAAGCGAGCGGAACATGTAAGCCAATCCAATCCACTCCAAGCAGGCATTGGAAACGCGCCTTTAAGTACATACTAATAAGAAACACTTATTATAATTTTATCCCAAAGTTTTCACGGATAATCCATGGCGCGGACCTTGACTGAGCCCTTCGGTTTTTTCTTATTTTATTTTTTCATACTTAATACAAGTGTAATATACAAATACAAAAGCTCTCTACAAGTATAATATACAAATACAAAATTTGCGGAAAATAACGGTCAACAAACGGAATAGGAGCAAGTGTAACGGAGGCAAAACGGTTGAGCCTGATGTGAATTTTGCATCGAATTATTTGCTTTACCAATTTATTAAACAAAAGAAGGTATCAGTGATATTTTAAAAACTAATTTCATTTTGATTTGATTTTTGATTTTCAACGTTTGTTACGTAACTACTGTGAGAAAGGAGAAAAAAAAATGTTTTTTAAACAAACAGCTGCAAGTGCAAACACTAAAATTAATTGTAGTAAAATCAAGGCAAAGTTAAGGCTTATTGAACAGTGAGTGATATAAATAATGTTATTTTAATATACGTACGAAAAATTAAAAAGCAAAATTATAAAATTAGTAAACATCGTGGAAGTCAGTTTTTTTTTTTTGGATTACGGAAATTTTCTATTTCTCGTGGACTGATTCACGGTAAACATCTGCTGGTGTGATTAGACAGCGGCTCATACACAACGGAGGCAGAGAGAAGGCAGCAGACCATTAACGAGGCGTTGGATAGTAGGAGGAAGCTTAAGAATCCGGTGTTGGAAAGGATGGGACCGAGGGCTATAGAGGAAGAGATTGAGCGGGCGAAGAGACAAAAGGCCGCGCTTGTCCTAAACAAGTCAGGGAAGGTTGCCAGGACCCCGCCGGGAGGTAACATGGTTGAAGGGAACAAACGGTAAGGGCCGACAACCAGAGAAAACCCGTCGAGTGAAGAAGGAGGGAAGACTGTTGAGGAGCTGGCCGGGGCGGAGTTGTCGTTGGAGAAGGTATTGAAGATGATCGACAAGATAGGAGAGGACAGGGAGAAGGAGGCAGCAGAGAGGAGAAAATTCTATGAGCGAATGAGGGAAGAGGAAGAGAAGCGAGGGAAAGTGGAGAAAGAATTGCGGAAGGCGGTGAAGACTCCCTTGAGGAGATTGAAAAGGAGTGAAAGGAGAGGATAAGAGTGGTAGAGGAGGCGAGGTTTGAGGCCAAAGAGGGAGATAGGCAGATAAAAGAAGAATTAGATGAGGTTAAGGAAGATCTGAGATCGATGAGGCAGGAACTCAGAAGTCTGAAGGATTTGGTAGAAGGGGGGTATATGGGGGAGGTGGGAAAGAAGGAAGCAAATGATGCAAAGGGAAAGGAAGAGGAGGAAAAGGAAAAGGAAAGGGACAGGAGAGACGATAGGTTGACGTGGGAGCTGGAGTGAGTTAGGAGGAGGGAAAGAAAGAAAAATATTGTACTCACAGGGGTTGAAGGGATAGGCAGGGGGGACGCAATCAAATAAGAGGCCTGGATTCTAGAGTTAGGGGTGGAAATTAATGTAGAGGGGATCCAGTTAATAAGAGTTGTGGATCACAAAATAATAGCGGTTTGTAAACCCACAGGGGATAGGGATAAGGTTTTGGACAAGAAATTTAAGCTGAAGGGCACGAACATTTTTCTAGACAGGGACCTCACATGGAGAGAAAGACCGGGCAGAATTAGGATAAGGGAGCTAGCAAGGAAAAGAAGGGAGGAAGGGAAAAACGTTTCATTAAAAGGAAGCTACATAAGGATTGGGGAGGAGGAGTTTACGTGGGATGATAGGAAAATGGGGTTTTTGAAAAAGGTAGCAGGGAGGGAGGTGCTAGTAGCAGGGAGGGAGGGGAATGGTGTGCGCTGCAGGGGGGGAAAGCGTGGGGAAAGGATGAAGAAGGGAGACATGTCAAGAGGGAGGGGAAAGAACTTAAGAATAGTAAGGAAGGGAGGATGCTGGTTTGGAACTGTGCAGGGGTGGGAAAGAAGGAAGTGGAGTTTTGGGACTATATTAGAGAGTTTGATATAGTATGTTTGGTGGAAACGTGGGCAGAGGAAGGTGGTAAAGGGAAGGATAGGATTGAATTAGAGATGAGAGACTACGAAATCATTTCGAAAGAGGCACGTAGGGATAGTATGAGGGGAAGAGCGAAGGGAGGTTTAGTGATAGTGGCGAAGAGAGAGGTAGGAGGTTGGGAAGAGGTGCTCAATAGGTGCGAAAGAAACGAAGTTATAGGGGGAGTGCTGGTTATGAGGGGCCGGAGGTGGCAGTTATTTACCACGTATATGAGGGAGGAGAGGGTAGCGAACTGGGCGACAATTGAGGAATTTATGGGAGAGGGGACTGTTCCATGCTGGATCGTGGGGGACTTTAATGCAAGAACAGGAACGGAAGAAGGGGACTGGTCTGAGGAGGAATGTATAAGGGAGTCCAAGGATAGCACCATTAATAAGGAAGGTCGGGAAATGGTTGAAAATCTAGGGGAGCTGGGCATAAAGATACTTAATGGGGGGGGTGGCAGGAGATGAGGAGGGGGAGTGCACATTTATAGGCCCGAGTGGTAGCTCGGTAATCGATTATATAATCGCGAACGCAAAGGGAATGGAGGAGGTCGAAAGAATGGAAATAACACATCGGATAGAATCAGATCACTCTCCGATAGAGGTTAGATTTAGGAACTGGATGAAAGTGGAGGAAAGTGAAGTACAGAAGAAATGGATAATAAAGACGGATGAGAAATCAATAAGAGAATATAGGGTTAGACTGGGAAACCTGGAGGGGATAAGTAGTTGGGGAGAATTGGTAGAAAGGATAAAAGGGTCATGGGAAAAGACAGAATAATCCGTGGTGGGATAGGGAATGCCTAATAGACAGAAGGAAATTACAGGGAAGCCTCAGAAAATTTGTGAGAATGGGGAAGGGGAAGGAGTGTTATTTTGCACAAAAATCTAAGTACAGGAGGTTGTTAAAAAGGAAGAAGAAGCGGGACGACGAAAAACGAATAGAGAGTATTGTAAGGGATAGGACCGGGAAAACATTCTGGGAGGATTTAAATAAGAACAGAACAAGGAGAGAAGGGGTAGATGAAGGCATTAAGGAAGCAGAGTGGAGGGCACACTTTGAGAGTCAATTAGGTGGAAGGCAGGAGAGATGGGATGTGGGCTTGGAGTGAGAAGGAGAAGGATAACGATCAGGGTCAAATTACGCTAGGGGAGGTACAAGTAACAATACAAAAGCTTAAAAAAGGAAGGCGTCAGGGCCAGACGAAATACCGAACGAGGTTTGGTTATATGGGGGACCGCATTTGGAGAATGCCTTAACCAGGATCCTGAACAACATCTTTTTGGAGAGGGATTTCCCCACAGAATGGAGGACGGGTTTAGTGAAGCCGATATTTAAAAAGGGGAGTAAACGGTTGGCGGAGAATTATAGACCGATTACGATAATGGATTCTGGTTACAAGATATATGCGGAAATACTGAGGGATAGAATAGAAAGGGTACTGGAAGGAGGGGTAAAGCTGGCAGAGACGCAAATGGGCTTCAGAAAAGGGAGAAGCATAATAGACGCGGTTTATTTGCTGAAAGCGTTGATTGATTGCAATCTGAAGAGGGGAAGAAGTTCAATGGTGAATGAGACGGGGGTTGTTTACGTCTACTTTGCGGATCTGAAAGCTGCTTTCGACAATCTCAATAGAAGGGTGGTGTTGGAGATGATGGAGAAGTGAGGGATAGGAAGGAGTTTGGTGGACGCGGTAGCTGATATATATAGAGAAACGATCAGTAGGGTGGTGGTGGGTGAGAAAACGGTGGCCGAGTTTTGGATGGGAAAATGAGTTAGGCAGGGTTGCCCTCTCAGTCCGCTGCTTTTCAATATGGCTTTTGCGGACCTAGAGGGCAAGATGGGGAGGCAACAAGAGGCAGGCTTGGTTCTTGGCAGAAGAAAGGTTTGGTCGGTCACTTACGCGGATGATGCAGCTTTGGTGTAAGCTACTATGGAAGGGCTTGAGGGTTTAGTAAACGGCTACGGCAGGTATGTTGGAGAGAAAGGGCTGTGCATAAACATAGAAAAGTCGAAAGTGATGAGGTTCAGGAGGTAGAAGGGTACATAAAGAGAAATGAGGATCTATTGGAGGGGGGAAATAGTTGAGGAGGTGAAGGAATTCCACTACTTGGGGTATATGCTGGAAAGAAGTAATAGGGATGAGGCACATATCAAATTTTAAGGGAGGAATGCGAGAGGGTTGATGGGCAAAGTTTGGAGTTTAGGGGAAAGGAAGCTAGGGGAAAATTGGGAAGGGAAGATGAGGCTCTTTGATGAACTCGTAGCAAGTTCTCTGTCCTTCGGAGCGGAAATCTGGGGGTGGAAAGAAAGACGAGATGTCGGAAGAATACATGAGAGGTACCTCAGGTGGTGCCGCAGGTTGAATAGGTCCACCCCAGCACACATACTGCTGGAGGAAACGGAAAGGGAGAAGCTGGCATTGCGACTGGCATCAAGAACGGCGAAATTTGAGGAAAAGTGGCGTAATTTGCAGGAAGGGGATTTAAGAAGGGGTATTTTAGGCTTTTGGATGGAAAGTTGATAGGTTCACACTTAGTACAAGACAGAAGTAAGTTTCTCAGGGATAGAGGGTGGTCGGAAGAAGAGTGGGGGCGTAGGAGAAGAAACGGGAGGAAGACTTGGAGAGAGCTAGAAAGGGTGGGGAGGGATTTAGGCAGGCAGAAAAGGTTGGAAGGGATAAGGGTCTCGAGATTCGCGGAGGAGATACGACTCTAGTACTGGAGGTAATCCTAAGTACTTAGGAGGGGCCAGGAAAAGAAGGAAAGGAGAGATGGCTACAATAGCAGGGTTCCGTTTAGGAAATGAGTCAAGGGCATGCAACTATTGGTTACAGGAGGAGAAGCGAAAGTGTAGGGTCTCGAGACTTTGAGGCACGTCTCGGAGGAATGCGAGGTAACAGGGGACACAGAATTAAGGTGGAAAGAAGTTTTAGGGAAAAGAGTGAGAGATAATCTTTCGACTCTACATGGGGTACTAAATAAATGAAGCCTTCCTTTTTGGTTTGATATGAGTTTGTCATTAGATACCCCCCTTCTAGCTCTTAATCTATTAGAATGAGTCGTGCGTTAGTTAAAATTATTCAAGAACAGTTTTGTAAGACACCCAATTTCCGTTCCGTTGACGATTAAAGTAAATTTGTTGGGAAAAATAATTTTTTTGTAAATCACTTTGATGACCATTGTTTTCTTTTTTTTTTGCTCATTCAATATATCAGGATAGTTAAGTTAGTACACACACGTACACATTTGTTATCTAATATATGTTTTAATAAAAATAAATAATAATAATAATAATAATAATAATAATAATAATACAATTAGATGAAAAAAACTAAAAACTATAAATTCAAAAACGAAACAAATTACTTATTAAATGTTATTAATTAATATATAATTAATTAATATATAATTAATTTAGTAATTATTTATAATTATTAAAGCAAAAAGCGATAAGGAGAAAAGTTGTTATGGCAGTCGAATAGGAATATATCAACATGGTTCCGGATGAGGGAACGGAAACAATGCCCCCCTTTGCGGGTTCTATAAGCTGAACGACCCGATTCTAGGCGCGAAGCATGCGACAGACATGCTCGATTATACCATAGTAAGTGCGGTGGAAAGTGACCTGAAATATGTTGATTGATCTCAGAGTCCACCCAGAGTCTCGCAGAATCATGCCATCCTTTAAAAAGCGAGCTTGTAGGGTCCCCTGCACGAGGCCATGTAGGAAGCGGATGTCAGCTTTTGTCCGACAGCAGTATTATCAGGAAGGCCAGTAAGCCTCAGCCGGTCGACATACGGTGGGAAGTGAGAGTGGTCGGACCATGGCAGGTCCCTGAGAGCGCTACGAAGAAATCGCTTCTGGACAGCTTCAATCCTTTCTAAATGGACCCTATAGTGCGGAGACCATACCTGGGAAGCATACTCGAGGATTGAGCATATGTGCAATGGAGTTAAAAAGAGACTTGCAGATATAGGGATCGGGAAACTCTCTAGACCACCTAAAAGTTAAATATTACGAACGAAATACAAAAGGAATGCACGTTCGGGACCAAGTTCTACTAAAAAATGCTGCGAGAAAAAATAAACTTACACAAAAGTTAACACGACTATACAAGTTGGCAATAAGAAACGTCTTGTTCACAATAACAGATTAGAACTGTTTAACTAACCAGCTCAAATCCTTTTCTTCCCAGACTCATTCTCACCCTATTCATCAACCTGGTAACCATCACGAATGCTTTGCAAGACCCAATTGAATTCCTCTCACTCAAACAACAATTAATAGTGTTCAAGCTTATAGGGATAACCCAAACATATCATGACCATTGGACCATAACAGCAAGAATTAATAAGTAAGATTGGGACCCACATCTAAAATACATAAAAGCAAGCGAGCACTCAATCGGAAACGAATTATTATAAAAAACGAAATATGTCACCACTGGAACTACACGCTCCGAAAAGGAACAGAAAAGATCCAAGAACTAATAGAGAGGATAGAACTTACCATCAAAACCCCGCAATGCTAATTACCACTGCCCTAAAAATAATATGAATACCATACGTTTGAACTCCAGGCATCATACTTGCTGAACGCAAGCCGTTCACAACTCAATTTCGAAATCAGGGAGTTAAATTATCAATCCCAATACACTACAATAAATGACACCTATGTATTTTGCAACAGGAAAAAACCCACCCCTATAAGTCCCACAAGAGCTACTTGCCTCGAAGGTTTATTCAAAAGAATAATGGATAAAACAGCCAGATACCCTGTACGTATACAACAGGAAAGTAAGAACGTAATTATACCAATGCACTAGGAAAATGTATAGTTAGATTGGTTGCACAAAAACACCCAAATTACAGCCCAATGTGATGATATTACTGAGTATGTTAAAGCGAAATGTATGTACCACACGGCAGCATATTTATTTTCCTATAAGGCTAATGAATTGCATAATTTATAAATACAACAACCAGGGCACCATATAGGACCTCAAATTAATTTCAACCGTTAACATTCAAGAGTACCCACAAAAAATAGTACAAAGAAAAAACAGATACTCCAGCCAGCTACATTCAATGATCAGCTCAAGAAGTATAGCGAATCCTTAGAACCATTAGAAACAAAGCTGGCAAGAGAGGAACAAAGAAGACAAGTCCATGTAAAAATACATACAACAACGGCATTAACAGGATGCTTACTTATAACAGTTATAGCAATTACACTGCAAAAAATCTACCAGCAATATAAAAACCGTCCCCGCGAGGTACAGGATCAACCAGTAAAAATCAACCGAAAGAGAAATAAGGATAAATAAAGTACCCCTACCCGTTACTAAAGTGTCAAACTAAATTAAAAAGGAAACAGTCACCTAAGCGAACATATGATGTTTTTGAAATCCACGGATATAATGAGTAAATGATGTTAAATTGATCAAAATGGTACTCAATACGACTAGATAATTATTAATTGTTCATCCTGGATTTCGATTGGATTTTGCAAAGACGCGTTTAAATAGGCCTCCGAACTTTTGGGAGTCGGTAATTTTCAGCGATAATTCTAAATTTAATATTTTAAAGGCTAACGGATATGTATATATATATATATATATATATATATATATATATATATATATATCTATCGTCGAATAAGTTGTTTTAGTTTTTCAGTTAGTTGAATCAATTTATACATATGTACATTTAAAATAAATCATAAAAAAAAAAGAAAAAATTAAAATAAATAAATAAATAAATGAATATAAATAGAAAAGAATCAATCAATTAATAAATGGAAAACTAATAAGTAACAAAGATAATCGATCAGTTTCCAATGCAAAATACTTCGATTAAAAAAAAAATATATATATATACAGGGTGTCCCGTAGTTTAGTGCATTCCTTTGGAGGAGCGATTCCTTGACTTAGGAGGAGTAAAAAATTCGAGGGAATACAGACATTGTGAAGCTTCTGTGTGTGAGTCGCCGAGTTTTGATCTACTTTCATTAAATGGAAGCCTCACATTATCGCGTCCATCGGAGCTTCATTTGGTATTTTCGATAAAATTTTTTTCACAGGAAGCTTCTTCAGACGAAAGAATTTGTTGTGTAGGAATTTCTTCAATTTCCCAAAACTTGGTGAGATTTGCGTCCAAGGGATCTCTACGTTTAATAAGGTGACAATTTAGTTTGTGCTATTGCAAACTGGCCCAACAATTTCTCCAGTAACTATTTAACCCAGCTGAGTTTCTTGTAACACCGCGTCAGGATGCTCTTGAGCGAAATTTGGGGGAGAGACTCCCATGCTAAGCCCGCGATATTGAGACTATATAAAGAAATAAAAATAAAACAACTTTTGTTTTACGAAAATTTCCAAATTTGTTTCATTTACTTGGAATATTTTGTAAAATACATTTCCCTAATTTCTTAACCTAAAAGTATGTTTTTGTTTAATTTTGAACATATGTTCGCTGTTCAAATGTCATTCCCCCTCCTTCTGAGATCCAATCTGTGAAATTTGAAGCCACGTTCGCTTAAATGTTATTATTTACTTAAATATATAGAATAATGATTACAAACAATATTAAATTAATATATGAATTTGGTTCAAAATAGCGAATGGTTAAAATGTGACCAAACGAAAGGATTTTGTAAATATAATAGTATAATGGTTAAAGATTTTTAAATAAATTTACATTATAGAAGTATGTATGTAGGGAATATGGAATTATAATTATTTTGCAAGCGCAATTAACTGAGAAGCGATTTAATTAATCTCGTATTTTTCAAATGTTTTCTACTTTTTGCATCTTTAACCACTATCAAAATTACAACACAATTTCATTTCACGAAACTGCCGATTTCGTTTTACGGGGGCTTAATACTATGCTTAATCCTAACAATTTCATTACAAATAAAAATTTTATTGGGTTTGTTTTTGTTCGCGGAATTGATAAAAGCGTTTGAAAAACTTTTTTGTTTGAAATTTAAGATTTAAAAAACATGGTTCCAATAATACGCTATTTTTATTATTTCATCTATGTCAGACAAATTTGTTTCGACAACTATATGTTGTCTTCATCAGTGACAATTACAAAACTAAAGATAACATGGCAATGTTGCTTATAAATATAGTGAATACATCAAATTCCCAAAACAACTAGTTGACTAGTTTGAGGAGTGGTGAATCGCACCAGCCATTGTTGTCGTTGAGAAATAACTCTGGGTTTTCCCTTGATATCATTAAACTTTCGTAAACATCAAGTTTCCTCCCATCATTTACTTCTTTGATGATCCTGACGTTGTTGATGCTAATTGTGTGTCCTTCCACCACGATGTGTTTGGCCACTCTGGATCGTATGGTCCCACCTCCTGTATTTCCGTGCTTGTCTGCTTTTTCCGCCTCTTTTGTGTGTTCAGCAAATCTCGTCGTGACCAATCTTTTTGTCTGGCCGATGTACCTCATGTCACATTCCGGACATGCTATTTTATATATCCCACTTTTTCTTCCAGTTTCTTCTTATCCTTAGTTGATCCTAAAACGTTCTTCAGCTGCTGTCTTCTGCTTGTGGGTATGGCCTCTATCCCTACGTTCCCTAATATTTGTCTAACTCTTTTGATGATTCTCCTGTCATGTGTAATTGCCAATTTCCCGTTCCTCTCGCGAGGAACTGATTGAAAACCGCATTAGGAGAATCGCAGCCATGAAAAGAAGAGACACACTCACAACCCTCCACCAGCAAAATCTCACTCAGGAACATCAGGATGTTATGTATTTTTTATTTGTTTTGTTATGGTTCCAATTCTCAATGTTAACCAGTTCAATGTTGAAAGCAGGCTTGACACAAGTTTTAAGTTGGCTTAATATTTATTATTGTGCTTATTCTAATTACACTTCTCTTTTACATTTACATTCATTTTCCTTAAGCTTTATACAAATCCAACGTCCAAGCGACAAATCTACTAATTACCTTCCTAAGATTTTATATAAATCAAACGCTTATGTTACCAATCTACTAGTTATCTTCCTAATATTTGTTATAAATCAAACGTCCATGCAACCAATCTACTTATTACCTTTTCATTTCACTACTTAGCCAGATTCAAATTTACTTTACCTTCTTGTCTGATTTCATGTTTCTAAATTTTGTGTTTTTAATCCTAATTTTATTCAGTTTTCATTCCATTTATTCCATTCCATTTAATCTATTTTACAATTGCTTTCTTAATTCTATTATTACTTCTCTTGCTGCGGCGGTACTTCAACCGCTCGTTATGGAGCCGCTGGATCTCCTTGCTGATCCGCAGGCGCTCCTCTTTCCCTACTGCCAGCAGCAGACGACGACGAACCTCCTCTATGGCCCGCCTGAAGTTGGCCTCCACTCCAGTCCTATATTTCACGGGACGCTCTGCTTCTACGACCGGTGGCGCGACGACTTGCTGCTTGCCCCGATTCCTGGCTCCAGGGTAATCGGCCTCGGTCCGGCCCTGGAATCACGCAACGCCTCCTCTAAACTTGTTCGCGACGTCCCCGACACTATGAAGTAGCCACTTTAATGACGCCGTACTTGGAACTAGGTTGATGGGTTCTGGTAACCACTTTCAACACGAAGTTCCTTACTGCACCGATAGGTTTCGAGAACCTTGTTCGGTTTTGCAGCTTCGAGCTCGAGTTTGATGGGTTACTGTGACCACTTTCAAGCTCGAGCTCCCAACGCAGAGAACCGATAGGTTTCTAGAACCTTGTTCGGTTTGACAAATTCGAACTTGAGTTTGATGGGTTACTATGACCACTTTCAAACTCAAGCTCCCAGCGAACCGATAGACTTCTAGAACCTTGTTCGGTTTGGATTACTCACTTCTCCTTGTATGTCTACTCCCGTGAATGGTCTGCCTGACTTTTAAGGTTTTGAAGTTGATCCAACTACTGGTGATATCCCCAATTTTTCTCCGCTTTTTATTCCAAGCAACCGGGATTTTTGACCGTTGGAGCGAGGTTGCCGTCAATTACGAAACGCACTTAACTTCTGCATGGCGCCATCTACCGGTGACGGGCGGAGGTTTTTAGAACAACGTAAGTTGATGGAGTTGTTTACGTTTCCCCATGTTTCGTTTTGACGTTTCAGTCTAGGTTAAGAACGTGTTGTGATGTCGCGTGTTTTATGTTCGGTAGTGAATTTCATGTTGTTGACATAGGTATCCGGGATCCAATGCTCACGTAAGTGTTATGAAATAGTAGGTTTGTTTACATTTTACATATTCGTAGGTTTATTTACGTTGTTCCACCGTGTTGTGTTTACGCTTGATGGTAAGTATAGTGCATGTTTAACTTTTGGTGTTTTATGCTTTTTAGGCAGTTTTCTATGCTTTATGCTTTATGTTTTATTCCCCATGAAATACTCCGTGTGCACTATCTGTGTGGACTATGTTGCTCGCTGTGTGGACTATGTTGTGTAAACATAAACACCGACATCGACTTCTCGCGTGACATGTTCGAGTGAGTATGTTAAATTTCTGGTGCATTATGTTTTTTAGGTTCATATGTGTTGCGGGTATGGTTAGTGACTCGCATAGTTTATTTGTTATGTTCTAACCTCCCTTCTTTTTAGGTGACGCGACGCATCACAACATTCCTCCCCCTTTTAGAAGTCCTCCCCAGGGTGAGTGGGTCACTATGATCCTCTAAGTTTGTGATTATGGGTATTAACCGGTTAAGAGTTCGCGAGATTTGAGTGGAAGTTTTATTTTCATGATAAGGATAGTTTTAGCTTATATTCTTGGCGTTGTAGCTCTCGTGTTCCATGATTTTTTCTTTATTCCTCCTTACAAGTTACATTAACTTAATCTTGGTTTTAATTCTGGTTGATTTTGTTTTTTGCTTTCTGCCTCCTACGTCTCGAGTCCTTTTGGTGTTGACTGAATTTGTCCAGCTTCTCCATGGCTGGCGGCTCTTCTATCTCCGGTTTGTCCAATATAAGTTGTTGAAATAGTTGATCTGCTTCCTTCAGGATGGATTCGAATTGAATTTGTTGGTACAACTGGTCTGCTTCTTGCAGGATGTTATCCCACTCGGCTTTTGTTAGTCCCAAATTATCCACGTTCTGGTCCATTGTAGATCTGCGATTAGGCATAGGGTTATTATTAATACGTGTCGGATAGAGTGCTGTTGGGGCTATCGTGTCGGGGACGTAGGTTTTAGTTTTAATTAAAAAGCTTCAATCGGTTGTTATGTACGCGGCGTTTGCGCTTGCCTATCATTATGGTGCTATTTACCGGACTGTTTATAGCTACCACTTTGTACGGTCCTACCCAATGCTGTGACAATTTATTTTTTCGAGCCCCGTTCCGTAGCAATACCTGGTCCCCGAGGTGTATTTTTAAAGGGTTAGTCTTTTGGTCGTAGTACTCTTTGGACTGGATCTTACCCTCTTCCAAATTTCTTCGTGCTGTTTGATATGCTCTCTGGAGTTTGTTTCTTAGTTGCAGGAAATAGTTCTCGTGATCGTATACTGGTTGGGGAGCTTTCTTCAAATTGTTGGGAAGAGGGGCGGAGAAGCCGTATAAGCAATCCATAGGCGTTAATTTTGTGGTTGTGTGCATACTATTATTCCTGACGAACATTGCTGCTCGCAAATGCTCATCCCAGTTTGTTTGGTTGTCGTCTACAAAATTTCTTAGGTACTCGATCAAAGGCCTATGTGATCTTTCCAATGCTCCGTTGGATTGGGGGTGGTATGGTGTTGTTTCGATCTTCCGTATCTTAAATAACTTGCACACTTCCCTGAACATTTCGGAAGTGAAGTTGGCTCCTTGGTCGGTAATTAATTTTGTTGGTATTCTGTAACGACTTATTATTTCCTCCACAAAAGCCTGTGCCACTGTTTTCGCCTCCATATTTTGGAGTGGTATTACGTCCATGAAGCGAGTCAAATCGTCTTCGAAACTTAGGATATACTTGTTCCCGCGTGGTGTTTCTGGAAGTGGACCCACAATGTCCATATAAACCTTGTCAAATGGTTGTTTAGCTGTATCCGTTATGACCATCGGTTCCTTATGTTCTCTGCTTAACTTATTCAGCTGGCATTTCTTGCATTTTCGTATATGTTTTTTGATATCTCTCAGCATTCCCTTCCAGTAGAACTCTCTCTTCAGGCGGTGATATGTTTTGAATACTCCTTGATGGCCTTCTAGGGGTGCATCATGACAGTCTCGTAGTATGGTTTCTATCTCCTGAGGGTCCGTTAAAATTCTTATATGTGTTTTCTCTCGTTCAGGTACTTTGCTTGGTGATGCATGCTCGGGACTTTCACTTGTGGTTGAACCTTTTGCTTCTCTTTCTTCCAATTTTTCATTTTGTTCCCTCGTTTGTTTTCGCGTGGTTACTAGCACGTCATAGGGGATCCTACTTAAGGCGTCTGCATTGTTATTTTTGCGTCCCTCTTTGTATTCTATCTCGAACGTGTAGTCCGATAGTTTGTGCCATAAGCGTAAAATCCTACTTGTGGGATGCTTGATTCTTATAGCTCCTCTTAGTGGTTTGTGGTCGGTAAATACTTTGAATGGTCGTCCATACAGGTAACATTTAAAGTTCTTAACTGCCCATACTATGGCCAGAAGTTCCCGTTCTATTGTAGAATAATTTCTTTCTGCTGCGTTCAATGTCCTACTAGCATAGGCTATGGGTTCCTCTTCGCTGGATTGACCTTGTGCTAGTACTGCGCCAAGTGCTTCTCCGCTCGCATCCGTGTATAGCTTGAATGGTTCTTTAAAGTTTGGGTATCTAAGTACCGGTGGACTTATCAATTTCTGTTTGAGAGTGTTGAAAGCGTTTACACAACTTTCATCCCATTTGAACTTCACATCTTTCTTTAGGAGATTATTGATTGGAGCCGCTATTTTGGAGAAGTCCGATATGAATTTCCTGTAGTAGTTGGCTAGTCCTAAGAAGGACTGTACTTGGCGCACCGTTTTAGGCGTCGGGAAATTTTTTACGCTATCCACCAAGCTCGGATCTGGTTCTACTCCTTGCGTCGTGCATTTATGTCCAAGGTATATAATTTCTTTTTTGAGGAAATTGCTCTTCTCTACGTTTAACTTCAAGTTATGGTTTCTCAATCGTTGTAATATGGTTCGTAGTTTTGTTTGATGATCCTTTAGGTTTCTGCCGTATATTACTATATCATCCAGGTATACGAAACACTGTAGACCCTGTAGTCCTGTCAGCACATGATTCATGAGACGCTGGAACGTTGCTGGTGCTCCCTTTAACCCAAAAGGCATACGCTTAAAGGCGCAGTGTCCGTAAGGGGTACTGAACGCAGTCTTATCCTGATCTTCTGGTTTCATTGCGATTTGGTGGTATCCGCTGGCGAGATCGAGTACTGAGAAATACCGAGAATTTCCCAGCTGATCCAGGATATCTTCAATTCTGGGTAGTGGATAAGCATCCCCCTCGGTGACTTCATTTAGTTTCCTGTAATCGACCACTATTCGCCATCGCTTCTGTCCATCAGGTCCCGGTTTCTTTGGGACTACTAGCAATGGTGCGTTCCATTCGCTCCAGCTTGGTTCTACTATGTCTTCCTCGAGTAATCTTTGTATTTCTTCCGTTATTATCTCTCTTTGCGTCTCCGGCAGGCGGTACATCTTGCACTTGATAGGTTGTTTCCCTGGTTGTATCCGTATTTCATGCTGCACTGTTGCTGTGTGCCCCAGTTTCTCTCCCGGTAAATGAAAAACGTCTTGGAATTCTTCAATAATTTTATGCATTTCCCTCCTCTCTTCGATGTTCAAATTGGTTTCTAAGCTTATTAGTTTTTTTATCTGAGTTTCTCTTTTTCCTGGTTTCCATTCCTCGGTGCTAATACAATTGACGAGTTTTTCCTCAGAGTTATTAGTATCGTTGTTGTTTGGTGCTGTCGTTTCTTCGTATTTGCTCAATTTTACTGTCACATTGTTCACTTCTACTTTATAATTGTTTATATTTATTACGCTCAGTTTGATTTTCCCATTTGTTGACCTCACGAGCGCGTTACTAATATATACACCCGGTTTTATCTCCTCTCCTTCGGTTACATACTGTCCTTCTTTGTGCGTGATCATTTCCACACATTTCACTGTCCTTCCCGGTATTATGATGTTCCTGGGCTCTGTGGTTATAAATTCCTCCTTTGAGCAACTTTTTTCGCAGCTTTCTTCGTTTTCCCCATACGTGCGAGTATGGAATGGAAAACATTGCAAATTACTTTCTTCGCAGCTTTCTTCGTTCTCCCCATACGTGCGAGTATGGGATGGAGAACATTTTAAATTACTCCCCCCGGTACGCATCCCACTCTCGTAGTTTTCATGCTTTGTACCTGTCTCGAAGAGTTTTCCAAGAGCTTTCAACACTTCCGCTGTAGGCATTACTTCCCCTGTGTTTTCACATGTATTCGGACTGCTTTGCCTGACGTTGGTAATGTTCCCTGGTTTCTCCGTTTGTCGGGATTCCTCTGGCTGCTCGGCGTAATCTTTTTCCAGTATTGCAGGTTTCGTATCACCCCCCATAGTAGTTCTACTTTGGAATTCTCGGGTGTTTTCCTCCCTGGCATGACTACGCTCATGATTTGTTTTACCAGCTGCTATGACGTCCACAAAATGAACGTCGTTTGTACTTCGGTTTTGGTTTTCTTCGAATTTGATAACCGTTCTTTGCCCATTACTTGTGGACAAGCACACGAGCTTCTTCGCGGGGCCCTCGATGTTGCAATGCCTGGACAGAAAGTCGTTGCCCAGCAGGCCCGTTATACTACCTTGGTTGACAGTTTCGATAATATGGAACTTGCATGGATATATCTTATCTAATTTTATGTGTCCTGTGATGGTTCCCTTTGAGGAAATTTCCCCTGAAATCGTGTTGAGTGTGATAATCTCTTCTCTGTTTATGTCTTTTTCCATTGACTCATTAATTTCTTCCTCTTTTATAAGACTTATTTCGGCTCCTGTGTCCACTATGAACTTATTTCTGCTTCTTCTCGTAATATTTAGGGGTAAACTTACTATAGGGACGTCTGGACATGTTTCACACCGCTTTTCTTTTTCTTTTAGCGACGACTCGCGGTGTGCCCGATCGTCTCCTCGCAGTTTTCCGTTTGTAGGTTTGCTGTTTGTTTTTCTAGCTGCAACCGTTCCCATCTCTCTCTTAAATAACACCGGTCCTCCATGTGTCCACTTTCCAGACAGAAATTGCATTTTCCGTCCGCTGTGTTCCCGATGGTATGATTCACTTGACGACCTCTATATGTGTTTGAAGCTGAATTTTGTTGATTTCTGCCGTGCGCGTTACAGTTTTGAATCGTGTGGCCATACGTGTTACAGCTAGGGCAGAATGGCGTCATCTGCTTCGTACGACATTCGGCTATCACGTGTCCTGGTCTTCCACAGAAATGACATCTTATCTGCCGTTTATCCTGTTTCTCCCGGGGTGTATTGGTGTTGTAGTTTCTTGGTGTCTCTTGGTACCCATTATAGTTTCTCGCGGCCTGGTATTGTGGTTGTTGCTGATTTTGTCCAAACGTTCGGGGTTCTCTTTTCACTTGATTGTAAAACTGGTTTCTAGGTTGATCCATCGTGTGTAGTCCTGGGATTACGGGTTGCTGACTAGCTAGGTGCTGATTCATACATTGCTCAGTCTGCTCCAGCCTTGCTATTTTTCTTCCTAAGGCTTCTAAGTTGTTTTCGCAATCTTGGAGCAGGTAGAACTTGTAGTTAGAGTTTGTTATCCCTAACTTAAAGCAATGCAGGCCTACTTCCTCGATTTCGATTTTTAAACCTTCACACCCGTTGGCGTATTGTTGTTCTGCTGCGTTCTTGCACGCATTTATGAGTGTTTTCACCCTATTGAAGTAGCCCATTAGTGTTTCCATGGATAATTGCTGCACGTTTCTTAATTGAGTGTTCAGAGTTATGTAGGAGGTATTCTGGATTAAGTTCGACCTAAGAGTGTTGAATATATCCTCAAGTGTATCGTTTACTCCAGCTTGTGCAACTTCTAGGGCTCTTCCTCTTAATCGTGTTGGTAATAGTCTTATAAAGAGTGCCTTATCTTGTGCTTCAGTGAGGGTCTCGTATCCCAGGCGCGCGCAACTAATAAATTCATTTACTTCATTTTGTTTTCGGGGGCTGTCTTCCCCCATTAGTATCGGTACGTTGTTGTGTAACACGTTGTTTACTAAAGTTATGTTGGCCATCTTTTTGTTTTCAATTCCTTTTGTTTCCTCAATTTCATTTTTCTCGATCTCTGTTCGTGTGTTTATTGTTGGCTGTGGTTTGTTGTTGGCGTGGTCGTCTTTTCCTTGGTCCGAGTTCGTCTTACAATATTTTCTCCCGTGTCTCAACTGCACTATATCTGTTTCTGGCTCTTCTGGTGTTTGTTGTATATCTTCTGTTTCTGTATTTCCTTCTATCTGATTTTCTATTCCCGGTTCTGTTATCTGATAAGTTTCCTGGTTGCTTGACATCAATACGTAAGTTTTGTTATTTGTTCCTTCCTCGTTGTCCTTCTTTTCGTTAGATTCTTCACCTGTGTGGGTTTCCTCAGTGCTTGTAGAGAATTCCGGTTCCGGATTATCAAGTGAGAAGTAGTCTAGAAACCTCGAAAATCTAGTTATAGACGATTTCAGAGACGGTTTCGGGGTTGACTGGGCCATATACTGTGTTTTTCGTTTGTTTTATCATTTTGTTATGACTAATTTTTACTAACTAAATATTTTTTCTTTGAATATTTTTAATTTCTTTTCCTATTTATATTTCTTTTTTCTGATATATATGTATAGTTACGAAAGAAGAACAACCATCACTTAAGAAGACATCCCGAGATGATGCAACAGAATTACAATTTCAGCACTTCTCTTTTTAGGAAGATTTCATGACGTCAATTACTTATTTTACGTCATCTACTTACGCCATGTGACGTCATCCAGATGCAACACGAAATAATTACTCATTCGATTGCAATCACCATATTCAATTCCTAGAAACTAAAACACCTGTAAATTCCGAAGGAAGACAAAACAATTGCTCGTTTGAACGCAATTTGCAAAACACCTGTAATTCCTAGAAGTCTTAAGAAGGGATAGGAATTGGACGTAACGATGCAAGCACCTTCTTGCTCTAATCATTCTAGTGGATACTTTTGGACAACCTACTTCAGTATTTGGACTTTTGGATAATCTTCTTTAATTCGCCAATCATCAAGCATAATAGTACTAGTGATAGCTTTTATAAAGAACTGTATATAATATTCAAATAAATAAGTTATTTTTAAAAGATCAAAACCAGAGTTATGAATTATTAGTGAAGTTAAAATAGTGTGACGTGGAAACACTTATAATCACTTTGTGGCCACTGTCAATAATTACAAAAAGTAAGCGGGTGATTGTAATGTCATGAAACCATTACTTTTATAGTGGTCAGATATAAAAACGGTTTTTATGGAAAGGACGGTTATTAAAATAAAGCGCAATCTAGAGATACGAACTCTCTTTTAATTTAAAAACGTAACAATTGGTGTCAGAAGTGGGATTGCGCTTCATTACAAATAAATATTAGTTTTGACGAATTCTAAAATTCTGTATTTTAGTTTATTATCAGTGTTTAATGAATTGATTGTGAACAAACTTTATTAATGATAATTAATCATTTGGTTTCCGAAGAGATCAATAACGCGCGTGGATGAGGTGCACTTGAAATTGATGTCGTATGTGAAATTTGAATAAAAGTGTACACGTGTTTGAACTTTAATTACTTAATATTTCACCAAAAACAAATAATTATTGATTTTTGTAATCCAAAATAAGTGATTCGATAACAAAAAAAAAAAAAAAAAAAAAAAAAAAAAAAAAATAATAATAATAATAAAATGGTGAAATTCGAAAATTTTAAAGTCGAACAACTGAAGAAGGAGCTCTCGCTACTTAATTTGCCAACTTCGGGAACAAAAGCGGAACTTCAACAACGGTTACGTATGGCATTTTCGGAGAAAGGAGTTAATATCGATGACCATGAATTTGGAAAAGAAATGGTAGAACCAGCCTCAGAATTCGAAAGAACCATGGGAGAGACCCAAAGCTTAGCAAATGAAAATATTACTCAAATGCTTCGAATGATGATGTAAGAGCTGAATGGAAATTCTTGCCGTATAGAAGAAAAGCTTAGTACATTTGAAAATAGATTGACGGAAGGTGCCAACCATCAAGCACAAATTATGCGAGAGCTACAATATTCGGTGGAGCGGTCGTTGGAAGAAACAAATTTCACATTCGAAAAGGAAATTGGTGAAGTGAGGAGCAATGTTCACCAGCTGGAATTTGTTGTTAATAATCAAGTTTCTGTTATTGATGGTCGAGTCGGCAAACTGGAGCAGGAATTAAGAAAACATAAGGTCAGTGCATTCTCAAGTGATACATCGAAAGAAATTAACTCAGCGAAACTCAAGACTCCCGTATATGATGGGACTACACCGTTTAGCATTTTCCGCCTACAGTTTGAAACGACATCAGTGCAGAATAAATGGAATGATGGAGATAAGGCTGCAGCTTTAATAGTTTCTCTAAAAGGTGCAGCAGCAGAAATCTTGCAAACTATACCAAACAGCGAACGTAAGGATTTCAAAACGATTATGGACGCTCTGCAAAGGAAATATGGTAGTGAACATATGAGGCAAGTCTACCGTATGGAATTAAAGAACCGGGTTCAACGTCAAAGCGAATCGCTCCAAGAATATGCTGCCGCAGTAGAAAAACTCACCCATCTTGCTTATGCAGATTGTAGTCCAGATTACATCGAAAAGATAAAAATAGAAACTTTTATTGATGGAATACGTGATGTGGAGACTAAACGCGCTGCAATTTTGACACCCGGAGATACATTCATGAAAACGGTTTCTACTGCACTTTCTTCGGAGGCAGCAATGATGGTTTGCCGTCCTGTTTTTAAGGCCAGGACGATAGAGTGTGAAAACGAAGATCTGATATCCTCAATCCAAGAGTTGGTTCAATCGTTGAAGACCGAGAGGAAAACCTACCCACCGTTTAAGGGAAAATGTTTCAATTGCGACAAGGAAGGCCATATGTCAAGAAATTGCCGAGAACCTCGGAAACGTTCCAGATCTCCAGCCACTAGGAGAAATCCACAGCATGTAAGCCGAGAGCAACGACAACCGTCGACAAACTAAAAAGAGCTGGTTCCCAGGGGTATGAGCTAGCTCCCACGACGAATTACCCCGTAATTTCGATTTCCCAGATGGCACGTAAAGCTAATAGCTTGACTGTGGATGGTGCCATAAGAGGAAGACAATTTACTATTACAATTGATACTGGAGCCTCCCATTCTATTATAAGAAGTGATTTGGCGCAGGAGGTGAAGCCTTTAACTGGAGTACGATTGCGAACCGCAACTGGCCAAGATGCAAAAATTTGTGGAAAAGTATGTGAAGATATAACTATTGGTAATAAGACCGTCGAGCATGAGTTCATCGTAGCTGATATTATGGACGAGATAATCCTCGGAGTGGATTTTATGGTGAAAAATGGATTTATGCTGGACTTAAAACAAAGAACTCTTAATTACGACAATGCTGAAATACCATTGAAATTAGAGCATGACCAAGAGTTCTCTGCCAGAAGTATATCACTGGTAAGTACCGAGAAAATTCCACCCAATTCAGAAGCTGTTATTTGGGCAAAAGCAAGTGAAGATTGTCAGAGAAATACATTGTGGATTGTTGAACCAAAAATCCAGGCTGATGGAATTATTGTTGGAAAAACACTCATTAACATTCGAGAGGATAAGTTGGTACCAGTGAGAATTTTGAATGTGTCGAATTTTTCAAAGACATTGAGGAAAAATACAGAGCTTGCCAAATGTGAGGAAGTAAAGACCGTGGTTAATTGCGAATTACCTTCAGATGAACAAAATGAGAAACCAATCAATGATGAATTAGAGCAACTTCTGATCAAATGGACCAAAGATCTGAACGAGTTACAAACGCAACAAGCTCGACAACTTTTTCTAAAGTATGGAACAATGTTCATGACGAGGCAAATTGGAAGAACATCGATCGTCAAACATCAAATTAATACTGAGAATGTAAAACCTATTCGCCAGCCACCTCGCGGAGTGCCACTTGCTAAAAGGGATGAAGTGAAGGACCTCATTGACGACAAGCACCGGAAAAATGTTATTCAAATTTCTTCGAGTCCATGGAGCTCTCCAGTTGTACTAGTCAAAAAGAAAGACGGTAGTACTCGTTTTTGTGTTGACTATCGGAAGTTAAATGACGTAACGAAAAAGGACAGTTACCCGTTGCCAAGAATTGACGATACATTGGACACCTTATCAGGCGCAAAATGGTTCTCTACCTTAGATTTACAAAGTGGGTATTGGCAGGTAGAAATTGAAAAAAAGGATCAGGAAAAAACTGCATTTAGTGTCGGCGATGGATTATGGGAGTTTTAGGTTATGCCTTTTGGACTATGCAATGCCCCAGCAACTTTTGAACGCCTGATGGAACGAGTTTTGAAAGGTTTGCATTGGAGAACGTGTCTCGTGTATTTAGATGACATAATAGTTGTGGGGAAAGATTTCAAAGACCACGTTAGGAATTTGGAAGAAGCTTTGAAGCGCATTGCTGGTGCAGGACTTCAACTGAATCCTAAGAAATGTTGTTTGTTTCAAGAAGAAGTCAAATATCTCGGACATAAAGTGACAGCAAAAGGAGTACAAACTGATGAAGACAAAGTGGCAGCTGTAAAAGGTTGGCCTACTCCCAAAAATTTACATGAGCTACAGAGCTTCTTAGGCTTATGCACTTATTACCGAAGATTTGTTCCTGGCTTTGCGAATATAGCAAGTGTTCTCCATGACTTGACAAGAAAAAATATACGATTTGAATGGAATCCTGAACATGAGAACGCGTTTTCAACATTAAAAAATCGACTCTGTAACGCCCCAGTATTAGCATATCCAGTTCCTGGTGAAAAATTTATCTTGGATACTGATGCGAGCAATTATGGAGTCGGCGGTGTTCTTTCGCAACTCATTAACGGTCAAGAGCGAGTAATTGCATTTTATAGCAAAGTTATGTCTAAACCTGAACGTAATTATTGCGTGACTAGAAGAGAATTACTTGCAATCGTCGAAAATGTGAAACATTTCCATAAATATCTCTATGGCCAAAAGTTCCTTCTCCGTACAGATCATGCAGCATTACGATGGTTGTTACAATTTAAAAATCCAGAAGGACAAGTAGCTCGATGGATAGAAAGGTTACAAACTTATGATTTCACGATCGAACATCGTAAAGGAGCGCACCATGGAAACGCGGATGCACTTTCCAGAAGGCCATGTAACCTTGAATGCAAACATTGTTTGAAAATCGAAAATAACAATGGAGTAGTCGATGTTCGTCTCTTAGGTGTTTTACCAGAGGAAACATGGAATGAAACGCAAATTCGCGATGACCAAAACAATGATTTAGATTTGAAAAAGATAATGAAGTCAAAGCATGAAGGGAAGAAACCATCTTGGCAGGAGATTGCTTGTGAAAGTCCTATAACGAAGGCATACTGGGCCCAGTGGAATAGTTTAGTGGTTGAAAATGGTTGTTTATATCGTCTCTGGGAAAGCGCGGATGGATTGAAGACGACGAAGCTTCTTGTGGTCCCAAAACAGAAAATTGTTGATATTTTGGAGGAATACCATAATAATTCCAGTGGGGGGCATTTAGGCATCAACAAAACCGTTGAAAAGATCAAGAAGCGATTTTATTGGGTTGGATGCCAGCAGTCGGTTATGGATTGGATAGCGAAATGCAGTCAATGTACACGTGCTAAGGGACCGAAAACTCGCACTCGAGCTAAAATGCAGCAATATAACATTGGAGCACCATTTGAGAGGATTGCGATGGACGTGGCTGGGCCGTTTCCAATGACTGAGTCAGGAAACAAGTATATGCTGGTGGTGATGGACTATTTCAGCAAATGGCCTGATGTTTACCCGATACCAAATCAAGAAGCGAAAACCTGTGCTGATGCTTTCATTAAAAACTGGATAAGTCGATTTGGAGTTCCGATGGAGTTACATACAGATCAGGGCAGAAACTTTGAGTCGGAAGTTTTTAAACAAATGTGTCAGCTATTGGGTATTTATAAGACCCGAACAACGCCGTTGCATCCACGTTCAGATGGCATGGTTGAAAGGTTTAACCGAACGCTGGAGGAACATTTAAGGAAAGTTGTGAATGAGAATCAAAAGGATTGGGACGAAAAAATACCAATGTTTTTGATGGCATATCGTTCGGGAATCACTTTGCGGCCACTGTCAATAATTACAAAAAGTAAGCGGGTGATTGTAATGTCATGAAACCATTAGTTTTATAGTGGTCAGATATAAAAACGGTTTTTATGGAAAGGACGGTTATTAAAATAAAGCGCAATCTAGAGATACGAACTCTCTTTTAATTTAAAAACGTAACAATAGGTTGTGAAAGTGAAATTTGAATCATTGGATTGATGAATTAAGTCAAACCTTAATAAACGCGACAAATACCTTTCCACTTTTCGGAAAGTTAGTTGTTGACTAACGTAAATGGCGCAGTCGGTAGGATAACCTTTAAGGATATCTGCAATTAATCTTTTTGAAAATTTAAATAAAGAATTCCTTGTGAAAAATAAAAAGTAATCTTTTGAGAATATTTAAATAAAAGAACTTTTTGTGAAAAAGAATTTTTTTTGTGATTTAAACAAAATATATAATTAAATGGTTTTTAATTGGCATAAAGCTGAATTTTAAAAACAATTGTGAAGGTTTAAATTCAAATAAAATAATAAAGGGCTTCCTTTGTGCCTAAAGAAAACAAAGTACAGTGGAGGAAATACCTCAGAAATAACAATTTGTGAATAAAAAAAGAAATAAATAAATAATAAGAAAGATGACTACCTGGACACCCAACCTAGAATCTTATATGAAGAATATTCCAGAATTTGACGGACGAAGAGATCAACTCGAACCATTCCTAGAAGCAGTGGATTACATCGTTCCATCAATAAGACTACTACCAGATGAAGCAGCACCATACTACCTGCAGAAGATCAAGATAAAACTAACTGGTAAGGCTAGGCTAATATTAGACTTAAATGCCGACGTAGATACATGGGGTAAAGTAAAGAACATATTATTAGAAAACTTTGGGGAAAAGCGGAATCTCTTTACTTTAATTGACGAACTTAGAAACACTAAATTCCAAATAGATGCAATGGGCTTTCTTAATGAAATAAGATTTAAACTTAGAAACGTTATATCTAAATGCAAGAATGAGACTAATGATCAGACCTCGTGTCAAAGAGATGTTGACCATTATAAAATGTTAGCACTCAAAATTTTTATAAATGGATTACCAGAATCCCACAGTACAATTCTTTACGCAAGAAATCCTCAAACCTTAGAAGAAGCTGAAAAGATCTTGAGTGAGACCGATCACCTACATTCACGACGAAATAAAAACTACCAAACTATTACATTCCCACAAAAAAGACATCAAGAGATAAAGAATATCCCAAATCAACAAATGCATTTCTCTCACAATGACAGAAAAGACTTACGACAAAATTTACCCAATTTTAACAGAAATTTCAGACAATTTTCAAATAATAGCAATCAAAATTTTAGAAATAATCAAAACAACTTCAGACAATTTCCAAATAACAATCAAAACTTCAGAAACAATTATTCTAAGAGACCTAACGATTTTAACTCAGGACAATACCAAAATCACAGACAAATTGATGCAAGTAGACAATTTAGACAATCACAGGATAAACCAGAACCGATGGACACTTCTACGAACACAATCAATGGTAATCAGGATTTTCCAATAATCGCCTCGGAAAAAGGAAACAATTTGGAATTCCTTATATCTTAATAGACTCACCCAAAAGGAAATTGAAATTTATGATAGATACAGGAGCTTCCATGAGTTTAATAAACAATAAACTAATTCATCCTAAATATAAAACTCCCATATCTATTCCACTTAATATAAAATTCAGGAAAGAAGAAGTAATTATAAAGGAACTTTTCACTATTCCAGTTTTTAAAGAATTTGGTTTCCCCTTAGATTACAAAATCCAATTTGCAGAAATAGACTTTCACCTTTTCTTTGATGGACTATTGGGTAACAATATCCTCAAACAAATTAAACCTTTGATTGATTATGGTAGAAACAAAGTCATCATAAATGGAAACGAATTAGAATTGCATTGGTTTCCTTCGGAGGAAAACACATCTACTATCAACAATCAACCACAAGAATCTTTTGAAATTTTTAATCTAACTGAAAATTCAAACTCTTTCGAAGATATTAAGAATGACATAAGATCAACTCATTTAAATAAAGAAGAAGAATTTAAATTACTAGAATTAATAAAAAAATATTCTAATATTTTCTATAGAAAAGGAACAGACCTTTCTTTTACCAATACAATCAAACATAAAATAACTACAACGGATGAATCCCCTGTCTATAGTAAAACGTACACCTACCCTCATATCCATAAAGAAGAAGTTAAAAAACAAATAGAGGAAATGTTAGTACAAGATATCATTCAACCCTCTGAATCCCCTTACTCTTCACCTATCTGGATTGTTAGTAAAAAAGAAGATGCCTCTAGAGAAAAGAAATGGCGCGTTGTAATTGACTACAAGAAATTAAACGAAAAAACTAAAGCAGATAAATTTCCCATACCAAAGATAGATGACATATTAGATAAGCTAGGACGTTGTATGTACTTCACCACTTTAGATTTGGCTAAAGGATTTCACCAAATCGAAATTGATGAAAAAGACGTGGAGAAAACAGCCTTTAATACAAATTTAGGACATTACGAATTCCTTCGAATGCCTTTCGGTTTAAAAAATGCACCTGCTACATTCCAACGTATGATGAACAACGTACTTAATGAACATATAGGCAAGATATGTTTCGTATACTTGGACGACATCATAATATTTAGTACTTCATTGGAAGAACATCTAACATCCCTTGAAAAAATATTCAGAACATTACAAAAATCTAATCTCAAAGTTCAACTGGACAAAAGCGAATTTATGAAAAGAGAAACAGAATTTTTAGGACATGTCATTACAACTAAAGGTGTTAAGCCTAATCCAAACAAAGTTAAATCTATTCTCGACTTTATAATACCCAAAACCCAAAAACAAATTAAATCATTTCTTGGTCTAGTGGGTTATTATAGAAAATTTATTAAAGATTTCGCATCAATTGCCAAACCCATGACTACTCGATTAAAGAAAGGAAAAAGGATTAATATCGAAGACACAGACTATATCGAATCGTTCGAAACTTTGAAAAATCTTATTACAACAGAACCAATATTATTAAAATTCCCTGATTTCGAAAAGAAATTTAGCGTAACAACAGATGCATCCCAATTTGCAATAGGCGCAGTTCTACAACAAGAGGGACACCCAATATGTTATGCCTCAAGAACTTTAAATAACCACGAAATAAATTACTCAACAATTGAAAAGGAATTATTAGCTATAGTATGGGCTTGCAAATATTTCAGACCATACTTATATGGCGTAAAATTCGATATTTTCACAGATCATAGACCATTAAAGTGGCTCAGTAATTTAAAAGAACCTAATCAAAAATTAATCCGATGGAAACTCAGTTTAGAAGAATTTGATTACGAAATAAACTACATTGAAGGAAAAACAAATAATGTGGCTGATGCACTAAGTCGCCCAAATGTAAATGCTAACGAAACTGAAGAAATATATGTTTTAAATGACAACAATAGAGATGAGGAAATGGAAGTAAACGATATTAGCTCAGACGCAGCTACTGTACATAGTGCGTTAGAAGATAATTCATTACTTATTCCTTTTTCGGAATCCCCATTAAATAATTTTAGGACACAAATAATTATTCGAAAAGGTGGAACAAACCATACAGAAATAAAAAATTTGGAGTTAAGAAAAAGTCGAAAAATATTCACGTTTCAAAACCCAGATCAAAATTCCTATGATTATATTATTAAAAATCACTTACCTAACAAAGGTCTAGTAGCGGTTTATATACCAGATTTCGAAATGTTTAAAGAATTTCAAAATGTAGCAAGTAGAAGAGATCCAAGTAGTAAAATAAAAATAATAAAATGTAATCGCGTGCTAATAGACGTAAATAGCGAAGATATCTACTCAATAATAAAAACAGAACACGAGAAAAATAATCACCGTGGAATTCACGAAGTTTATGAAGAAATTAAAACACGATATTATTTCCCAAACCTCAAAATAAGAATTCAATCAGTAATAAATAAATGTAAAATTTGTAACATCTGTAAATATGACAGAAATCCAATAAAACCCAAACAAGAAGCTAAACCAATTCCAGATAAACCACATGAAGATATCAGTATAGATATTTGGTTCCCAAGTCAAGGACTACCTCACTTAACAATTATTGATAGATTTAGTAAACATGCACAAATCTATCTTCTAAAACACAGAAACCCAGTAGAAATTAGAAAAGCATTAAGCATATATCTCTAATAATGGTGTACCAAAGAACATAACTTCAGATAATGAGAGAGGCGCTCTAAGACCTTTACAAGAATTTTCTGATAATTTGAATATTAATATTCACCTCACTTCCCCACATGTTCATACTGGAAATAGCGAAATCGAGAAATTTCATGCTACATTAAACGAACACTTGAGATTACTAAAATACCAAAATCCTTCTGAACCCACATCAAATTTTATAAATACTTCAATTCTTCATTACAACAACAGCATTCACTCCTCGACTAACGAAAAGCCAATAGATATTCACCGTAATCTATTTGATGATGACAAGATCAAAAAAATAAAGGAAAGATTAGATAATATACAAAAGAAACGAATTGATAAAATTAATATTAAAATCTTAGAAAAAGAAATAGATCCGGAATATATAGCTAATGTTGTTCCTAATGGAAAACTAAAACCCAAATTTAAAGAAGAAAAAGTAATGAAAATAGGAAAAGACTACTTTACTCAAAGAAAGAAAACGAAAGTTCATAGGAAAAACTTAAAACGAAAAAAGAAGTTTACGTAAAACGGAAATCGTAACCTTTTTATCTTAATTTCAGGAATAATTATGATACTTATGACAATCTTGACAATGACAAAAGGACAGAAAATAGAGTTGACAGAAATACCAACGGGAAACGGTTTTATCCTACTAAGGACAAAAAACTTGGAAATGATAAATAATTATACTAACATATTGCACCCTATCAATATAAACGATTATTCAAAAGCACTAGATCTAATCAAAAATAATAAAGATTCTAAAAATTTCAATAATGACCCTATAATAATAAACCTTTTAGAAGATATCGAAAATAAAATTTATGAGTTAAGACCTCATGACAAAAAGAAGAGAGGATTAATTAACCTACATGGTAAATTTTTGAAATGGATAGGCGGTATTATGGACGACGATGATAGAACCGAAATAGAAAGTAAATTCAATACTATAGACAAAAATATTAACATTTTGTCCGACGCCGTAAATAATCAAACAACTAAAATAAATTTACAATTTGAAGACGAAATGAATAAAGTGATAGTAACGGTAAATAACCAGAATTCAATAATTTCTGCTAAAATGAAAAAAATAACAAGTATGACAAACGATTTACAAAAAAGTATAGAAATGTTTAAAGCTAGAGAACTTATCAAAGAAAACTTAAAATTTTTATTAACAAAACTAGAAAAATTAGAAGATATCATTTTAAATTGTAGACAAGGAACCCTAAGTCATAATATTCTAGTAAAAGAGGAAATAAAAACATATAAATTGGATGTAAAACATTTGAAATATATAAAAACGGCTGTAGCACAATTCAACGAGTTTCTATTAATTTTCATTCAGATTCCGATTTTCTCTAAGGAGGAATATTTTAAAACAAACATTGTACCAATTCCTACTCGAAATAATCTTGAGCTCGGAACAAATATAGAAATTATAATTGTACATAAAGATAAAGTTTACTATTATACAGAAAATAGAGAAATAAGGAAACTAAAGATAGTAAAAGAGAGATGTATAAGAAATATCTTGAAAAATAATTTAAAAAATTGTAACATGGTTAGAAATAAAAATGAAGAAATTGTACAAATAAATAAAGACATTGTCATTACCAAGAACCTTGAAGAAACTAGACTATTTCATACTTGTAATAACCATGCTTTAAAAATTAAGAATCAAAACATTATAAAATTTAAGGATTGCACTATTAAAATAAATAATTTGACATTTTCTAATGAAAATATAACGTATGAGGAAACTTTAATCTTACCCAATGTTATTAGAAATATAAAATACATTGAACCAGAAAACATATCTTTACCCCAATTACACCTAATGCACCTAGAAAACAATAAGGAAATAAAATTGTTAAAATTTGATACACAAAAATCCAATTGGATATCATTCACATCAGGAAGTTTTGTATTAGTTATCATTATAATAATTATAGCATATTACTATGTAAAATGTAAGAGGAAGAATACTACAGTTGAAGTTAAAATTCGCCCGGAGTCGAATCCTAAGGAGGGGCGAGTTACGAAAGAAGAACAACCATCACTTAAGAAGACATCCCGAGATGATGCAACAGAATTACAATTTCAGCACTTCTCTTTTTAGGAAGATTTCATGACGTCAATTACTTATTTTACGTCATCTACTTACGCCATGTGACGTCATCCAGATGCAACACGAAATAATTACTCATTCGATTGCAATCACCATATTCAATTCCTAGAAACTAAAACACCTGTAAATTCCGAAGGAAGACAAAACAATTGCTCGTTTGAACGCAATTTGCAAAACACCTGTAATTCCTAGAATTCTTAAGAAGGGATAGGAATTGGACGTAACGATGCAAGCACCTTCTTGCTCTAATCATTCTAGTGGATACTTTTGGACAACCTACTTCAGTATTTGGACTTTTGGATAATCTTCTTTAATTCGCCAATCATCAAGCATAATAGTACTAGTGATAGCTTTTATAAAGAACTGTATATAATATTCAAATAAATAAGTTATTTTTAAAAGATCAAAACCAGAGTTATGAATTATTAGTGAAGTTAAAATAGGTTGTGAAAGTGAAATTTGAATCATTGGATTGATGAATTAAGTCAAACCTTAATAAACGCGACAAATACCTTTCCACTTTTCGGAAAGTTAGTTGTTGACTAACGTAAATATATATATATATATTTTTTTTTTTGTTTTATCTTTTTATGTATTTTTGTGTTTAGTACTATTCTTTTATAGTATCATCCCTAACTTAAAGCAATGCAGGCCAAGGGAATAATATCAAGGGAAAACCCCGAGTTACTTCTCAACGACAACAATGGGTGGTGCGATTCACCACTCCTCAAACTAGTCAACTAGTTGTTTTGGGAATTTGATGTATTCACTATATTTATAAGCAACATTGCCATGTTATCTTTAGTTTTGTAATTGTCACTGATGAAGACAACATATAGTTGTCGAAACAAATTTGTCTGACATAGATGAAATAATAAAAATAGCGTATTATTGGAACCATGTTTTTTAAATCTTAAATTTCAAACAAAAAAATTTTAATATGGCTTACAAATATTTTTTAAAAATGCACCATCCATAAGCTCCGAAGTTTGTTGCTTGTTCGAAAACGACACATAAATGGCGCACAGTGCACAGATCTTGTGGCGTTGTGTTATTTAATTACGAATACTAAACACTTTACTATTTGTTTTACTATCTACTTTACTGGTTGTTTTACAGATCACACTATCTTTTTGCGTTACCTTATTCATGGCGTCACTTCAAGTGAGTTTCTTTTTACCAAAACTGGTTGGCCTGCACAAACTATGTAGAGTTTGGCCACATTAAGTGCATAATACTTTCGTCGTTCTTTCGTGTCATCAGCGCTGCCACAGCTCCTCCCCCCTGAGTGAAGTTCGTGGTGTTGATAAGGCGACTTTTCGTCTGCTGTAAGTCCGTAAGGGTTCATCCATACTAGACAGCCAGTGATGTGGTTCCATTTGTTGCGTTTTCCATTTGTTTTGTTCCATTTGATTGTTGAGGTGGGTTCAATTTTGGCTGAGTTATTGGTTTGCTCAAGGTTGATGTTTGATCTTTTGATAATTCAGTGGGTTGTTTGTGAGATAACGACTCGTCTCGTTGAATTGTATTACTCTCAGTCGTGTCAGCCTTGGCGATGTGCGCTGGTTTCAGTCTCTCCACTGAAATGTTTTGTGGTGATCCATTGACGTCGATCTTGAAAAAACTATCTGAGGCTCGTTCAATTATCTTGAAAGGACCTGTGTATGGTGCTTCCAATGGTGCTTTGACATGATCACAACATATGAATACATGTGTGCACATATATAAATCTTTTAGCACGAATATTCTGGATTTAGTATGATGAGCAGTAGCTGTTGGACGTAAGCCTCGCATGTATTCGCGATGTTTTTCTACGAAAGTCTGTGGATTTGGCTGAGTACCTTAGTAAGTAAAAGTAATCTTAGAAGTAAAAAATTCTCCGGGAATCCTCGGATTCATTCCATACACCATTTTGGCAGGAGAAGCTCGTAAGCCTTCTTTAAAACAGGTCCTTAACCCGAACATAACCGTCGATGGTATCTCAGTCCATGGTTTGGGAGAACACATAAGAACAGCTTTTAGAGTGCGATGGAAGCGTTCCACGAGGCCGTTTAATTGAGGATGGTATGTAGTTGTTCTAATTTGTTGAGCTCCAATGAATTTGGCGACGGCTTGGAACAGTTGTGATTCAAACTGCGAGCCTTGATCGGTTGTCATTCTAATTGGAGAGCCATAATAAGCTATCCAATTGTCGAAGAGGGCTGTTACAACAGTGTCTGCTGTAATGTCTTTGAACTGCTACTGGCCATCTGGTAAGACAATACTGGAGGTTCATGATCTTGGGTAGAGTAATGACGTCGTCTCGAATATGATTAAATCTCGCTTCTAATATATCGAATTGTTTGGGTTTTGGTTTATTGTGACGGTAAACTTTTGATCTTTGGCAAGGAATGCATTCGCGAGGCCAAGTTGTTACCTACGTCCTTTTTGATGCCAGGCCACACAAATTTTTCTCTTAGTCGCTGAGAGGTTGCCTTAATACTGGGATGAGACGGGTTGTGTTTTATGTCGAAAGCAGTCTTTCGAACAGTTTTGGGTATGCACGGATGAATGATTCCTTGTAATATATAACTGTAAATTTTTACCTCCGGCTCTATGTCTAATTCTTGGAAGTTTAATGAGCCATCTTTTATTATAAGTTCCCTCAGTTGTTCATCATTTAGTTGAGCTTGACGGATTTCCTGGGGATTGAGAATAGTTGGCATGGTGATGGTATAAATACGTGATAATGCATCAGCAACGACATTCTGTTCTCCCTTTACGTAAATGATATTTGTCGTAAATTTCGAGATAAAGTCCAGTTGCCTGAGCTGTCTGTCTGAAGCATTTGGTAGTTTCTGCGTAAAGGTAAGTGGTTTATGGTCAGTCTTGATGTTGAATTGACGGCATTCCAGGCAATGTCTGAAATGTTTGATAGCAGCGTAAATAGCTAACAAATCCCTGTCATAGGTACTGTATCGTTGTTCTGTTTTGCTGAGTTTTCGCGAAAAGAAGCCAAGTGGTTGCCAAGTATTCTCTACCAGTTGTTCGAGTTTTCCACCCATGGCCGTGGAGGAAGCATCAGTTGGGAGAGTCATGGATGCTATTGGTGAAGGGGATGAAAGGAGAGTAATCATCGCTATCTTGTTTTTACATTCGTTGAATGCTTTGTCTGCATCAGATGTCCACGCAATTTTTGATTTATCTTTTTTGATAGAATTCTTAGGATAATTATTTAGTGGTGCTTGAGTGTGAGCTGCTTGTGGTATGCATTATCTATAGTAGTTAGTGATGCCAAGAAAACGTCTGAGTTCTTCTATGGTTTCGGGTTTTTTGTAGTTGAGAATTGCGTCGACGCGATGATAGCCATGAGTATTTATGATATAACCCAGAAACTCGATTTCGGTCTAACCAAATGCACATTTGTTGGTATTGATGCTGAGTGAATGAGTTTTTAGTCGTTCGTACACTGTTTGTATATGTTTTTTGTGTTCTACTTTATTTTTGGACATGATGAGGATGTCGTCATTATAGACGAACACGAAATCAAGGTCGCGAAATATTGTGTCCATAAGCCTTTGGAAGGTCTGAGTTGTATTCCGTAATCCGAATGGCATGACGGTGTATTCATAAAGTCCCCACGGAGTGATGATCGTTGTCTTTTGAATGTCATCCGGATGCATTGGTATTTGATAGTAGGCCCTGTCTAGATCAAGTTTGGACTAAATGCGCGTGTCTAATAATCGTGAGAAAAGGTCTTGTATAAATGGAGGGGCGTACATGTCTGGAATCCTGTCAGTATTCAAGTGTCTGTAGTCGCCACATAATCTCCAGCTGTTGTTTTTCAGATGTATTGGGCAATAGCATGGACTGCTGGAAGGTCTGATAATACCTTTTTCAAGCATGTCTGAGATTTGTCCGCTAGCTGCTGATGCTTTTTCACCTGCGAGCCTTCGTGCTCATGCATGGACCTTTTGTTTGGATGCGATGAGCATAGCGTATGTTGGTTAGGATGGGTCTAAAGACTGATTTGATGATTTCGATGAACCCATTGAGCATATTCTGCATATTCTAATAGCAATGATGAATCGATTGTTGAAATGTTGTATGTTCGAGTGACAAGTGTTTCCTCTTAAGTGGAACGAGATGTACGAGGATCAATCAACCTTTGGTTTTTGAGATCGATTATTTAATTGAAGTGTGTCAGAAAATCTGCGCCAATTATTGCAGTTTTTATATCCGCGATAATGAATGTTCAAGTGAGGCTTCTGCGTAGGTTGAAATCGAGTTGAATGAGTTTGCTGCCATATGTTTAAATTGGAGTTGCATTTGCAGCATAAAGTGTAAGTAGCTCCGGCTGAAGTGATGTGTTGAATATTGTGGCTGGGACAATAGAGATTATCAATCCAGAGTCTACTAAATATTTTTGGTTGCTTTGGAAGTCGTAGATATGAAGTCGCATTTCTTGAGGTGTAAAATTGTGGCTGTCACTAACTACCCCTGTTAGTGACAGTAAGTCTAGTTTTCCTGATTGGTTGGTGTGGTAGGTGAAAATTTGCATGGTGGAATGCATTGTCGTGCATCTTTTCCATCTTTTTCTTTTGTGGTAGAAGCAGAATCCCTTGTATCTGCGTGTCGTTGACCTATATCGACGGCGGCTGGAATTCCATTCTTGCCTGTTGTGAAGTGTTTTTCGATCTTCCAGCTGTTTTCGTGTTTGTAGTTGGAGAAGGTTAATGTCTTGTTGACAGGCTTTGAGTGTAGTTTGTACCTTCTGTAGTTGTTTTTCCATTTGCAGAAAGTTCATCGATTGTGTCGTATCTCGGCTATGTATAGCGAAAACGGTATTGTCTGTAGCGCAGGAAATTAGACGGTCAGCAAGTTCAGCTAATTTATTGAGATCATCAAAATTGCTCGAAGCTATAAGGTGTGCACGTAACCAGGCTGGAAGTTGTTCGTTTAAGAGTTGTTGTAGGGCGTCATCACCCATAGAACCTTTTGCGAGGTCTCGCATGTCCCGCAGAAGTGGAGAAGGTTTTTTGTCGTTTAGAGTTAGATCGCTGAATAATTTGTGTAATTGAGCCTGTCTTGAATCTGAAAACCGCGTGACTATGGCATTTTTAAGCGTTTGATACTTATCTAGTGACGGTGGTTCGCTAACGATGTCCCATAGGTGCTTGACAATTTTCAATGGAAGAGCTTTCAACGCCTGCCAGTATTTCGTGTTATCACGAGTGATTCGATTCGAAGTGAAATTTGCTTAGACTATGGCGAACCACTACTTTGGAAACTCTTGTTCAAATGGTGGTAACTTTAAGTTCACTGCAGAGATGTTTCCCACATGTGCGTCGTTTTTTGTAATAGCATTTTGATCTGCGCCTTCATTGCTGATTGGGTCCTTTGTTTGATCCAGACATTGCGATTGTTGTATGTGCGCAGTGATTAATTGAACAGTTGCACGTTTTATTTTTTATATTTGTTTATTTTTTAGGTTCCCCGGCGTGGTTGATAGCTTTTCATTGGGGTCACCAATGTGGCGTTATGTTTTTTAAATACGAATACTCAACACTTTACTATTTGTTTTACTATTTACTTTACTGGTTGTTTTACAATTTTGTTTTACAGATCAAGCTATCTTTTTGCGTTACCTCATTCGTGGCGTCACTCCTAGTGAGTTTATTTTTACCAAAACTGGTTGGCCAGCCCAATACAAACTCTACACAGTTTGGGCTGCCACATTTTGTGTATAATAAGGCATCTTCTGCCATTGAAAATACAAGCCAAAGACTCGGGTATTTATTGGTATTGTTCAAAATGCCGAAAGTACTCACTCAGCGCACTTTCCTCGCGTTTTTTATATCTCAATGCAGAGCTACGTAATCTTGGTGCTTCCCTAACAAACTCGGCTCTTATTCATGCCTCGCTTCTCAAGTCACTCGACTCTCTGAAGGAATTCGGCCCCCGGTCGGAGACAGATACCAACTTGAACCCAGCCAAGGGCCCAATTCCTACTCTGCATAAGTCTATGCAAAAATCAAAGTCAACTTCATCAATGGTAACCAGATCTGTCAAATCAACTCTAACTCTACCACAGGACCCCAATCTAATTAGCCTCTCTCCCCTTGTCCAAGTAGTAGCAACATACCATTCCTATCCTTATCACCCTCCAATGAGATTCCTTCGCAACCTGGCTACTCCTTAAACCCCATCAACAATATCACCCCAGACCCCGCAAAGTAACCCCCACATGCCCCCGTCCCATCTATTAATCCTTCGACATCCATTCAAGCCCTGCGTCCAATGAATCCTTCCAGCGGTCTTTCTATCTCCAACGCCCCCACTGGTTTGCCAGACTCCCTGCTTGTTCCTGCTCCCTCCTCTCGCAATGTGCTCGATTCAACGCACAATCCCGTCTGCACTCTGAGGACAGTCCCTAAATCTAGATCAATATTTGTTACTGAGCTTGTACCTTTGACGTCCATCGATGACATGATTCATCATATCGCTAACGTCATTGGCGTGGATGTTGTCACAAGCAACATTAAGGTGCTTAAGCTCTCAGAGGGCAGATGTTTCTCATTTAAGATTATCGTCCCCCCATCCCTCTTCGACCTGGTGGTCAACAAACATAATTGGCCAAAAGACGTCTTCATTAAGGAGTTCGTACCGAGAGGATCCACTACCGCAAGCTCAGGTAGAGCTACGCCTGCTCCCCCGGTTTTCACTGCTGCCTCATCCTCACCGAGAAAATACTCCAATCCCTCTCCATATACTACCAAAACGTTAGGGGTCTCAGAACCAAGACCCACTCAACCTTCCTCTCCTCTCACTCCTTTGTAGAGGTCACCTCATAAACATTGAAGCCCATAAATTAAGTTAGCTAGGTCATGCACCCTTAGCGAGTTCGCGAACGAACTCTCAATTTCCTGAATTCACATTTTTACTTTTAGCGTCAACTCGAAATTTCTAATTTGATTTTCACCTAGAAAATAATGTGCACATTCATGAAATTATGTTCAATTCGAAGTTCAACGTTTTAGAAAATAATTTGTATCTATGCAATTGAATCTGTTAATACTCTGTAGGGAAGTAATTATGCTTAATTTGCAATATTTTTCTATAAAATGTAAAGAAATCGAAGAAATAGATCAGTATCTTCCAGTACTCAAAAGTGGCCGTATCCTGATTTGAGACGGCGAATCTAACGGCATCTTGCCTCGCCTTGGCCCCTTTTTACTTTTTTATAAAACGACGGCTTATTCTTCGCCTTTATCCACCTCTCCTCCAAATTTCATTACATGGCGATCCTGCCCGTGACGGACTAAGAAGACATAGCTGCATCAAGAGACAAATTTTACAGAAAACAAATTTTCCGAGACAAATTTTTTCGGAGTTACTCTCAACAGAACTACCAGTTTATAAATGGAGGAAGAATACGTTCCTCACACAAACGAAGAAACACAATCAGCACCTCCATACTTCCCAAAAAGTATCAAAAAGAAAATTACAATTGACGAATATTTCCAACGGAAAAAAAAGGAACTCCAGGGTAAACTACAAGAAGGCCCGACGGCCGGACCACGAACTAGGAACTTCCACCACGCTGAAGAAGAGAAACACATACCAACACCCAACACCACCCCCAGCGAAACAAGACAACAACGAAAAAGAGGCGGTAGACTTGTAAAGCAGAGACGGGAACTAGCAGCACTCTACGCCCTAGTAAGGGACGACAACACAACTTTAACCTGGGTCCAAAGCACCAAAATGTACGAGAGGATTGACAAACTCCATCTGGATCAGACAAGGAATTCCATAAACACAAAAACCCCAACTATGGGAACTACAGAGTCTAAAGAACAAATTAACATCAATGAAAATCTCAACAACAGCGCCAAGAATGAACAACTTTACTAAGGAAACCTAATTTTAATTATAATAGCGACTTCAATCATTTTAACAGGAATAACTATATACACATTAAAATCTTTAAATAATTATATGAAAAAGTATGTTAACAAAAAAATCAATAGGGCACAATGCACGTCAGTTTGACAAAATAAAAATAATAATTAACTTTTAACTGTTAGAAAGATATGGAAGTAATACTATATTCCCTAAAAAGAATTTTGGACAATGCAAAAAAAGCAATAACTAAACCATATATACAGGAAACCATTACATCCAAGCTTGAAGATCTAGAATACTTAAAGCAAAGACTCAATTTATTCTTAACAAACAATGAAAATAAAAACTTCTCAACAGAAACACAACAATTTGAAAAAGATTTCAAACAAGCAACAGAAATATTGAGTCATATGCAAGAAGGAAACGAACAAAAAAACAAGAACGAAATAGAAAATCAAACAACCAATATGGCTTCTTTCAATATTAAATCTGCATCCAAGACCATACCCATATTCACCGGGAATTATAAAGAGCTACCAGGCTTCTTAAAAATAACTGAAATAATATATAATACCCTCACCAATAATGATAAGAAAACGTTAATTGAATTTGTCTGTTTTCTCAAATTAAACGCGAATGTGCGAACATCCATTGCCTCTATTTCCACAATTAGTACCTTCGAAGAATTAAAAACAAAACTGCAAGAAAGATACAAGAGTCCATTATCACCTCCACAAATACATACCAAATTATCAAATTTAAAACAAAACAAACCACCAATATTAAAATATAAAGAACAATTATTAAACCTCATAGGAGAACTAAATTCTCTACAGACAATAAATTTAACACAAGATCAAGCAAATGCCATAATAAAAATTAACAACGAATACGCGTTAACTGTATTCAAGAATGGACTAAATGAACAGTATAAAGCCACTGTCTTTGCCGCCCAGCCAAAAGAATTGGCCACAGCTATTAACTTATGTCTTGAGATAGAACAGTCGAACCATACGACAACAACGAACCAAATGTTTACCTTAAGACAAAAAGGTGACAACAATCACAACTACAACTGAAACAATAACAACAACTACAACAGAAACTATAATAACAATAACAATAACTACAATGGATACCAAACCAACCACAACAGGAACAACAACAACTACAACAGAAGCTATAACAACAACAACTAAAACAGAAACCATAACAACAACCACAACTACAACAGAAACTATAACAACAACTACAACAGAAACTATAATAACAATAACAATAACTACAATGGATACCAAAACAACCACAACAGGAACAACAACAACTACAACAAGAACAACAACAGAAGAACAAACAACACACAACATCAAAACAGACAAATACACTATATCCACCAAGACAATCAGGGAAACGAGCAAGGCCCGGAGATGGCCGAAATTTCTCCGGGGGAAGAATAAAAATTTTTAGAATACCCTCAAACCTTACAAATTATATAACAACACATTCGGATAATGCATCAGCACCCCTTAAGTTCCTAATAGACACCGGAGCCGACATTTCCATCTGTAAGCCCAATAAACTACTACCCGAAACAACATACTCCACTTCGAATACATGCAAACTTACAGGGATCACCAACGAGGAAATTGAATCACTAGGAACCATCAACCATCTTTTAGAATTCTTAGAGAAACCCGCAAAACATAATTTCCATATAGTAGATAACAACTTTCCAATACAGACAGACGGCGTTCTAGGCAGAGACTTTCTTACAAAGTACTTCTGCAAAAAAGACTATGAAACCCTCACTCTCACACTAAACATAAATGAAACCGACGTTGTAATACCCATACAAACACAACCACTCAAAATAAATTACATCAATATCCCAGCAAGATCCGAGATAATCTGTCCAATCGAATTAAAACTACAGGAAGATACCGTAATCCTCAGCAAAGAGCTACAACCCGGCGTTTTTCTAAGTAATACTTTAGCCCCCTCGAATGGCACTTGCCACATAAAACTTCTGAATACAAACGAAAGAGAAGTAAAGATGTCCAACTTGACAATAGAAACAGAACCCCTCTCTGACCACTACATTTTAAAAAATAGTTCAAAAAGGCATTATGACGACAATAACTGCTTCAAGAAACTCCTCAACGAACTAAATATATCATCTACAGAACAAAATGCATTAAATTCACTCCATAAAATATTCCATGAATTCCAAGATGTCTTCCACCTAGAAGGAGACACACTTTCAGTAAATAATTTCTATACCCAAGAGATAAATCTAACAGATCATACTCCAGTATACATCAAAAACTACAGGTTACCCAACTCCCATTTCCAAGAAATTAACAAACAAGTTGAAAAACTACTAGGGGAAGATATCACAGAACCCTCCACAAGCCCCTATAACGCACCATTGCTCATTGTCCCAAAGAAAGCCAACGAAGACTCGAAGAAACGGAGACTAGTCGTTGATTTTCGACAACTAAAGAAAAAGGTTGTCAATGATAAATTCCCTTTGACACGTCTTGAAGATATTCTTGATAAATTAGGCAGAGCTAAATATTTCTCAACGCTCGACATGACAAGCTCTTTCCATCAAATAGGCCTAGAAAAGAATTCACGTCCGTATACCGCATTTTCAACTTCAAACGGTCACTATCAATTCAAACGACTTCCTTTCGGATTAAAAATATCATCCAACAGTTTTCAACGGATGCTCACAATAGTACTAAGCGGATTAGATTCAAAAGCCTTCTTATACGTCGACGATATAATTGTTTTCGGATGTAGCCTCAAACACCACAACGAAAATTTAACCAATGTCCTGAAACGCCTCAAGAAATATAACCTAAAATTGAACCCCAGCAAATGTAATTTCTTAAAATCAGAGGTAGTTTACCTTGGACATCTAGTAACAAGCGAAGGTATAAAAACTGATCCCTCCAAGAACAAAGCAATTGAAAATTACCCAACGCCAACAAACGCCGATGAAGTGAGAAGATTCATAGCCTTCTGCAATTGCTGCAGACGATTTGTCAAGAACTTTGCAGAAATCACAAAATGTCTAAATAATTTATTAAAGAAAGGTCAAAAGTTTCACTGGACAGAACAATGTCAAAAATCTTTCGATTTATTAAAACAAAAACTTATTAACCCCCCTATTCTTCAATACCCTAATTTCAACGAAACATTCATCCTAACGACTGACGCCTCCGACCATGCCTTAGGAGCGGTCCTTTCACAAGGTGACATAGGCCAATGTCATACGCCAGTAGATCACTTAACAAACACGAAATTAACAAACCGGTCATCGAGAAGGAACTACTAGCAATTCATTGGGGTATCAATTTCTTCAAACCCTACCTATTTGGCAATAAATTTATAGTAGTCACGGACCATAGACCCTTAGTCTCGTTATTTTCACACAAAAACCCATCATCTAAACTAACAAGAATACGCCTGGATTTATGTGACTTTGATTTCGAAATTATCTACAAACAGGGTAAAATGAACACAAATGCTGATGCCTTATCCCGAATAAAAATTGACTCAGATTTACTTAAAAGTATGATACCAACAACAAATGACCAATCCTGCCATAAATCTTTAGTGTTAACTAGAGCCATGAAAAATAAAATCAATAATAGTAACATCAACAAAGAAACCGCCAAACACTTAGAGCCTGATCAACTCTTGATATGGGATTGCACTTCTCTATCAGACATCAAAAATGTAAGAAAACTTAATTTCAACATAATGAGCGAATATAAACAAAATGCATGCAAAAATAAAATAGATATTGATATAAATACAGAAGAAGTACTAGTACGATGCAGTGATAATCCAATCAACCTAGAATTGATCCTGGAGAAGCTGTCATCAAAATTAAAGAAAGCAAACATAAAAGAATTAGCACTAAATATAGAAAATGAAATATTTAAACATGTTCACAAAGAAGAATTTAAAGAAGCTTATAACACGTTGCAACGTAAAAAGGATAAAAATGAATCAATAAAAATATTAATATACAAAAAACCCCAAAAATTTTTTGACATACCAACACAAAAGAAACTTATAGAAGAATTTCACAATTCACCACATGGCGGTCATTTTGGGATCAGAAAAACACTTTTAAAATTAAAACAAAAATACATTTGGAAGAACATGAATAAAATGGTAAAGAAATTTGTCCTCAACTGTACCAAATGTTGTCTAAACAAACAATACATACACAAAACAGACGAAATGACCTTAACCGACACCCCAGGTACGAGTTTTGAAACAATCTCAATAGACACAGTAGGCCCCTTAAGGATATCTAATAACTACCGATATATACTGACAATACAGTGCGAGCTCACTAAATTCGTCACAGCCTATCAAATGGAAGCAAAGGATGCAAAAACGGTAGCAACCACGCTAGTCGAACAATTCATTCTGAAATACGGACATTTCAAAATACTAAAATCTGACAGAGGCACTGAGTTCAAAAACGAATTAATGAAACACATTTGCGATCTACTTCTGTCTAAAATAGCGGTGTATCTCTTAAGAAATGAAACTTATAACCACAAAAACTTTATATAATAATTTATTTCATTTCTAATTTTACACATTGAGATAAGTTCTGTTGGAATTGTAAACTCTCGATTTGATCTGGACTTGATGATGGTTTTGTTCGGACTGGTTGAAGAAAAATGGCATGATCTGGTCGTCACTATGAAAGGGATTGAATCCAAGGCCAGACTCGTTAAACTTCAATTAACGAGTTCCCTGAAATCCATAAACACGCCATTTGATAAGAATCAAATGGCGACGTATTTTCTATCGATCATTCGCATGGGTGGTCTTATTGGTGATAATGTGACTACATTGTACTTAGTTACAATGTAGGCACATTTTGGTTCTTTCTTCATGACTGAACATTCCGCCCGCCATCGTCAACTTGATTGATGATCTCTACTGCTTTGGTGTGATGACGATGATGGAAGGATTGCCAACTTGGATATAGGTCTTGTCACTGTCGAGTTGGCAGTTCGCAATGTCACGACTCTGATTAATCCATCTCTGCCTGGATGAACTTTGATTACTCTTGCAAGCGGCCATTTAGTTGGTGGTAGCCTCTCATCGCTGATTAGTACTAAGGAGTCTATGTTGATGTCGTGTGATGGATGATGCCACTTTGTTATTGATAACTGCCGTTGCAAGTACTGTCTTGACCATTATGCCCAAAAATGCTGAAGTCTTTGTTGAATGAATTGCCATCTTGATAATCTTGATGTGTTCTTCTCTAAATAGGATGGCTCTGGAACTGTGTTGATAGGTTCTCCTATAAGAAAGTGTGCTGGAGTTAATGCTGATAAGTCCTCTGGATCCTCTGTTAATGGCTCAAGAGGTCTAGAGTTTAACACTGCTTCGATCTGTATTAATAATGTTGTTAACTCTTCAAATGTAAGAGCAGTATCTCCGACTGTTCTACTCAGATGGTACTTGACTGATTTTACTGCTGCTTCCCATTTGCCTCCCATGTGTGGTGCTGCTGGAGGGTTGAACTTCCATGTAGTTCCTTCATTTGTTAAACTCTTTGCTATAGATGAGTGCTCTTTTGAACTTTGTATGAATAACCTCTTGAGTGAGGAGTTTGCTCCTTGAAAATTTGTGCCGCAATCACTATACAATCTGCGTCCAGTGAACCGTCTGAACGCTGCAATAAACGAGTCGGTGGAATAATCAGTTACAGCTTCCAGATGCATTGCTGAACTGACGAAGCAAACAAAGATACACAACCATCCTTTCTGTTTTTTGGCGCCACGTCCCTTCCATGTTTTTAGTGTAAGTGGACCTGCGTAGTCCACACCAGAGACGGAAAACGGTCGAGATGGAGTGAGTCTTGACGTTGGCAATTGACCCATTAATTGCTGTGCTCGCATTCCACGAAAACGAGCACATCTCTGGCAGCGTAGAATGAATGCTCTGATGGGGATTCTACCACCAAGAATCCAATAGTGCTGTCTTATATGGTTCATCGTTGATTGTGTGCCACCATGCAATGTTCTTCTATGTGCATCTGCTATGATTAACTCTGTGAATGGTGATGATTTTGGCAAAATTGCTGGATGAATGGCCTCTTGCTCCAGATGTGATTGTTGCAATCTTCCTCCCACTCGAACAACACCTTGAGTGTCTATAAATGCTGTCAACCGGATGAAAGGAAGTGATGGTGATAGTTGATTTGCTCTTAGCTGTTTGATCTCTCTCTCTTGATACACTGCTTGTGTGGATTTTATCCAATAGATACTTGCTCTCTTTAGGTCTTGTGGAATAAGTGGATAATATAATGATGACTGTGGGATCTTCTTTATGATTGATGCTACTCTGAAGCAAATTGCGGTTGTCCTGAGTAATGTGCTTAATGATGAGTACTTCTTTATGGTCTCCCATTGTTTCTCTTGATAATTTGTCACCACAGTGAATGTTTGACCTGGTCGTTCTTCGATTAGTTCTTGACCATCAGCTACTTGGTCTTGATTTGGCCATGATTTGTCACTCTCTCTTAAAAATTGTGGGCCTGTCCACCACAACGAATGCTTCGAAAGTTGGGAGATTGATAAACCTCTCGAAGCGCAATCTGCTGGGTTGTCTTTGCCAGGTACATGCCTCCATACGCAGTCTGGAGTGAGATCTTGAATTTGCGACACTCTGTTTCTGACAAAGTCTTTCCACCTTGACGGATGTGATTGTACCCAGGAAAGAGTAACTCTCGAGTCCGTCCAACAATACATTCTGATTTGATCTAACTCTAAGATTCTCTTTACGTACCTGATTAATTTAGCCAGGATTAAAGCAGCACCAAGCTCTAATCGAGGTATAGATAGCCGTTTTAACGGTGCAACTTTTGATTTTGCACATACTAGTGCAACTCTCACTGATTTTCCTGGGTCTTCTCTTTTGATGTAGACAGCAGCCGCCATAGCAAGTTGCGAATCATCTGAGAATCCATGTAACTCTACTTTTGATGATGTTGAAGTGTTTAACCACCGTGGTATGGATATCTCAGACACCTGATTCAGCTCTTCTCTTATGGATTCCCATTTGATTTGGACTCTTGATGAAACTGGATCATCCCAACTTAGCTTTTCTAACCACAACTCTTGTAGAATGATCTTAGCTCTGATTATAAATGGTGACATAAAGCCAAGTGGGTCGTAGAGTTGAGCTGTCTCTGATAGGATGACTCTCTTTGTTAATCTGGAGCTTGATAATGGTGGCTTTGATGTAAATTTGAATTGATCAGGACTTGGTAACCACGACAGGCCTAATAACTTTGTGCTGCTGTCTTCAAATGAATGGATTTGTTCTGATGTGAAACCTGTTGCAATGTTCTTGATGAAATGTAAGCTGTTACTGTGCCTTTTAGCTAAGGGAAATCCGCCCGCCATGCAGAGCTGGATTACCTGATTTGCTATCTTGATGAGTTCTTGTGAGTGATCTGCTCCACCAAAAATATCGACCAAATTGCGACCCTTTAACATTGGCTCTATGGCTAGTGGATATTTTTTCCCTTCATCTTTAACTAGCTGGAGAAGGGCTCTAATAGCCAAAAATGGCGCTGATCTGGTCCCGTAAGTTACAGTTGCTAGTTGAAATGGTACTATGTTATTACTCTCATCAATCCATAGGATTCTTTGTAAATCCCAATCTTCTGGATGTACTCTTATTTGCCTGTACATCTTATTGATGTCTGTAGTGAAGAGAAATTTGAATTTTCTAATCCATAACAAGACATCAGATATGTCTCTTTGAATGTTTGGTCCCACATGCTGAAGATCATTGGCTGATATTGTTGATGATGATGGACTTGATCCATTGAACACTACTCTTAGTTTTGTAGTAATGTTGTCTGCTCTTAACACTCCGTGGTGAGGAAGATAATATGGATTATGATTTGATACTGATGATGATGTAGCTCTTTTCAAGTGTTTTAATTCCGTATATTCTCTCATAAAGTTGGTGTAGAGTGTGTTGTACTCCTTTTCTTTTGACAATCTATTCAGCATGCGATTTAGGCAATGATATGCTCTGCTGTATGATTCTCCAAGAAGATTTGGTGATGACTTTAAAGGTATTCGTACTGTATATCATCCTGAATGGTCTCTCTCATGTGTTGCCTTAAAATGATTCTAGCACTCTTGTTCTTCTGGATTTAACAATTGGCTGCTTTCTATGTTGATTTCTTCTTGAGTCCAGAATTTCGTAAGAAGCTGTTGAATTTCTTCATTTGATGAATCAACAGAGGTATGATATACTTGTGCTCTGTTCTCTTTGCTCTCTTTAACTGGTCCAATGATGATCCATCCGAAAATTGTAGATTGAGCAATTGGTGCATCTTCTGATAAGGTCTTTATGTCAGGCTTGATGATCTGCCCATAAAAATCGGCACCAATAATCATATTTACTGGTCTTGGTGTTAAGTAATCTGGATCTGCCAATTTTAATGATGTTAGATGAGGCCAATTTTGAGGCTTGGCCGTAAATGAAGGCAATGAACAAGTTAACTTGTATAGGATATGTGCAGACATAGTAACTTGATGATGAGAGTATAATGATTTGAGTGTTACCTTGACCACTCCTTTAGTTGTTGCTGCCTCTGATCCACCTATCCCTGTGATGATAATGGACGACTTCTGCCTCTTTAGATGATTACTTTTTACTATTTCATTAGAAATGAACGATAGCTCTGATCCTGGATCGATGATTGCTCTGATGATTGAATTGGTGAAACTATTGATGATTTGGACGTTGCATGTTGCTAAAAGTATTGATGTTCTCGATGATTGGTTCTCTGAAGCTAATGGCACAACTGAATCTCATTTCCTCTCTTGAGATGCTCTTGATGATGATTCTTGCAATGATCTATCCACTGATGCCTCATGGATCATTGTGTGATGTATTCCATTGCATATCTTGCATCGCCGTTCTGATATGCAATTTCTTATATTATGATGTCCAAAGCAGTTAAAACACAACCCTTGTGCTTTTACTACCTTGTGCCTCTTTGATGGTGATAAATTCCTAAATTTTAGGCACTCTGTAAGATAGTGTTGTCCTCTGCAATGATCGCATGAGTATCTTGGTTGGTTGACTTGCTGGCTCCCTTGGTGTGCTGATTTGGTCTGTCTCTGGTGAAATGGTCTCTGGCTGAATCTCTTTGTTATTGATGTTGTTGATGATGTTGTGTCTCTTATAGAATCAAATGCTCTTACTCTATTTTGAATAAATCTGACTAAATTTTCATATGTTGTAGTACCCGGATTGGAGCTTCTCTTAAGTTCCCATGCCTCTCTGATTGACGGATCTATTTTGTGTGTGATGATGTACACAAGCACATGATTCCAAAGCTCAGCTGGAGTAGCAAGGGTCTTCATTGCATCAACTAGATGTTGTGTTGATGAGACAAGAGAGTCGAGCTCTTCTGACGATTTGGCCTCTGGTGTTATATTTGCAAAAAGCTTTTCGATATATGATAAGATCAGTCTCTCTTTATCATCGAACCTCTCTGTCATCATTCTCCATGCTGGCTGGAAGGCTTCATTCCTCATCTGAACGTTTTTCAGCATTTTTGCAGCAATGCCACTGACATTAAGCTTGAGATATGTCAGCTTCTGCACTTCTTGAAGATGTGGTTGGTCTAGTACCAGTGACTTGAAGAGGTCTCTGAATGATGGCCAGTCGTCAAAGTCTCCATTAAAAGTTGGCAATTTAATCTCTGGTAGATTAGTTCTGTGCTCTCTGTCTCCAATTCTTTGTTGATTCGATGGTTGATTAGTGCTCTCAATCTCTTTTCGCAGATCATTTAACTTAAATGACATATCAGCATATGCACTTAACATCCTCTGATAAGCTGATGTCGTAACATATGGATGGTCAAAGATGTCGTCATCACATGCTTCCCCAATCTGCACATGCTCTTCATGAAACTCAGTCCATAGATTGTTGATAAGTTCTTCCTGTCTATTAATTGTGATTAGATCTAATGAACTGACCTTAATTGCTCTCGTCTGATCTTCCATCCTCTCCATAGCTACAACTCTTGACATCTGCGTTGCCAACTTAAACTTGATTGAAGGTGTTACTGCTTTGACGGTTTTGGATGCTCCTCTTGATCTGTCCTCTTGAGTATTCACCAATGATTCTATATCCTGGAGGGTTGTAATCCCCGATGTACCAGGAATTGGTGATACATTGCCTTGTTCATCAAAGCCTAGAAACACTTCACTTCCTGATAGTGATGGAGACGTAGCTTTATTTTCGTCTGACATGATTGCACTAAATTGAGAGTGAATTTAAATAAAATCGAATGTTTGATCTAAAACTTCATAAAACTGTCACACTGTGGTATTTTAAATAAAAAATAGATACAAAGTCTCTTCACTTTCAACGATTTGTTCTTTGATACGCGCGCGATGATTAACTCTCAGTTTTTGAAAAATGATTGTCTCTTTTGATTGTTCTATTCACAAACCTTTAATTTATTCGAATTAGTCTTTAGATTTTTGAACTCTTTTAAAAACTGCACAATTGATTTGTACTCATTGAATTAAATTTTTAGCAACAAAATATGAACCAAAATTTGATGCAAATAGTCACTCTATTGATAAAATTGATGCACTTTTCACTCGATTAGCTCTTTTTCAATAAAAAATCCAACACCACAGTATTTTTACAGTTATTTCTCTATTCAAATTGAAAAAAATCCTCTTTATTACTGACTGTCTAACTGTCCATCAAAATGATTATAACTCTTGAACGTTCACATAAATTTCACTGGTAATCCACAACTGATGAGTTCTTGAACTATATGATTTTTGATCTAGCACTGTTACTTGATTTTGTCTATTTGATTAGCTCACAACATTGATTTTTACAACTTTACTGATCGCGCACACCCGGATATCCGGCTCGAAGGACCAAAAAATGTCTAAAATAGCGGTGTATCTCTTAAGAAATGAAACTTATAACCACAAAAACTTTATATAATAATTTATTTCATTTCTAATTTTACACATTGAGATAAGTTCTGTTGGAATTGTAAACTCTCGATTTGATCTGGACTTGATGATGGTTTTGTTCGGACTGGTTGAAGAAAAATGGCATGATCTGGTCGTCACTATGAAAGGGATTGAATCCAAGGCCAGACTCGTTAAACTTCAATTAACGAGTTCCCTGAAATCCATAAACACGCCATTTGATAAGAATCAAATGGCGACGCATTTTCTATCGATCATTCGCATGGGTGGTCTTATTGGTGATAATGTGACTACATTGTACTTAGTTACAATGTAGGCACATTTTGGTTCTTTCTTCATGACTGAACAACTTCAAATAAAACAAATTTTTTCAACCCCATACCACCACGAAACACTAGGCTCTATCGAAAGAAACCATAGAGTTCTGAATGAATTCCTTCTTGCATACACGAATGAATATGATTGGGACAAATGGATTCCTTATTTCACTTTTGCATATAACACGACACCACATGTCGAGACTCAATACAGCCCATACGAATTAGTGTTTGGAAAACTTCCATACCTTCCAAATGACTTAGTCAATACAACAAGTACAATATACAATTTAGACAATTACGTTAACGAATTAAAACATAGACTAAATCTAGCACTCAGTAAAGCTAGGGAATATCTAAGTAAAGCTTAACTAAGAAACAAAAAAACTTATGATATAAAAACGAATGTAAGTAATCTTAGCGTAGGAGATTATGTTTTAGTCAGGAATATAGATAAAAGGAACTGTCAAAGTTCTTACCATGGACCATACAAGATAATAGAAAAATTAGGTAATAATTCCACTTTAGAAGTCAGAAACGAAAGAAAAATGTACCACAATAACCTATTAAAAAATTTACTGGGAGAACACCGGCAAATGGTGGCCCTTTTCTAAAGGGAGAGGGTGTAGAGGTCACCTCATAAACATTGAAGCCCATAAATTAAATTAGCTAGGTCATGCACCCTTAGCGAGTTCGCGAATGAACTCTCAATTTCATGAATTCACATTTTTACTTTTAGCGTCAACTCGAAATTTGTAATTTGATTTTCACCTAGAAAATAATGTGCACATTCATGAAATTATGTTCAATTCGAAGTTCAACCAACGTTTTAGAAAATAATTTGTATCCATGCAATTGAATTTGTTAACACTCTGTAGGGAAGTAATTATGCATAATTTGCAATATTTTTCTATAAAATGTAAAGAAATCGAAGAAATAGATCAGTATCTTCCAGTACTCAAAAGTGGTCGTATCCTGATTTGAGACGGCGAATCTAACGGCATCTTGCCTCGCCTTGGCCCCTTTTTACTTTTTTATAAAACGGCGAATTGAGACGGCTTGTGCCTCGCCTTTATCTACCTCTCCTCCAACTTTCATTACACCTTGCCCCACGATGTTATCTTCCTGACAGAATCTTGGCTCTCCTCCAATATCGCTGACCTTGAGATTCTCGATCAGGACTTTACCATCTTCCGCTATGACCGCTGCCATGGCGACCCCAAAAGACGGGGCGGCGGTGTACTTATCGCAGTTCGTTCTTCTCTAAACGCCTCTCTCATGCCTTATCCTCCTGTAGAACCACTTGAACTCCTCTCCATACGGATCAAATTACCCACCCATAACCTCATCCTCGTGACATGCTACATTCTCCCCTCTCCTGACGTTGGCGTATTCACGCGCCTTACAGTAGCACTTGAATCTATAGTTAGATCCACAGCTGATAAAAACCACTTGATGCTCATAGGGGACTTTAACCTCCCCCACATTGATTGGACTTTTGATTCGGAATCTAACTGTTTTACTGCCTTGAACCCCACCTCGCATCCTGAAGTCACGTTTATTGACACCTCTAACTTTTACTCCCTATCCCAACTCAATAGCGTTAAGAACCAGAACCGGCGTCTGCTTGACCTAGTCCTCTCCAATGACCCTCTTAATGTGCATGTTTTCCCCTGTCCTACAGCACTTTGCAACATTGACCTACACCACCCTCCTCTCTTTATTTGTGTATCTTTTTATACTAACACCCACTCCTCCTCCTCTCCCCCTCCGCCACCTAGATTCCACTTCCGCAGAACCAACTTTGATATTCTGCTGGATAGTCTTAGTGAGTCCCTCCATGAATGGCAACTTGCGGCGCACTGCCCCCTTGTCGGCACTTCCAGTATCTATGATGCTCTGCGCCACTCCATCTGCTCCTCGGCACCCTTCCATTCACCTCCCCCTCTTGACCTTTCCCCCTGATGGTACTCTTCAGAATTGAAGTTTCTAAGGAATAGACGAAACTCCCTCTCGAAAAAATATCTTCACTCTGGTTCACGTGAAGATTACGATAAATTTTCCACTTCACACGACGATTTTGCCTCCCTTGTCGACTCCCACTACAAGGCATACTTGTCCTCTGTTAAATGTGATATCACCTCCAACCCCCGTCTATTCTTCTCTCGGTACGACCAGTGATGACCCCCTAACAATTTCAAACTTCTTTGCCAACTTCTTCTCGTCCACCTTTATGGATGGTCACTTCACGCCATATGCTGATTACTTCTCCTCCCTGAACCCCGTCCCACCTCCCTTACCCTCTACCTTCCCTGATCTCCATATCTCGGAAGACGATGTCCTCTTCCAGCTCCATCGTCTCAAGGCCGACTTCTCCCCTGGCCCAGACGGAATTCCTCCTGCAGTTCTAAAAAGATGCGCGACTCTCCTTGCTGGACCTCTGTCGGGACTTTTTAACCTTTCACTTCAGTCTGGCTTGTTTCCTGACTATTGGACGGCTGGTTTCTTGGTTCCGGTCCACAACAAGGGGTCTAAGCACGAGGTTTCGAACTATAGACCCATTGCTAAAATCTCTACAATCCCTAAAATCTGTGAGAAAATCATTGTTAACAAACTGTATCCCTTCCTTGCTTCCACTACATCTCCACACCAGCATGGTTTCCTTCAAGGTAGGTCCACCACTACCAACCTAGTCCAGTTTGTATCCTTCTCCTTAAATGCGCTTGAGCGTGGGGAAGCTGTTGAAGCCATTTTTACAGACATGAGCAAGGCTTTCGACAGCATTCCTCATAGTCTCATCATTTTAAAGCTTAAACTAGCTAGTTGCCCTGATTCCTTCCTTAGGTGGATCAGGTCTTATCTATGTAACAGCCCATACCGCGTTCGTTTTAGATCCTCCCTCTCCTACAGTTTTACTGCATCCTCCGGTGTTCCTCAGGGTAGTCCCATCGGCCCTCTTCTATTCATAACCGCCACAAATGACTTATCTAAGGTAGTGTTGCACTCAAACATACTTTCGTATGCTGATGACACCGAGATATACAAAAGCATTTCTCACCCCTCTGACTATCTTAAGCTACAGCTTGATCTGAATCGCTTCTCTGAATGGTGCTCTAAAAGCAACCTTATTTTGAATGTATCAAAGTGTGAGCACATATGTTTCTGCCGTAAACGCAACCATATCCCCCACACTTTCTCTCTGAATGGCTCCGCGGTTAGGTCTACGAATTGCGTCCTTGATCTGGGCGTCTACCTTGACTCCCAACTCTCTTTCCTTGATCATCTTAATTCCGTGCTGCGGAGAGCTAGCGCAACGTTAGGGTTTATCAAAAGGCCCCATACGTCTACAAAAAGTTGTTCACCTCAGTTGTCCGCCCTATTTTAGAATACGCTTCCCAAGTCTGGTCTCTTTACCACAAACTTCATATTGGGCGAGTTGACTTAAGTTCTTAGGTTCGCTCTCCAACACCTTCCTTGGTCCGATCCCGTCCACCTTCCCCCTTACACAGATCGCCTTAAACTCCTTAACTTACAATCTCTTTCTGGGCGCCGCGTCTTGGTTGTTCTTTCTTTCATACACGGTATTGTCCAGGGAGATATTGACGCCCCTGACATCCTCAAAAAGATTGCTTTTAGACCCTGTGGTGGAGACCTAAGGTCAAATGCACCCTTTGCCCTTGCTTACCACCACACGGACTTTGGCATAATGGAACTCGTCATTCGAATGTTGAGAGCCTACAATGGTGCTGTGCCGCTTCTCCAGGTTGCAATAGGATCCACTAGTGCCCGGTTTATCTTTCGGAGGTGCGCCGACAGTGCCCTTTCGCGTTAGTCTCATCCCTGGTTTCCCTGATTCATTTGGACACTTGTAAATATTTACTTGTATTCTCACACTGTATTTGATTTTCTTTTATGTATTTGCTTTTTTGCTTGATATCTCCATATTGTGAACTTGCCCTAAGTTGAGTTAATAAATAATAATAAATAATAACACTTTCGTCGTTCTTTCGTGTCATCAGTGCTGCCACAATCTCAGATGGAGGGGAAATGACGCTTGAACAGTGAACATATGTTGAAATGTAAACAAAAACACACTTTTAGGTTTGGAAATTTTGGAAATTTATTTTGTACATGAAACAAATTTGGAAATTTTCGTAAAACTAAAGTTGTTTTAGTTTTATTTCTTTATATAGTTAAAGTCTCAAAATCGCAGGCCTAGTAAGGGAGTCTCTTGCCACCGAAGAAGGCGGCCACCGTATAACCAAAAACCGCGTAACACGCAACCCCCGATTCCTCTGCCCCATCCGAATTCTCCTCACTCGGCACCTTACTCTTTTACGCAATCCAATAGACCGGAAAACTCCAGAATGCTGTGGAATTTTGTCGGAATCCCCTTCAGATAGTCAGGCCGACATACATGGGTGTCCAACCCAACCTTCCAACACTCAAGGATAAAACTCCCCATAACCGTACGACCCTCGTCCATAACCCTCACCCTGGCCTCTAAAGTGTCCGTTAGGCCATATAGATAATTCTTCATAGATACCGGAGCGGAGATTAGCTTAGTTCGAAATTAGTCCCTGAAACCTGGTAGCAAGTATTACAGGGATGTTATTTGTCGTATCACTGCAGTCTTTTCTCAATCTACTTCCACAAAAGGTCTCATAATATGCGAGCTACACCATGAAAGTGTTGATCTCAAAATCGAACATCCTTTCCAAATTCTGAAGGATGATTCGGCAATGGCATACGAAGGTTTATTAGGTCACAACTTTTTGACCAGATGTAAGGCACAAATTGATTACGGAGCTCAGGTACTAACACTCGAGGTCAGTCGCAACTCGATTCCTTATACCTTGGAGCAATATCTTAGTGTGATTTCCCTCAGTTTCATTGAAAGTCTATGAATTCTACAGTTACGTGTACTGGGCAAGACGTTAAACTGCAACCAATAATATCCCCTTTCACATCTTCATCTCCGCCAGTTAAGTCCTCTTCTTCGTCGCTTACATCAACATCTTCATCATCGTTAGTCAATCGTTCTGGGCAAGACGTCAAACCGCAACCAATGATCTCTTCTCCGTTTCTTTCATCACCATTCTCGTCAGCGTCGTGTTCGCCCATCCCCTTTTTGCCGGGCCCTTCGACTCCTTTCACATCTTCTTCGTCAGTCTCGTACGTTTATAGTCCTGGGCAAGACATTGAACTGCGACCAATAATATCTTTTTCCACACTCTTACCTCCGACAGTCTCCTCCTCGTTTTCATCAGCCACATCGTCGGCATCGTCAACATCACCTTCGTGTGTTGTACGTCCTGGACAAGATGCTAACCTGCACCCAACATCTTCTTCTTCGTTAGTTTCGTCAGTGTCTTCATTTTCATCTAAATCACTAACATCGTCTTCGCCAGTAAATCGTCCTGGGCAAGACGTTAAACGGCATCCAACAATATCTCCTTCCTCGTCAGTTACGTCAATAATATCTCCTTCCTCGTCAGTTACGTCAATAATATCTCCTTCCACGTCAGTTTTGTCAATAATATCTCCTTCTACGTCAGTTACGTCAACAATATCTCCTTCCTCGTCAGTTACGTCAACAATATAATCTTCCTCGACAGTAACGTCAACTATATCTTCTTCCTCATCGCTTTTGTCGGTATCCCCCTTCATATCTCTGTTACGAGTCCTGGGCAAGATGTTAAACTGCAACCAGTAACACCTTCTACTCCCAAAGGCACTCGTCCTGGGCAGGACGGTAAACTGCAACCACTTTCCAACCAAAGTACGTCAAGCAATGCGATTATTCCAGCTCGCGCAGAAACAATCCACCTAATACCCACTACAGAAACGGCAATCTCGAATAAAGAAATAGTTCCCGGTGTGTACATAGGCCATACAATTTCTAAACCTGAGAATGGAATGGTGAAAGTCTTAATCCTCAATACGACAGAAGAAGCCGTAAGTTTACTCTTCCATGATCTGGACTTAGAGTACTTAGATGCGAAGAATTTCGAAGTGGTAACTTCAAACTTCGATCAAGATCTAATTTAGAGCAGAATACAAAAACTGCAAAACCTCGTAAAATTGGACCATTGTAATATGGAGGAAGGGACATCAATTCGAGATATCTTTTAAACCTTCAACGATATATTTTATCTGGAAAGAGACATCTTGTCCTGCACGGACGCGGCTACCCCCTATATACACTAAACCGTACCAATTACGAGAGGCAAACCGTAAGGAAGTAGATAACCAAGTACAGGAGATCCAAGGTCCATTCCAAAGAAGTATGAATAATATCTTGTCTGGATTACGAGTAATTCACTGCTTCATTTACATGGACGACATAGTCATCCATGGCTACAATCTATCCCAACACAACAACAGGCTCATTCCTGTATTCCAACGATTACGCGACTTCAAACAAGAGTTCTAGGCAGAAAAATTCAATTTTCTTCGGAAAGAGATTATGTATCTGGGATCACTTGATCACGGAAAATGGTGTCAAACCAGATCCAGGGAAGATAACAGCAGTCAAAACATATCCGAGACCTAAAAAATTAGTAGCAGTAGTAGTGTATTTATTTGTTGAGTTCAAGGAATTATACAGTGGCATCATATTGTCGCTCAGGTTAATACAAAATTAATTTTGGGATTTCGAACACAGAGAAATTCTTACGTGTTCAATTTCTTGAATTTATATGTTAGCACTAGCTGCTTGTATTGTTATTACTTTTCAAATGTTGAAGTTTTACATTAATTGACGGATTATATTTTAATGTTCATATATTCCGCTACGGCCGAATAATATATTTTCGAGCTAATGCACTATTTTATTAACTTCATCGCAGCCGGGCACAGCAGGTACGTTCAGGAAAACATCAAGATCGTCGAGCTCATGTGCAATAATACGTCTTTCCTCTTCATATCTGCGGCATTCACTGATTATGAATCAGAGAATTGTTTTTAGAGCAGCCGTGAGAGTAGTTGTCTTTGGGTTGCGCTAGTCTAGTTGCCTTCATTAGTATCCTGTTGTTATAGATGTTACTCAGCCGTAGCTTAGGCATCAGGTTTTTGACAATTGGAGATTCAATTGAAGGTATTGATTGTCCATGTTTCTAGGGATCAAGGAGGGCAGAAGCACTAATGAGGTCGAGCAGCTGGTTTGAAGAATGGCTTTGTCGACTAGGTTATGACGATATTTGTCAAGGAGGTTACTTTTTTCCCGCGAAAGGGTCTCTAGTGACAGTTCTTCCCAAATATCTACAGCATCTATTTTTTGAAAGAAATTTTTTTGAACTTGTACGACCCAGTTGTAAGTTTGAGGAATATTTGCGCTATTTCTTGCCAGTTGAAGGATTCTGTTAAGGCTGAGTGTGGTATATCTTTCATTTGGTGACTTTAAAGTCTTTTCAGCAAAGTTTAATATTGCTTTGAAGATGTTCAAGCGTATGCTTGGAATTCCGGACTCGAACCGTAATGCATAACTTGGGGTATTGAAAGGTAGGTGTAGCAAATTACAGATAAACTTGTTCTGGATCTTCTCGAGCAAGTCCATGTGCTGAAGACTCCACACTGGCGCTGCATATAGGGCAACAGACCTATAGGGCTATACTATTCGTTTCGCAGTGCTTTGAACTCCGCAACTTTGTTTGCATCATATCGGGACTCTCTTTTCTCTTTGGATTGGCCTACCAGGTTTTTTCTTATGATGACACTCAGAATTAAAACATGGTTTTGCAAAAACACGCTTTTTTGGGTTCGATTTGACCATCCTGCATGCTAAGACTACTTGAGAGATTGTTCTGTTTAAGTTCGCGTTAATCTCTTCGATTATTCCATAAATTTTGGACACGTTCGTAGCAGAAGCCAAGGTATTATTGTACAGTACTGTTTCACCGTTGCGCCATTTAATATTTACTTGTCCAGTGTTTACTACTAAGCATTTAGAGTTGACCTCGACTGATACTGGTAGTTGTCCAGATTTGGTAACGATATCGTGTACTTTCAGATCCGTAATTAGACTGAGTGCCGAGCAGTTGCAGAGTACTATATCGATCACTGACGAGTCTATTGAACAGCTGTAGGTAAGGTGCGCCGGAATGTCCCCTGTTGCAGGCAGAAAAATGCAATTTTCTTCGGAAAGAGATTATGTATCTGGTACACTTGATCACGGAAAAGGGTGTCGAACCAGATCGAAGGAGGTAACAGCAGTCAACACATATCCGAGACCTAAAAAGGTGAAGCTTTTCTCTGATTTATCGGATATTACCGCCAATTTATCCCAAATTTTTCTAAGTTCGCCAAGCCCTTGACCACCCTTTTAAAGAAGGACGTACCCTTCGAATTTGGTGTCCTTTGCGATGAAGCCTTCACAAACCTTAAACTGCGTATGTACCGCCCCCCCATCCTGGCATATCCCGACTTTTCGAGGCAATTTTTTGTCACGGCTGATGCCAGTTTCACTTGCAGCAGGACGAATATGGAGATCACCCCATAGCATACGCGAGTCGTGCTCCAAACGGTGCCGTAACAAGATACTCGACAATAGAGAAAGAGTGGAACAAATTCGGCCATACATATATAGAAGGAAGTTTTCTATTATCACTGACCGTAAGCCTCTAGATTGGCTCATGAATTTAAAGGCCCACTCATCAAGATTGATGAGGTGGAGAATCCGCTTAGAAGAGTACGATTACACAATAACCCACAAGGCAGGGAAACTTAATACAAACGCCGATGCCTTAACTAGAGTAGCTGCGGAACCACAAGAAAACACCCACGAGAATGATAACACTGAGAAACAACTGACTCTAGATGTACTACCTCCTTTTATGCAATAACAAGAAGCCAGGCCGAAGCCACTGGAAACCTGGACAACTTAAGACCTGAGAAAGTTAAAAATAACCCAATCGAATACCTATCACCTTCCCTTATCGAACCTGACGACACTTTATTACTATCTAAACCTGTCCGTACCAAATTCTTTATCTGGCCCACAAGGAACACTAATCTGAAACGATGCTTAGCTGCCATACTAAGTATCGATTTGAGTTAAATCGATTTCTCTCACGAACCCAAACTATTTACTTTCAAAAAATCCGATATTATTGTCAAAAGGGTAATTCTTCTCCTTCGTACTCCTCAGGATGAGAACGATCTTAACACAACCCTCTCTAAATGCGTATCCCTTGCCGTAGAAAAAAATCTGAATACCATACACATAAGTATTCCGAAACTGGATCTACAGACACTAATGGCACTGAATGACAGAATCCGTAACGCGATTGAAATCGACGCAACACTCCATATCGAAACAATTAGGTACTTACACGTCCTTTAGGAAAAAGAGCAAATAATAAAAGATTTCCATTTGCTATCCACGGGGGGTCACCAAGGTGTATCGCAGGCCTTGAAGAGGATTAAAAAACAGTTCTATTGGAAAGCACTGACCCATGCTGTTGTAACATTTATCAGAAACTGTAAACAGTACCAGATATATAAAGTATCCCGATCCTTATAAAAATAACTTCAATGAATTCCAAACCTTTCGAAAGATGGTTCCTTTTATCTAGTCCTTTTAAGAGCAAGAACAAAGGCCAACAAATTCTCCTCCTTATCCCAAGGCCCTTACGTCTTAACTCAGGTGAACACTCCTGAAAATTCAATAATTAAAATAAAAAAGAAGGAATAACGCGTACACAATAACGATAATAAAAAGTTCATTCACTAATAATTTCGCAATTTAAACTACCACCACATTCACCACTTCACTATGTTATACGTATTGGAGTCGTGCATTTATTTATTTATTTATTTATTTATTCACTTAATACAAGTACCGTACAATAAAATATTAAAGCCATTAACGGGAAAATAAAGAAAAAAAAAATAATAAAAAAAAAAGGAAACACAAAAAATTAACTAAAAGAAAGTACTACAAGAGAGTTACAAACAGCAAAAGGAATAATTAAATATAGCGACACTGCTGTGAGGGACGGATCAGGGAAAGCGCCATTAGAAGGATTGTTCTCGGGAAATACTAACGGCACAAACACGAAGAATCGTTCGTGGATTGTTTGCACCAGGCACATCCTGCAGGAAGGGAACAGCACGATTATAAAATCTAAGCATGCGCGTGACAGGCTCCATCCGGCCAAAGTCCGTGCAGTGGAAGGTAACATCGTATGTGTCAGCCGATCTAAGATTCATGCAGTTCAGCCGACATTTGATCTGGTCTCGGATGAACGGGGCCAAGATATGCCCCTGAGTGACACCATGCATGAAGTTCAGATCGGCCAAGACTCGGCGTTCAGACAGAGATTGCAAGTTAATAAGCTGAAGACGATCAGCATATGGAGGGAGGCGTAGAGTGTCGGACCATGGGAGATGGTAAAGGGCAAGACGAAGGAAGCGTTTTTGGACGGACTCGATACGCTCTATGTAAACCTTATGGTAGGGGGACCATACCTGAGAGGCATACTCCAAAATGGGACGGACAAGGGAGGTGAAGAGAGTCTTTAAGACGAAAGGGCCAGATAGTTCCCTAGACCATCTGATAATGAAGCCTAACAAGACTCTCGCTCTTCTTGTCATGGTATCAATATGGTCATGAAAGGTGAGCATAGAGTCAAGGAGAACTCCTAAGTCCAGCACGGAGTTAGCCGACCTAACCGCAGATCCATTAATGTAGAAGGTGTGAGGGACATGACGTCGTTTCCGGTGAAAACAAATATGTTCACACTTCGAGATATTTAGAATGAGGTTGCTTTTTGCGCACCAAGTTGAGAGACGAAGAAGTTCCTCTTGCAGTTCAATATAGTCGGTAGGATGCACAATATTCTTAAAGAGCTTTATATCATCAGCATAGGAGAGAATAGAGGAATTCAGGATCACTCTATGGACGTCATTGGTGGCAAGAACAAATAGGAGGGGGCCAAGGTGGCTCCCTTGAGGGACCCCACAGGTAGCTGTAAAGCAGTTGGAAAGGGTAGATCTGAAACGAACACGATACGTACGATTTCGTAAGTAAGAGGAAGTCCAACTGAGAAAGGGGGCAGGGCAACCAGCCAATTTAAGTTTGAGTAAGATTAGGGAGTGAGGGATGCTGTCAAAAGCTTTAGACATATCAGTGAAGATAGTTTCGACAACTTCACCACGCTCGAGAGCGTTGATGGAGAAAGAGGTGAAATGGACAAGGTTGGTGACAGTAGATTTCCCTTTCAGGAATCCATGCTGGTGCGGGCCAATAAGAGAAGCAACGAAGGGGTAAATCTTAGTGACAATGATTTTTTCGAAGATTTTGGGTAAGGAGGATAATTTGGCGATCGGCCTGTAGTTAGTAACAAGCGACTTAGAACCCTTTTTGTGAATAGGAGTTAAGAAACCAGCCTTCCAGGCGTCCGGAAAAATCCCCGTCTGGATAGATTGGTTAAAGAGGGTTGTAAGAGGAGGGGCAAGAAGGAACGCACATCTCTTGAGAAGAATAGGCGGGAACCCATCGGGCCCTGGTGAAAAATCATCCTTCAGACCTTGGAGCTCGGCAAGTACTTCCTCCTCTGTGATGTGGAGGTTAGGAAACTCTGAGGAAACTGAGGGGGGCAACGGGTTGAGGTTGGTGAAGTAATCCACATCAGGAACAAATTGACCGTCAGGAAAGGAGGAGGAGAAAAAAGCTGCAAAGGAAGCTGCAATGGATTGCGGATCTCGATGATCAGAACCAAGGTAGGAAAAAGATTGAGGGAAGGGATCACCTGTGCCTTTCCTTTTGGAATTTACAAATGAGAAAAAGAGGTGAGGGTTAGACGAGAGGTTATCCTTTACTAGGGATAAGTAGTTATGATAGTGGAGATTAAGCTGCTTGGTAAATTCAGCACTGAGGTTACTAAACTGAACAAAGTCCCGGCGAGATCCAGTGCGAAGGTATTTGGTCCAAAGGGAATTCCGCTTGTTCCTCAAGGCCTTCTCTAGAGTACCACGGAGGGGAGCAGTCAGTTGGGGGGGGGGTGGAGATTGGAGTGGACAAGGAGATGGAGGAACGCACAGCGTCATAGAGATCGGTGATAGAGATTTGTGGAGGGTTACTGAAGTAATAAAATTCTTGAAGGGAAGAGCACAGTGTCGAAAGCAGGATGTGGAAGTCTGTTTTATGGAAGTTAAGCCTAGGCGGGAGTTGGATGGGTTTGGATGACGATTGAGTGGAGTGGTATAGGCAGATAGTAAGAGGAGGGTGATGAGGGTCGATGTTGCATAGGACATTCGTAGAAGGGGAGACAGTCACAAAAGATGGGCTATTAGAGAAGACTAAGCCAAGGAGACGGTGGTTAATGTTTTTTACGGGATTCATTTGGAATAGGAAGAGGGAGGAAGTGGAGTCAATAAGTGTTAATTCAGAGGGAGAGGTGGTATTTGTAGCAGAGAGACTGTTCGCGTCGAGATCAGCGCGCCAATCCAGATAGGGGAGGTTGAAGTCACCGAAAAGGAGAACTTGATCTTGAGCAGCAAGAGAACTTAATATGGAGTCTAAGACAGTGGTTAAGTGAAGAAAGACACTAACATCCGAACGTGGTGGGATATAACAGGCAATAAGTATAAGGTTGGAACTCAGGAGGGGGACTTTCACAGTTAGGAGTTCAAGGGGCTCGGAAGAGGTATTTGGTATAGAAGTTGGATTGAGAGAGGAACGTACTGCGATAAGAACTCCGCCACCACGACGGGTAGGATCGCCGAGGGAGCGGTCTCTACGAAACAAGGTATATGCGCTATCCAGGACCTTATGGTCGTTGATGTTTGAACAGAGCCACGTTTCAGTAAGAGCGATTATGTCATGAGGAAGGGCGTGGGAGGTGAGGAAGGTGGTGTGAGTCTTTGTTCTGAGACCTCTCACGTTCTGGTAGTAGATGGTGATTGGGTGCAGTTTTTTTGAGAGGAGGCTTTGGAGGGCGAGGGAGCACAGGCAGGAGAACTTACCGCTCGGGATGTACCTGACGAGGTCCCTCTAGGGACAAACTCTTTGATAAACACACCCTGGGGCCAGTAGGGCTTACAAAGGACACGATCAAAGAGAGAAGGATGGACGACGATCTTAAAAGATGAGCATCTACCCTCTGAGAGCTTGAAAACCTTAATTCTGTTGTTGGAAACATCAAGTCCTATGACATTAGATAAATGAGCAAGAATATCCTCCGTAGATGTAGAAGGGACTAGTTCAGTAACAAAGAAAAGACTAGTTCAAAACTGACCTCGTCTTAGGGACAGTCATTAGGTTACTAAGGGACAACAGGGGGGTAGTCAGTTTGTTGTTATTGGGAGATGGTATAATTTGCGTAGAGGGATCCGATGTGATAAAGGATGGGGAATTACATTCCTTGGGAGCTTCGGGTGAGGGATGAATGGACATATTTGAGATCAAGGTATGCGGGATAGGAAGGGTGTTGGTTGGATGGGAATTCCCTTGAGCAAGGTTGCATTTGGACGTGGGAGTGTTAAGAGAGGAGAGAATGGAAGACTTAGGTAGGGCAGCAGATGGGGGAGCACAGGAGGTGGAAGTAGGTATAGGAGAAGGAGAGGTTCCAGATGGAGTAGATTCAGAACTTCCCTGAGGTACGAGGGAGGGTAGGGCTGAGGTAGGTAGAGATGAGGATTTGTTCGAACGAGTAATCCTATTGGAGGTTGTGTGAGACGAGGTGGTTGTGGAAGGGGTTAAAGGTGGGTTCGGACATGTACCCTGTGGGTGGTCAAAACCCTTAAGAGATTCAAGAGAGGACAAGAGGGAGGCTTGATGGTGGACGATTGAGTTAGAGCGGTACCAAGTTTGCGTAGGTTCGCACCAATTTCGAGAAGACGGGAAGAGACAGCATTCAGTGTAAATTTGCGGCAGTGGGAGCAATACCAGTATATGCCTGAGTCTTTAGCTACAATTTTGTCAGCAATACTGCCAGAAATCCCCACACATTTTGGGTGAAAGGAACCACCACAAAAACCATGACAGGGAAGAAACCTATCAGAGTTCCTGTCCTTGCAGGTGCCTGCGGCACAAACCAAAGTCATATCGAGATATCTAAGATAATTCCGTGACCCGTACAATACAGAGTGTTAACAGGCGCAGCCGTAAGAGAAAACAGAGCAAAATTAGTAACTAAGTTTAAATCCAAAATAATCCAAAAAAAAATTAATAGAAAAAAAAAAAAATATATGATGAAGGAAATTGATAATCTCAAGCCTGGCAAGTCCTGCGTGATCTCGATCGTTGTGTCAGCAGTCAACAGATTAAACGAAGAATCAAGCCTGGCAGTGCTCCAATGTGATGACGAGGCGAATCTTTGTCCCAGGTCAGTAACCGTTAACCTTTACGAAACCTTTCCGTTACAGGTGTCCAAATCACTTGGAAACATTCACTTCAACTCCAATTTTCGACTTTTGAAAATGTTTTGGTTTATGAATTTATGAAATTTTAGTAAGAAAACTTTATTGAATCCCGGCGCAGTGATGTGATCATAGTTCCGATCCACAAAATGTTTATGTCGTTTTCGTTGCTAAACCATTAACTCCGATAGAGCAAGATTATGACACTGATTGTTATCAACTGTTTTTGATTGAAGCATCACAATTTATACGTTACGTCATATAGATCAATTCACAGTAGCTTAAATCACTAAAAGTAGCTCTACTTTTCAGGTTATGTTTAAAAGCAACTAGGTTAAAAATTCTGCACAAATGCAACAGCAAAAAAAAGAAAAGCGGTACGTCCGAGCTTGACGAATGCAAAACAGGAACTGAAAGTAAATGTAAAAAAGATACCAACGAACGCTACATAAACCTCAAGACGTAGCAGAGCACGGAAGCCACATTCCCACCAAGCAATTCTACGTCCTAAGCAAGACCTTAAACTGCTCCTTTCAAGCCTTCCCCCTTCGTTAAAGACCCTTCCGTTCGTCCCTAGCAAGACGTTGAACTGCTCCGACCATGCCTTGCCCGTTCGTTTAAAACCCTTTCATCGTCCGGGGTAAGACGTTAAACTACATTCGTGCTTAAAGTAATTTCCTTTTGTTGTTCTAAATTCAATTCCATTTTAAATGTCTGCCCCTGTTTCTTACTCAAGCATTTACTATCCCCTGCCTTGGAGTGTTATATAGATTCGTTTCTGGCTCCTTACAGAATAGGATGCCCAATGGAACCGCAGTAATTGTATCTAGGTGAGGAATTACTTGCTCATATATACTTATCCCCCAATTCTTCTCCCTCCACCTGTTATATCAGAACCCTTTCTCTAATATCCTATTTAAGCTGTTGATGCCCCTGGTCTCCTGTCACTGAGACGTTACAACGCTGCTATAAATTTTGTTTTCTCCTTTTTCTCCTTCTCTCTTTCTCCCCTTCCCTTGTATTGAACGAATGTCCCACTATAGTTATATGAATAAATAAAAACTTGTATACATATAACTATTAATATTTTATTTATTATATAATATTTTAAATTAACAATAATTATATTATTTAACTAAAACCGGAGCTCTATTCAAAAAGAGCTCTCTAAATTGTCACAAAACTAAACTGAACTAACTAAATTAATATTTTATAAAATTAAAATAAAAAAGCTACTTAGATCTAAAATTAGCTACTTAGATCTAAAATTAGCTACTTGTTACAAGTAGTAACAAGTAGTTAAAACAAAGTATCTTTAACATAATAATATTTTTAAAACAAAGTATCTTTAACATAATAATATTTTTAAGTAAGTACCTACAATAGTCACCAATATAGTTATATGAATAAATAAAAACTTGTATACATATAACTATTAATATTTTATTTATTATATAATATTTTAAATTAACAATAATTATATTATTTAACTAAAACCGGAGCTCTATTCAAAAAGAGCTCTCTAAATTGTCACAAAACTAAACTGAACTAACTAAATTAATATTTTATAAAATTAAAATAAAAAAGCTACTTAGATCTAAAATTAGCTACTTAGATCTAAAATTAGCTACTTGTTACAAGTAGTAACAAGTAGTTAAAACAAAGTATCTTTAACATAATAATATTTTTAAAACAAAGTATCTTTAACATAATAATATTTTTAAGTAAGTACCTACACCCACCGACCGTCAAACTGCACTGACAAACTTCCTAGGAACGACGTTAAACTGCACTCGCGAATTCCCCCTTTTATTTGCTTGTCTTTCCCTACCCCTTTTTTTCTCAATTGGGTTTTTTCTCTCGATCGAACTGGACGTAGTTTAGTGTCTTCCGCTGTCCTTGTCACGTTGTTAAACTGCATTATTAAAATGTTTTCCTTGTTTTCTTTCTGTACCTTTTTCCCTTTCTTCAAAATTGATCACAGTTCGACGTTTACGTTCGTCCTAGGCAAGACGTTAAACTGCTCCCCAATTTTTTTTTCCTCATATATATATGTTTATCTGCCTTACATTTTGAATAACATTGTATTCTCATTATGATCTTTCTTATTAATTAAAAAAAAAATAGAGTGCAATCGCGGTAACATGAACACGAAAATTTTTGAGTTATACAAATTATTGAAATTGTTCATATTAGTGGTGGTGGTAAAAGAATCACCCAAAACACCTTCTTTATCATTTAAATTACCAAAAAATAATACAAAAATTTCGTCCTTGTGCATATTTACTACATGTTGTACAAATTTATTTATTTATATTTATAAAGTATAAGGATATGTACATATGAGCGTTGGTAGAAGTGAGTCATTTTCGACTGAACTTGTTTGGAGGAAAATTTCGCAATCAAAGATAATGCAAAGAACAACAACCAACTGAAGCATATAACAAGCATAAACATTGATAAACGCAGCTATTGCGTCCAATCACATCAAAAATTTGACGCCTTGCAAGATTTTTCGGTTTGTAACAGATTTGTTACACGGTGGTACAAAGGATGAAGCAAGCCGCATAGAGCATAGAAAACACCCAGTTTACAGTTAAGGAAATAAAACCAATGAATATTAGACAAAGCGACACAATAACAGGCTAAAAGGAACAAAGAAAACATATGCACATACAAATCTATCATGTTTATCTCTAGGACAGCGTCAACGATAAGAAGAAATGCCTACTTGTTTTATCACGGATCCATTTCGTATAAGACAGAATGTTCATAAAATCGCGAGATTAGTCTGTTCATACTACAGAGTAGACGATGTAATAAAAATTGCGTTCATATTACTGCGCCGTTCATGCTAGCGCATGTTCACGTTATCGCGATTGTACTGTAATTATGTTTTTTCGCCTCGTTTATTCGTTTTTTTTATATTTATATACCTTTTTTTTCTTAAGCTCATACCTCTTGAGAGCCTTTTTGGTCATTCTAGGATAGTCCTTAGAACGTTCTGCTAATGCCGACACGTCAACACAAAAAAAAATTACAATGAATTTCGAGCCATTCTTTCGTCGACCCTTGCGTGAGTCATAAGGTTTCCTCTGTTCAGCCAGGAAGTACACCAGCTCGGTCAGCGGAGGAAGGTAGATACTTGTCGAATGAGAGCCCTTTTAGGAGAGGACGATGGAGATGTAGTGGTCTTGGACAATTGGAGACAAGGATCTACTTCTTTAAAAAGAAAATACTCTCGCGAAGCGGACTGACTACACCAACAATGGATTAGTAAAGTAAAGTAAAGTTTTATATAAATTTGAATATTACGTAACGGACACAAATGCTGTTTCCTGAAAATTCATTTTAGGAAGTAGAAACTATTATTTCGGTGCCAAATATGGATGAGTACAATCTGGAAGAAACTAAGAAACGATCAACCACTCCTTGAGGAAACAGGTTCCAGGTAGTACTGAATGTGTACCTCGTGCAATAGGGATGTCGAAAAAATATCGATATATCGAAATATTGATATTATTTGTTCGATGTATCGATATTTTTAGGCGATATTTAATTTACCGATATATCGATATATCGATATAAGATTCTTACTATCGAAAAGGTATGAACAAACGATATTTTTTTCAGACCGACAAAAATATTACTTTTACCGTGAATAAGGAAAAATTAATATTTATTAATATTTTGAGAAAAATAAAATTTAGCTTTTCGAGAAATGACAATAGTTATGTGATTAACGTATGTTAGTATAAATATACTATTTTTTAGAACGCGATCATTCTTTTATAAACTGAACCGATATATCGATATATCGATATATTTTTTACAAACGATAAATATCGATTTCGATACTTCCAAAAAATATCGATACGATATATATTGATATTTTTTTAATTTTTGACATCCCTATCGTGCAAGGCCACATGCTTTGTTTCCACATGGGATCTTTTTCATCAGGATAGCGAGAAAATCATGCCGAACTGAAAAACTTTTGGGAAAATGGCCCAGAAACCGAAGGACGGTTATCTTCCCAAGTGAAAGTAAATGACATAACGAAATATATATATGACAATACGAAACAATGCCTGAAAGGTAGGGCAGTTAACGTCTTGCTTAGGATGATCAAAGGGACGTTGAACCAACTGCTTGAAACAAGGACGAGAGGTAAAAAGGGGGGACAGAAAGAAAAGGGAGAGGAGAAAGAACAAAGGAGAACAAAATAAAATTTCGATAATGTAATTTAACGTCGTGCTTAGGACGACGAAAAGATATAGTTAAATCTTAGGTAACGCTAATGTTAATGGGGTTAATAGTGGACCAAATTGAAGTAGCCAAGCCGATTGAAATTGTGATATCATAAGGCAGAAATATGTTTTGGCGTATATTTGAGTTCTAAGTTAACGGTCAAAAAAGATTCTTCTTGCAACTGAATACAGAGAAGGTAGAACTTAATATTCCCCGGAAATTTTCGTTTTTCAAGGGGAGTGGAATGTTGTGACTAAGCCTAGGCCCAGGCACACATGATCTATTTTCCCCTTCTCCCTTACGCCCCCCCTCCCCTTCCTGACGTGAGATATTTTCCATGGGAACCCGTTCGTTGCCGCCCCATGCGCGATAATTTTTATTGCGATCAAGGTTTATCCCCGTGATGATACTTGATCGCGAAAAAAAATAGAAAATGTTCGACAATTTCTATCGACATCAAGTTGTATCAACATGATAACATTTTATCGCGATCAGATTACTCATGCGCGACAAAATTCGATCACGATAATGTTCCTAAATGAAAACAATGCGCTGATTGAGCGAATTCCTTGTCGCCATGCGCAACAGAAAGAAAATGCGCGTAAGTAATTTTGGTCCCAAAATAAGGGCCTCCAAAATGACGCGTGTAGGTACTTGCTAATTATAAGAAAACTTGATATATAAAAACTAAGTAGGTTAATATGTATTTTAGTTTAGGTCTAAGTAAGATATTGTAATATAATTTAAAAAATTTTTATTTGTTTGTCAGTTCAATAAATTATAATTAAGGAGATAGAAGTTTATTAAATAAATTTAAATAAACTAAAAAGTACTGCAATTATATAAATTTAAATCTATATATAAATAGGCGCCATGTTTTTTTGTTATCCCTTTTATGAGAAACCAAATCGACTTACCAGGATAAAAATTATATCAGTCGAAAGTTTCTATCTTCCTCTACCTGCAGCAATTATTTTTTTTTCTTAAATTTAGTTATAAATACGTTTAATTTTAAATTGAAATAAAAAAATTCAATGGGATAGTATGTGTGAATTGAGCACACGTATAGCGTAGATGATGCTTTTGGGAAGAATGTGTGCGTGTGAATGTTTTACTTTTTGCCTGGAAATATGCAACCATATGTGAATTTTTGGTTTGTGTCCCCGATACATAACAAGTACTAAATTAGTCGAAAATCAAACCAAATGGATCAATCTTCTACTGGTGACACAAACCAAAAGAATTAACATATAATTGCATTCCTCTACGAAAAATTTTAAATATAGAACATACTAATTTAACATTATCATTTGCATAGATCATACGTTCGACTGAATAAACAACCATTTATGCCAAATACATGCATTCTTTTCACTCGAACCTAATATCTATGCCAATGATAATGTGAGGGGCAAATGCAGCCATATCACAGACAATATTCACATGTTCATTCTTTTGTTTTTTGCCTGGAAGAAGGCAACCGTTGGCTAATAAAATTGCATTCATCCAGACAAAAGCCAAAATAATGAACATATGGCCACAGACAATAATATGGATGCATTATCACAGACAAATTTAAAGCCATCGTTTACTTATACCATTGTTTTTTCTAATTTGATAAAAATATTTGCAAATTTTATTTAAAAAAATATGGAAAATAAACAATTTTACAGTTATTTCTAGAAAACGCGAATTTATCTTTCACGAATATTTATGGAAAGCGAACGAAAGTCTGAATTTTATCATGTTTCCCAACTTTTGTATGGACCCACATTTATAACATAATTTAGAGAAATATGATATATGGCCAAAATTTGGGAAATGCAAAAATAATAGGGGTTGGTCATAACCCCCAGAATGCTTGATTTAGCCGCTACGAGCAAAAAACTGTTTAAAATTGAAAATCTGAAATTATATCATATATCCAAACTTTTGTCTGCTCGCCCTTAAAACCTCAATTTAGAGAAAAAAGAAAAGGTAGAAAATGAAGGTTGGTACGTTTGTACGGAAATTCCAGATATATTTTATTTACAATATACGATGTATTTCCCACAACTTCATAATTTAGTTAAAAACCACATGATCCACGGTTCATGTGGTTTATTGAATCGTATCCCCGTCTGTATCAGAGATGGTAAATGCAGCAAAAGCTTTTCTAAGGACTTTTACAATACAACTCAGGGCAATGTTAGATGCGCCGTGTTAATGGTATAACAGTTGACTTTCGTGGCCACTCTGTTGACAACCGTTATGCTGTTCCTTAAAATCCATATCTTTTAGCGAAATTTGATTGCTACTTAAATGTGGAAGTTCTTGGCATAGTTAAGAGCCTAAAATATATGCACAAATATGTTAACAAGGGATACGACTGTGCCTCATTACAGTTTGGAAGAGTTTGAGGTGGAGTTGAGGGCAAAGTTTATATAGATGAAATCAATAGCTTTTTGTCCGGTCACTATGTTGGATCTACGGAAGCTAATTGGCGCATGACTGAGTATCCAATGCATTACCAGTCACGTAATATATTATAGTTCGACTTGAATGTTACTTGCCTCACCGGCAAAATGTAGTCCTTAGGGAAGGAAATGTTCAGCAAGCTCTTACAAATCACAGAACAACAAAATTGACTGCATTCTATGAAATCAATCGAATTAGTTCTTCCGAGTTTCTATATACAGAGACGCCGATACATTATATTTAGGTAGATAAAGAAAAGAAATCGAAAAACCTCAAAGAGGAAGTAGTAGAGCTATTGCTACATTATTTTATGTTTTATGTTGAGATGTTCCATTTGAGACTATTTTGCTTCATGTTCGAGGTCCCATCAGGATTTGGGTACTGTTGGGAACATTATTTACTGCACATTTTCAGCACATGCACGACGTATCGCATGAAATTATGGAGAGTGGCGTGAATATTTATTAGAAGTAAAAGAGTGTTAGTCCTCTCAGCAGTTAAGAGAGTTATTTGCCATATCCTATTTGTGGTATGAACGTTCCTACAAATGCATTAGATTTGTGGAATGAATTCAAAATATTCATGTGTGAAGACGTTTTAAGAAATTCTTCAGAAAATGATTCAAATAACCGTGCTTTATTAGCTATTTAAGAAATTTTTTTCAGTTAACGATTCATTCGGTACTCCAACTAAACTTTTCGGATATAAGACTATTTTACTCTGTGGAGATTTTTGACAAATATTGCCACCTACATCTCACGGTACACGTGTACCACTTATTGAGATACCACTTATTGCCTTACTTCATGGTCCAAATTTTCAAAATTCCACAAAATAACTTTTACTCAAAACATGAGAGCTTTACCTCATGAGATTGAATTTCTTAAATCTCTTGGTAATGGAACTTAACCCACATTTCTAGATTACAGCCAAGATGTTGTTGAAATTCCTACCCATTTAGTTAGCTGCAACTTCGTGATTCCAGATACTTATGGCAATGTATCTGAAACCATAAAGTCTAACGATATTCTCAATTCGGTTATATTAGCACCCAAATATGAAGGCTGTACTTTCATTGATGCAGAAATCTTTAACAGCCTGGCCGGAGAGAAACGAATATATTTGAGTTCCGATAAAATCTTGAGTGATGATTATAGAGAGCAAAATAATTTTCCAGTAGAATTTTTAAACTCAGTTGATTTAAGTTGGCTCCCGATCCCACAAATTTATTTTAAAAACCAAATTACATACTTTTACTTATTCGTAATTTGTGTACAGGACATGACTTGCTTGGTCAATGGTACACCTATTCGTTTAGTTCAAATGCAAAAGAAATTTTTTTGGATTGTGAGATTTTAGCAGGAGTTTTCCGAAACACACGTATTTTGACACGTGTGACGTATTTTTGCCTTTTTCCTTTCAAGAAACTCAACTTCCTGTCATTCTGGCTTTTGCGATGACAATTAATAAAGCCCAGGGGCAAACGTTTCAAAAATCAGGAATCTTACTCAAACAACCTATATTTTCTCATCGTTAATTGTATGTTGTAGCCAGTAGAGTTAGATCGTTTAACCGATTGCGTGTTTATATGTATTTCTGAAACACAAAGCCAAAGTCATCTGGCAGAAGATGAAAGAATTTTTACAAAAAGTATTTTGTATGAGAAAATTTTAAGATCTTTTAAGATCCGCAACCGCACCCGCAAGGTTTTTGATAATTATTGATAGGGCCTCATTCAATATAGATGTACTTTGACGTGCAAAATGAGCTGAAATGATTGCTACTACAGTCTGAACTAAATAACCTTTTTACTTACAATGCTACTGTATATATAGCTCCATGCGCGAGCTATTAGAGTGAGCGGAGCGAACGGCGGGGGTTGGCGAGCGTAGCGAGCAGGGGGCGCCCCCCTAGTAATAAATAAATGTGATTTTTTAATGTTAAATAAACAAAGTGATAACTATATTGGTGACCTCGACAAAGAACAATAATCTTATCATCGACAAAAAAAAAGTAAACAGTGAAATTAAAAAAAAATAATTAACAAATATTTTCGTTAAAATTGTGTAGAATTTTTATTTAAATCAATAATAGAATTTTGATTTAAAACGAAAATTTATTTCACAAACTAATCAAATCTAAATTTCTGTGCCATCTATTTGTGAAAATATTTTCGAAAATTTTTCATTTTGTGAATATTGTTTTATGTACTATGTGAAATTACACAAAATTAATCAAAATAAATAACTAAATATCAAAATCGAAATTATAATCGACATTTTGAAATTCAAAATATAAACATCAACAAAATTAAAATTTTTACCGTAAAATTAACCTTCAGTTATTGCAAAGTGGAAATCAAGAATCAAGAACAATTTCAGCATCATATCAAGAAAAACAAGAACAACATTTTGAAGACATCAAGAACAATTTCAAGACATCCTGAATACAATTCAAGCATTCAATTCAATTCAAATACTTATGTAAAGTAAGTCCCTACTTTTCTTTGGTAAAACAAAACACTAAATACAGAATATACTAAACCAGGGATATTTCATATGGTCTCACACAACACCATCTTATTAAATTATAATCGAAAAATGACTCAGATTTTTTTATGAATGAAAATTTGAATTTAACTGAAAATACTAATGCCTCAGGGAATGGAGGTGTTTTGCGGTCAACTTATGATTTTGAACCACTGGTCAGTAGTGCTACGATTCATAAACTCCCAACTTTCTGGTCATCCATGCCTGAAGCTTGGTTTTTAGAAGCAGAAAACGTTTTTCAAATAAATAAAATGAGTACCGACCGAAACAAATTTCAACTCGTGCTTGCAATGCTACCACAAGATATCATTGGATATGTTTTGGATTTAATAAGAAATCCCCCTTTTGATAACATCTATAAAAAATTAAAAGATGCTCTTATTTCTAGACTCACAATAAGTGAGGAAAGACGATTAGAGCAATTATCATTGCCATCTGAGATTGGAGATCGGAAGCCTTCCTCTTTTTACAGAGATGTGGAAACATCAATGGGTTAACCCTACTCTTCTTAAAAAACTTTGGTTGAGAAAATTGCCTGAAACAATCAAAATTGCTATTACTGGTTCAAGCAAAGAGGATATAAGGGAACTAATGAAAATTGCAGCAGATGTTTGGGAAGTTATTCAACCGCGAGAGATTAATGCTGCTAATACTTCTCAAGCAACAAACACCCTTCATATAGAAATAGCTAATGCCATTGCCTCTCTTTCACTTGAAGTAAATAGTATGAAGAAGCAAGTTTCCGATTTGCGCGAAATTTTTTGAACATTTTATGATGAACCACGTAGACGATTTCGTTACCGCTCGAATTCTAGGTCGAGGTCTTCGACACCAAATAGAAACTCATATGGTATGTGCTGGTATCATACAAACTTCGGTGATAGAGCCACTAAATGTTTACTTCCTTGTAATTATAAAGAAAAATCAAATAATTTAAACAATTAAGGACTAGCCTTTTCACAATTGTTGCACAAGATAAACCTATTATTGGGGCAGATTTCCTTGCGAAATTTGGGATACTTCTAGATATTCGTAATAAACGACTTATTGATACGCAAACAAGGTTAAAGGTTTCTGGGATATGCTCTTCAGCTATTACTCCTTCAACAAAAATTTCGATGCGAACCAATAAATTTTCACAACTTTCAAAAAAATTTACAGAAATAACTTCAAATTCAAATTTTACTGCTGAAATAAAGCATTCAATCCAACATCATATTTTTACTTCTGGACCTCTTCCTTTTCCTTCTCCTCGACGTTTAGAAATGACCAAAAACAAAATTGCAAAAGATGAATTTGCTACTTTATGTAAACTTGATATTTGTAGACCATCAAGATCTCCAGCGTCCTCGCCTCTGCATTTGGTTCCTAAGCCAAATCGAGATTGGAGACCTTGTGGAGATTTCCGTCGCCTTAATAATATTACTATCGCGGTCAGATACCCATTACCACATATACAAAATTTCAATTTGAATTTATATGGTTGCAAAATTTTTTCAAAAATAGACCTTTGTCGAGCATACAATCAGATTCCTGAAGCTGAGGAGGATTTTCACAAGACAGCCATTACAACACCTTTTGGAATGTTTGAGTTTCTTCGAATGCCTTTTGGATTACGAAACGCAGCTCAAACATTTCAAAGATTTATGAACGAAGTTTTGGGTGACTGATTTTATTTTCGTTTACATCGATGGCATCCTTGTAGGTAGTACAAATGAAGACGGACATTTATCCCATTTGGAACAAGTTTTTACCCGTTTAAAATATTTTGGTTTAAACATTAAAATCGAAAAATGCGTATTTGAAGTTACTGAAGTAAATTTTTTGGGACATAATTTTTCAGAAAAAGGAATTCTCCCTTCCAAAGAAAGGATTGAGATTATTACTAGTTTCTCAGAACTCACAAATTTGAAAAGTCTACAACGTTTCGTCGGAATGATTAATTTTTTCCCTACATAGCCTTGTTGTTGTGATTTTTAATTCCCCTACATAGCCTTGTTGTTAATTCAGTTAAAAAGACTCAAAATTGTATATGGAACGATAGTCATACAAATGTATATAATAAACTGAAAAAAATGTTAACCGATGCTGTTTATTTGATGCATCCCGTACCTGAAGGTAGTTTAAGTCTCACAACTGATGCATCAACTACAGCAATTGGAGCAGTCCTCCACCAATCCGTTGATTGAAATTATCAACCACTAGCCTTCTTTTAAAAAAAAATAGACGAAGGACAACAAAGATATTCGGCTTCCAACAGATAACTCTTAGCTGTCCATGAATCAATTAAACATTTTAGACATTGGTTAGAAGGTAGAAAATTCATTGTTTTTACGGACCACAAGCCTTTAACGACAGCATTATGGACAAAAGCTGATCGCTGTGCTCGACAAGTGAGACACTTGAGTTTTGTATCACAATTCACAAACGATATTTTACATATAAAAGGTAAATCAAATGTAGTTGCTAATATATTACCTAGAGTGGATGATCTGAAACTCGAGTCTTTTTGTTCCTCTGAAACTTTTTGACTAAATATTCAAAGTTTCGCTAAACATCAGACGGAAGATCAACAAATTCAAAATTTTATTAAAAATGGTGAAGAACAAACATTCCAACTTATTACATATCCTTTTTCAAAACTCAAAATCTGATGCGACAATTATTATAACTAGGGGGCGCCCCCTGCTCGCTACGCTCGCCAACCCCCGTCGTTCGCTACGCTCATTCTAATAGCTCGCGCATGGCTTTCCATATACAGAAGCATTGTTAGTAAACAGGTAATTGAGTTCAGACTGCAGTAGAAATCATTCAGCACGGCAACGTACAGCTTTACACCACCCACAACTATCAAATCCGCATGCGGTTGCTTTGACCTTGCGCTGGTGTTTCAGATATGTAGCTCTACTGTACTGGCTGCAACAAAATTGTCCGTAAGGAAATACAGGTTGTCTTAATAATATTCCTACTTTTTTTTAACATTTTTTTTCTACATTTTTCCATTTTCTATCTCGCATTAAAAGAGTGGATGCAATACCACTGAAAGCACACGCAATACATTGGAGGTTCAAAGAAATCAATTTGTGAATAATTGAGGTTTTGACAAAAGTCTTACAACAACCAGCATGTACTGTAAGACAAAAAATAATACAATCAATATTAGTATTTAAAACTTACTGTAAAACTAAATCAATAGCGGAACGCTGCTCGGCATTGACACTTTGGAACATTTCAATTTGATTGACTTCACGGAAAGCAGTCAATTTTGTTCTGCTGTGATTTTGAAGAGCTTGCTGAACATTTCCTTCCCTTAAGACTACATTTTGGCGGTGAGGCATGTGACATTCAAGTCGAACATATTATGTGACTGGTAATGCATTGGATACTCATTTATGCGCTAATTTGCTCCCGTAGATCCAACATAGTGACCGGACAAAAAGCTATCGATTTCATCTATATGAACTTTCATCTATAAAACTCTTCCAAACTGTAATGAGGCACAGTCGTATCTCTTATAAACATATTTGTACATATATTTTAGGCTCTTAACTGTGCTAAGAACTTCCACATTTTAGTGGCAATCAATCGCTAAACGATATGTATTTTAAGGAACAACATAATGGTTGTCAACAGAGTGGCCACGAAAGTCAACTGTTACACCTTTAAAACAACGCATCTAACATTGGCCTGAGTTGTATTGTAAAAGTCCTTAGAAAACCTTTTGCTGCATTTACCATCTCTCATACAGAAAGCGATACGATTCGATAAACCACATGGACCTTGGATCATTTGGTTTTTAACTAAATTATGAAGTTGTGGGAAATAAACATTGTATATAGAACATACCTGGAATTTCCGTACAAACAAACAAACTTTTATTTCCCACCTTTTCTATTTTCTCTAAATTGAGGTGTTAAAAGTGTGCGGACGAAAGTTTGGATGTATGATATAATTCAGATTTTGAATTTTTAATAGTTTTTTGCTCCTAGCAGTCAAATAAAGCATTCTGGGGGTTGATATGTTTGACCAACCCTCATTTTTTATCATTTTCCATGTTTTTGCCCTATATCGTATTTCTCTAAACTAAGTTTTTACATTAAATTTTAAATTAAAATTTGTCTGTGGAAAGCATTATACAAAAGTTAGGAAACATGATAAATTTCACATCTTTGCTAGAAATAACTGTAAAATTGTGATTTTCCATATTTTTTATAATAAAATTTGCATATATTTTTATCAAATGAGCAAAAAATAATGGTATAAGTAAACGATGGCTTTAAATTTGTCTGTGGTAATGCATCCATATTATTGTATGTGTCCATATGATCATAGTTTTGGCTTCCGTCTGGCAGAATGCAATTTTATTAGCAAAAGATTGCCTTCTTCCAGGCAAAAAGCAAACGAATGAACATACGACTATTGTCTGTGATATGGCTGCATTTGCCCCTCACATTAGATATAGATATTAGGTTTGAGTGAAAGGAATGCACGTATTTGGCATAAATGGTAGGTTATTCAGTCGAACGTGTGGTCTATGCCATATTGATAATATTAAATAAGTATGTTCTATATATTGATTTTTTCGTAGAGGAATGCAATTATATGTTAATTATTTTGGTTTGTGTCCCCAGTAGAAGATTGATCCATTTGGTTTGATTTTTGACTAATTTAGTACATGTCATATATTGGGGACACAAACCAAAAATATTGATATAATTGCACATTTGCAGGCAAAAAGCAAAACAGTACCACACATACATTCTTCACAAAAGCATCATCCACGCTATACGTGTGCTCAATTCACACATACTAACCCATTAAATTTTTTAATTTCAATACAAAATTAAACTAATTTATAATGAAATTTAAGAAAAAAAGTTAAGTGATGCACATAGAGCAAAAACGAATCTTTCGAATGATGTAATTTTTATCCTGGTAAGTCCATCTGGTTTCCTGTAAAAGGGATAACAAGAAAATGTGTCGCCTAGCTTATACCATATATATATATATATATATATATATATATATAGATATATATAGATACCAAGCTTGATACCAAGCAGATACCAAGCCATATATATATAGATACCAAGCTTGCAGAAAATCTGTTTAAAATAAACTACATTCACTTTCTCATCCAGGCGTTCGGGCAATTAGGAAATTAATAACTGATAAATTTTTCTGGCCGCATATGAAAAGGGATATTGGACAATGGACTAAAACCTTTGTTAAGGATGAATAAAAGGTAGTCTCAACTATTTTATTAGTTTTGAAAGGTTTTGTGTGAGACTGTAAACAGTGAGTTTTCTTGCATTGGAATTGTTGGTCACTGTAATGATCCCCAAGAGGCGAGAGTACTGATAGGTTGGTGAAGCGAGAGTTAGTTGTGTGCGTGACGTCTTTGGGTGCGGAAAATGGTGAGTTCGCTGTTTAACTTTTGATTGTGTAATAAAATAGGAATGGGTGGTCTAGTGTGTAAGGACGCTGGTTCGAGATCTGTGTGATCTACCCCTTTGAGTCTGTGTGACTCATCAGAATCTTTGTGATCCAACAGAAGGATCTGTGTGATCCGAAGGGTGAACCAAAACGTCATCTTCGCTTTGAGCCGTGAGAGTGAGTGTGAGAACGTGTACTATTAAACAGCCTCACTGAGTACACATTTGTACTCACCTGTGCTTTTCAATTATTTGTAGGTGGACGTGAAATTGAGGAAGGCGACAGACCCGGAACGCACCCTTAATTAATTAAAAGTGATTTGTAAATTGTAAACAACTAGATATCAGTGAAATAAATATGTAATTACTAATTCATTATAATAATTCAGAAGTGGGATAGCACTCTCCGGTCTGCCGCCTGTTCTCTTTGTTAAAAAAAAAACCCAGAATGCGTAATACTCCTCGTATTTTCTTGGCACCGAAGAATAGGTAGATGTTTTGATGATAAGGGGAAATTTTATCGAGAGTTGGGTGTGTGATTCTGAAATCTTGCATGCGACGTCTGGTGTGGTCCTCTATTGCGACGCGGGATCAGCAAATGTGTCTGATAATAGGAACGATTCGATGTGACACTTTGTTGTAAGATTGGTTTTTCTTTAGGATTTGTTTAAGGAGAGGATTTGCTTTAGATTGGGTTGGTGTGAAGTAACCTGTGTTGAGTTTTGCATGCTGTGTGTTGTCAACTCATATCTGATAGTGGGTTACGCTGGCTTTGATCTTATGTCATGGTCACAGATTGATTTGTGCGTTTCAGACGAAATTGTCGATTTTGATAGATTGAATTAATTACTTGCTACAGTTTTGTTTTTGGAATATTAATTATTGTGTTAACGTTGTATATTAAATTGAGAAATTGGTTTCGATCATTTTCGAATACATCGAGTTAAGAAACTTTTGTTAGAACGATTTTAAAGGGAAAAATAAGTGAACTCGTTATGGTGCTTCGAAATATTTGGAATGTTGAATCTGTACAGCCTTTGGTGAAACGATCAAAAATTTATGTGACTCCTACGGAAGAGAGCTCCGACATATCTAGTAAACCTTCGGTAGATCCAAACGTGAACTCAACAATGTTTACTATGGCAGAAATGATGGACAAACTTGCTACTAAAATTAATGCGCTTGACACAGGTATACATCAAGATAAGGCAGAAGCTGATGCAATTCCTTATTTTCACCCGGATGAGAAGAACCCAGACATACGCCGAAGGTTACACAAGATCGAGGAATTGAGACAAATTCACAAATGGGATGAAAATACGACTGCATATTACACCACGAGTCGATTACGCTCTTACGTGGTATAGTAGCTTGCCAAGCGTAAAATTCTCATGCAGTGAATGGCGCGAAAAACTTTTATCAGCACTTCTTCAGAACATGATTTTGCGGAGCTATTACGGGAAATGTTCAGTCGCACCAAGAGAGAAAATGAATCTTATCTCGAATATTACTACGGTAAGCTTTCCCTTTTGAACGTCTGCGAGATCTCTGGGCGGAAATCTATATCGTGTATTATCGATGGCAAAGGAGACTCCAGCGTGCAAGCCACAGCAAAAGTGGGGGATTACGGTAACGTGGATAAGTTGCTACGTTATCTGAAAACGGTCAAGGACAAGCAAACACAAAGCAGTAAGGGTGATGGAAGATTAGTTAGGGTGTCGAGTCAGCATTAGCGTAAATTCGCATCGAAATGCCCAGCTAAACCAGCCTATAGCACTAATTCAAGAAGATGCCACAACTGTGGTGATCGTGGACATCTTTCATTTAATTGTACGAAAGGGAACAGTAGCAAGTAGTATTCCAGGCAAGTGGACAGCGAACAGAAGAAGCGAGAAAGTGTCAAACAAGTGAGCAAAATATAGTCAACAAAGCGATCAGGTATGAAATATTTCTTGAACATGGAATAAAATGGCATCCAAGTGTCTGGTTATATCGATTTTGGTTCTGAATGCAATACCATTAAGCATAGTGTAAGCAAATTGGTAAAGGGCGAACTGGTAGATGAGTTTAAACTTATAAAAGGCTTTAGTGGGAAGACGTTTAAAACGCTGGGAATGTTAGCGAATGTAAAGGTCAAGATTGGGCAAGCAACGGCTCTTTGTGATTTTGACGTAGTTGGGGATGATGTCGGGGAAATTCCTGTAATAATGGGGCATCCTTTTACTGAGAAACCTCATGTGCGGATATTTATTTATTAGACGATAAACAATTCCGTATCTACGAGCAATACGATTCTGTGCTACAACAAACTGTAGTAGACTTACCTCCAGTTTCAATAACATTGTGGGCGAAGAAAGCTTTAATTATTCCGGCGAAACATTCGATTAATGTATTGTGTAAAGCTGAGTATGAGATGGATATATATAACTTAGAAACACTTGGTTTGATTTCCTTAAAAAAAACAATGTTTCTTCACTTTACTACAATATTTATTGAAATCTTCTTCCTTTCGGGAGTACTTTAGATACTTAGCACTTACACCAATTCTTACAAAATTGACGAACTTTGACAAAATTTTAAATCAAAACAATATAAATTCGTTTTACTTCTTGTGCGACTCAATCTCAACTGACTGAACTTATTGCTAATTATTGAATTTATAAAACTAAACTAGCTTACCTCAACAATCATGTGTTTCCGGCCACCGTCACAAGGTGTGATTGAACTTGCTTAAATTGCAGGTTCAATCACCGAAGTTCAATTGTCCTTAATATTCAAAATTAGTAAATTTTTGAACACGCGTCTCCATTACTGTGAGAACGGAAATGCAATTTCAGTGAAAATGAACTAACAAAAATGCGCGTGGTTACAATGGGGCTAAGCTGAGGTTTATATATTTTCTGTACTCGGGTAAGTTCCCAAGTATGTAACCATTTCCCCCTTTAGCTCCAAATTCTCCTGAATTTTTTCCGGTTTGGTTTCTTTATCCTTGATTGAAATTTTAACTTTAGCGTGTTTTTGTCCAAATTTAAGACAATTATGGCGATTATCATGATTGTTGAGCCCGCAATATATTGTACATTTTTATGGTATTTTAAATTTTTTATGTGTCTTTGATTTGTATTACTATTCAACAATATTTCCTTAAAGTCTACAGGTTTTGTAAAGTTTTAGTTCACATCTTCGTTATAATGGAATCTTTCGATAAATTGCAAATTTTTATTTTCATAAGTTTCGTTTAAAATTTTTATGCTTCAATTGTTTATATTTATTAGACAATGTTCGTACAATTTTATTTTTCTGTCATCACAATAGTTAACAATTTCCATATCTTTAACATTTTTACAAATAATTGTACTCTCATCGATCCTTTTCATTTCAGTTACATTGTTTTCTTTAAAATTACAATTCCTATTTTCGATGCAATTCTTTACCATTTTCAAATCTCTCTCATATTGTGTTAATTTATTATATTCGTAATTTGTTTTGTTAAATTCTAGTATAAGTTGGTCGTCAATGATTACCTCTAATTTATTCTTGTTTGGGATGGCTGTTATTAATTTGTAGTCTACTAATTTATATTGATTGGGCATTTTTATTGCAAGAAATAGTGTGAGGTTGTCGTATGTTAACAGTCCAGTTTTTATATTTTTTAGTCTGTAAAAGTCCAAATTTGTTTCTTCAATTTCCGCCGCGGTTAGCATGCTTGGATGGACAAGTCCGTGTTTAGCTAAGGCTACACTATCGATGATATGGTTTAGCTTTTCCGTTAAGATCCTCATCTTCAGTAATTGATCAGTTTTTAATTGTTGGATTCTAAGACGTTTTTCGTTTCCTACTATTTCTTTATGTGCTTTAATTATTTCGTTTCTGTCTAATCCCATAATATTTTTCAAATGGTTAATAGAATCATTGAAATTGGAGTTAAAAGCAATTTGTTTATGAAGATTGCCTACTGATTTATCAATGTTTTCTTGCACAGTTTTTAGGTGGTTTGTTATGTCCTGTCGGTCTTCTTTATCCATGGTTCCAAATAACCATTTCTGAGCTGTTCCTATAAAATAAGCCTCTCTTAAATCTAGACTCTCCTTTTAGTTCCATAGCAGATAATTTGGCTTTGCATGTTCGTATTGGTTCTCTTATTTTTGGGTCAAGATGTACTTGTAAATTTCTCGTATTGTCGTCCATTGTTCTAATAGTCTCGCGTATTTAATTTGTATTTATGACGTGTATTATTATTTTAGAGTCCTGTATTATTTCTGTTTGTCCCATGTTAATAGTCACGTATCCATTATTTGTCATCAGAGGTGTAATTGTTAGTGTTGCTTCCGCTTCGTGTGGGGTTCCCAGTGTTAGGGTTAGGAATATTATTGGTATCATCTGTAAATTTTCGAGGTCTTTTAGTATTTTTCGGGTGTTCGTTACCATATTTCTTTATTCTATATCTAGGTTCGTTTTTATAATAATAAAATTATAAGAGAATTTTTTACTGGTAGAGTTTGCCTTTTTTCTGAGTATTCTTCCCTATTTTCATTTAACTTCCGAATGTTCTTTCGTTTTGTATTAGAGAGTTTATTCTTTTTGCTTCTAAAGGAGTTGTTTGTAGTGTAGAATGATATCTGTTATTATAATTGTTAATAGGTCTATGGAGTTTTTGAATCAGATTCAGGTCTAATTTTTTCATAGCTACTAGTTTTTCCTAAAGTGTGGAGTGAAATCTTTCTATGTGACTATTATTCGTATGAGTATTAGGTTTTTCCAGATTTAACTCGACTTTTTGTTCCCTAAAGAATTCTTTAAGATCTTCGGCACTGAATTCATTATCTGTTATTATTTTTTCCGGTTTTCCAAATTTGGAGAAATGTTCTTCGAGTGTTTCTATATTTGTTATCCAATTTCTATTTGATAAGTGGTTAGCATGAGCTACTTTGGTTAGTTTATCTATCAGCGTTAGGGGTCAATATTTTGGAAAAAACTCGGGGTCAATATTTTGGACTTCTTCGTTTTGTGTTATTTCAGGAGGATTGCGTTGTGTTAAATGGTCTATGTCCATTGGTTCTGATCGTTGGTAAGCGTTTCTAATTTGTCCTGAGGGACTAAAGTTAGATTGTCTGTTTTGTCCGGAATTCGGTCTATTATTAAAATGTGTTGGAGCGCGAAATAAAAAGTTTGGTTTTTTTTTTAATAAAATTATAACACTTTATTGATGAGCTGAATATTACAAGTTTATTTTTTATATATTAGCGGAAGAACCGAGCTGTACACAATTTATATAATTTTGAATGATGAATTTTGTACACGAGCGATCGAAGGAATGGAACAAAGGAAATCCAGCCACCAATCCCAATTGATCATGCCATATCGTCTGCTACTGATAAGGCGACGATACGCAAAACTGCGTAGTGAGCAATACAGTGGTCATTTTGAGCAAGGCAACAATGTTGCCTTAATTGCGTTGCAACAGTGTTGCTTCTTCTGGATTGCAACATTGTTGCTACTTCTTGTTCTTGCAACATACTCCCCGTCTACCGCAACGTCATTGCGGTATGAGTCAACTGGTAGTACGATGAGCTTAGCGATGGGTCTTGTCAATGTTGTTTTTGAAGTCCTGACCGTGACAACTCTAATAAGTCCATCCTTGCCTGGATGAACTTCAATAACGCGAGCTAGAGGCCACTGAGCTGGAGGAAAGTTGTCATCTGCAATCAAGACAAGCGTACCTAACTTGATTTCATGAGCTTCTCTAGTCCATTTTGAGATCGATTGATATCGTTGAAGACATTCCTTAGACCATCGCTGCCAAAAATGTTGGAGCCGTTGCTGAATAAGTTGCCAAAGAGCCAGTCGAGATTCTGGCAAATGAGTAAGAGCTATATCTGGCAACAGTCCTTGATCCGCACTATGAAGAAAATGAGCTGGAGTGAGTGCATGAAGGTCTTCTGGATCGTCTGAGAGAGGTGAGAGTGGTCGCGAATTTAAAACAGCTTCAATTTGAGCTAAGAGAGTTGACATATCCTCGAATGTTAGTAAAGTATTTTTTACAACTCGAACCAGGTGACTTTTTACAGATTTCACGGCTGCTTCCCATTTCCCACCAAGATGAGGAGCATCTGGTGGAGACAAAACCCATCTGGTACCAATTTGAGCCAGTGAGCTAACGAGCTGAGCGTTCTCTTGAGAGCTGGATCTGAATAACTCCTTGAGGAGTCAGCACCTCGAAAATTAGTTCCACGATCACTATAGGGCACAGCGCTTGCTCCTCTTCGACTTATAAAACGACGATAAGCTTTGATGAATGCTTCTGTTGAGTATGATGAAACAACCTCCAAATGTACTGCTGAAGTTACAAAACATACGAAGACAGCTATCCAGCCTTTATATTTCTTTGCACCTCTACCTTGGAAGGTTTTGAGCATAAAAGGTCCAGCATAGTCCACGCCAGTTGTATGGAATGGTCTGATGGCATTCACTCTTGATGCTGGAAGCTGACCCATGAGCTGTTGAACACGTTGAGCACGAAATCGAGCACAAATCACGCATTTAAGTATAAATGAGCGAATTGGAGCTCTACCTCCAAGAATCCAAAATTTTTCTCGAATTGTCATGAGAGTAAGTTGAACTCCTCCATGTAAAGTTTTTCTATGAGCCTGATCAATAACGAGCTGAGTAAATCGTGATTTTCTTGGTAGTATGATTGGGTGCATTTCGTCATCTTCTAATGGAGCATTTGCAAGTCGACCTCCTACTCGTAATATACCATCCTCATCCAAAAAGGCAGTTGATTTGGATAAACAATGAGAAGATGGTAGTTGTATGTTTTCTTGAAGAGCTTTGAGTTCAAATGAGAAATGTATTTTTTGAAAGATTTCGACTAGAATGAGTTGAGCGTTGAGTAAATCTTGCGGAGATATTGGATTAGAGGTTACAGATTTGTTTTCTAATTTCTTTAAAATTTTATGCAAACGACTGCAAAGAGCTATAACGCGCAGGAGCTTGTAAAGAGTTGAATATCTTGACAGCAGATACCATAATGGATGATCTTCCTCCACTGGAGTCTTAATTGCATGTAAGGATACTCCTGGTCTTTCTTCTTTATGAGCTAGAGCTGAAGGTTTAAACTGTTGAGTTGGCCAAGAAGAAGATGAGCTTAGTAGCCAATCAGGGCCATTCCACCATTGATTGAAGTTCATTAATTGTGTTGAGGTAAGACCTCGAGAAGCACAATCAGCGGGATTCTGTTTCCCTGGAACATAGAGCCATTTTGCTGTTGGGTTGAGTTCTTGAATTGATGATACTCGATTTCTTACGTATTCTTTCCATTTAGAGGGATGACTTAGTATCCATGTTAGAGCAACAGATGAATCCGTCCATAAATAGAGAGGAGCTTGCGGTAATTCGAGAATTTGTTGTACATGTTTGATGAGCTTTGCGAGCATCCATGCTGCAGTTAGTTCAAGCAGAGGAATAGTAACTGGTTTTAGTGGTGCTACTTTTGTTTTAGCACACAAAAGCATTACTTGAGCTGAGTCTCCTAATGTTAATACTTTGATGTAGACACATGCAGCCATGGCTAACTGCGATGCATCTGAAAAGCCATGTTATTCGATATATGAGTTGGAGAGAGTGTTGAGCCATCTTGGGATATGAATATGAGCCAGTTGAGGCAACTCATTTCGCAGATGCGTCCATCGTTGAATGAGCTGCTCCGGTAATTCATCATCCCATCCGGATTTGTTTAACCAGAGCTCTTGTATAAACATCTTTGCTCGAACTATTACTGGGGCTAAAAATCCCAATGGATCAAAAAGCTGAGCAACTTCAGAGAGAACTGTTCGCTTTGTAATTTTCTTCACTGTCGAAAGTTTAGGTGGAAATATAAACTGATCTGAGGACGAGTTCCAAGAAAGTCCTAAGACTTTTAATTCTGTATCATCAAGAGCTTGAGCGGTAGTTATAGAAATGTTTTTTATGGACAATAATTGCAGGAGGGCCAGATTATTGCTTGACCACTTGGCTAGAGGGAACCTCCCCGCCATGCAGAGCTTGATTAAATCTTGAGCGATGAGTTGAGCTTCTTGCAGAGTATCAGAGCCACCATATATGTCGTCAACATAACGGCCTTTCATCATAGGCTCAATTGCAAGAGGATATTTCAAACCTTCATCTTGAATTAGTTGAAGTAGAACTCGAACTGCAAGAAATAGAGCTGATCTTGTTCCATAAGTCACGGTTGTAAGCTGGTATGGAACTATATGATCATGATCATCGAGCCATAAGATTCTTTGCAGATCCCAATCAGCAGGGTGAACATTGATCTGCCTAAACATTTTAGTTATGTCAGAGCAAAAAATAATTTTATGTCTCCTAATCCATAATAATACGTTGAAGATGTCAAGCTGAAGTTTAGCGCCAGTGTGAAGAATATCATTGAGTGAATAACTTGAGCTAGTAGGAGCTGATCCATTAAATACTACCCTCAATTTGGTAGTGAGACTTTGTTCACGTAAAACACCATGATGAGGCATATAATAATGAGGAAGAACGTTAACTTGTGTTGATGACTCATTTTCAATCATTTTAACTTCTGGAGCAATTCTCATGTGGCATAGAGCTTCATATTCTGACATAAAATCTCTGTAGAGTTTATTGAGATTGGGATCATTGAGAAGTCGCTTGAGCATGAACTTTAAACACCTTAAGGCTGAATTTCTTGAGTCACCAAGTGTTGAAATGGATTGACTTATCGGTAGTCTAACTGTATATCTACCTGATAGATCCCTTGTATGAGTTTCCAAGAAATGAGCTTCACACAATTCTTCCTCTGGAGAGAGCTGAGCAGAATGTGGTAGAAAAGTCTCTTCCTGAATCCAAAACCTTGTTAAAAGTTCATGAAGAGCATGATCTTGTTTTAAGTGAAGAACTGGACTACATTGTTGAGATGAATTTGACTGTGTTGGACCAAAGACTATCCAACCAAAAATAGTGTTGAGAGCAACAGGATCTGAAGGCTCACCTCTTATTATCTCTGATCTTATAATTTGAGAAAATGGTGTTGAACCCAGGATTATATCAATATTACCTGGTGCCTTATAATCTTGATCAGCGAGCTGTAATCCGTCCAGATGCTTCCAGGATGAGCCATTAAGTTTACAACTTGGTAATACGGTAGTTAGTTTATTTAGACTGTGTACAGGAACTTGAATTTGAGCTGTTGAGTGCAATGCCTTGAGAGTAATGAGACTTACGCCTTTTGATCGACCAGCTGTTGTGTTACCAATACCAATGAAGTTTAAAGTTGAACTATGTTTTGGAAGTTGAAGTTTACGAGAGAGTTCGTTAGTGATGAAAGAGAGCTCTGAGCCAGAATCTAAGGGTATTCTCACTGGATGATGAGCCATAACTGGAGCAATTATTAGCGCACGAGCAGTTGCAAGTAGAGTAGCTGCCTGTTGAAATACTTCTTGAGCTGCTGTTTGATGTAGAGCAGAGCTAAGTTGAATGTTTTCCTGAGATGCAGTGACGCTAGTTGTTAAAACTGTAGATGAGTAGAGTACTGGAGCTAAACATGATAGAGCTGATGATGAATTTATTGAGGTTGATTGTACTAAATAACTATTGAGTTTAGGAACCTGATGATGTTGATTGTTGTTGAGCTTGATTTTGAGAGCTTGAGGCTGATTTAGGTTGCGTTGGTTGGGATTGAGCCTTTTTGTTTGTGGTATCTGAGAGGTGTATTAACGTATGATGTTTGATACCACAATGCCAACATGTTTTTGAGCTTCTACAGGCCTGTACTGCATGTCTTCCTAGGCAATTACAACATAATCTCAATACCATTACTAGATTATGACGCTTAATAGCTGGTAAACTTCTAAATCCATTACAACTTGCAATGTAATGTTTACCACCACAACAATCACAAGTATGACCAGGATCATCAGGTCCACGAAATCCTTCCATCCATGGTTTTGTAGGATTGGGTTTTGATATACCAGCTTGTGAATCTTTTGATTGAGGAGGAAGTTGAGCTGACGCAGAGTAACTTCGAGCTGATGAGTGTTGAGATCTGGGGTTTGATTTTAATGAAGACTTTAACTTTGACATTTCACCAGATGTGAGCTCAATACTTTCAAGTGACGTTGCTTCTGACTTGAGAAACTCCTGAAGAGCTTGTAAAGTTGGATACTCTGTTGTTGATCCGAGCTTTCTTTCCCATTCTTTTCTTATAGGAGAATCGAGACGTCGTACTATATGGTACACAAGTGGAAGATCCCACTGCTCAACTTCCGTACCAAGAGCTTTGAGAGAGTCAAGTGCTTCCCGTAAGCTATTTAATAACTCATGTAGTCCTTTTGATGTAGTTTCAATAATTGAGCTGCTTCCAAAGAGCTTGTCTAGTTGAGAGGATATGAGCAATCTTCTATTCTCATACCTTGATACGAGCAGAGACCAGGCTATCGGGTAATTCTCCCCAGTAACTTTCATATGACTGATGAGTCGAGCTGCATCCCCCATAACCGAGCTTTTTAATACAGACATCTTATGAACATCTGGTACGTCTGAATTATTGCCAATTAAAGCTAGAAACATATCCTCGTATTCTTTCCAATCTTGGTATTGACCACTGAAAGGACGGAGCTTAATTTTTTCAAAAAGATGATATGCAGATGTATTAGATGATTGAGTGAGTTGAGGTCTTAGAGCTGGTTTTATATCATCTAATCTAGCTTCTAGTTTAGCCTTAGCTTCAGAATAATTGACAAAAGCTTTTGAGTAAGTTTTTTCAGAACAATAGTTTGAACTTACGTAGAGCTGTGGGAAACTGTTTGCTAGCTGGTCATGATTTATTTTGAAGGTTTCCCAGGATCCTTCCAAAATACGGATTTTAGTTTCAATCATAGAATGGTTGAACTCTCTAAATGACTCCCCTGAAGTTTCGTCGCTAATTAGCTTAATGATGTCGGCTTTTTCTGACTGCAGAAGAATTTTCACCGCGAAAGCCATCTCAGCTTCACTTTCGCTGCTTCGTTCCTCTTCTTTATCAGTCATTTTTAATTTCGAGCTTAAGCGCGAGCTTAAATGAACTGAGCACCAAAATCAATAAAGTTCACAATATCGAAAAAGTCAATAAAATGCTTAGTGAACACGAGCTTATACGTACTCAGCACTAAAGTCAAAAAGAAAAGTTCGAAGTTAAAAATCCAAAATTGTTCGAATGAGCACAATTTGAATAACAATAGTCACTTTACGCGATTCAAGAATTGTTGCATGGATCACGATATTGATCAGTCACTTCCGAGCACGAGCGTTCCAAAAAAAAAATTCAAAAATCTTTCACACACTGATATCCCAAATATAGAGTATGAGCACGAGCGCGTATATTCCATTCAAATTGTTTTATGGACACTGAGCCAAAATTATTTAATTGTATTTACAATCGTTTATTAACTAAATTATCAAAATGGAGCACAAAACCGTAAATCAACAATTTACGCGCGTCATTATTGCGAAAAACAATCACAAAAATAAAACGTAATTGAGCACCGAAATGTTTATCTAAAATTACGAGCGTCTATTATCGCGAAAACAAGTATTCAAAACATCAAAATCGAGCACAAAACTGTTTATCACAATTCAAGAGCGTCCTTTTCGCGGAAACGATCACCAAAAGAAAACGAAATTGAGCACCAAAATGTAAATCAACAATTCGTTAGCATTTTTAATTAAGCACGAGCACATGGAAACTTTTCCCTTGATTATATCCAAAGGGCTTGAGCATTAAAATGTTAATCACAATTCAAGAGCGTCTTTTTCGCGGAAACGATCACCAAAAGAAAACGAAATTGAGCACCAAAATGTAAATCAACAATTCGTTAGCATTTTTAATTAAGCACGAGCACATGGAAACTTTTCCCTTGATTATATCCAAAGGGCTTGAGCATTAAAATGTTAATCACAATTCAAGAGCGTCTTTTTCGCGGAAACGATCACCAAAAGAAAACGAAATTGAGCACCAAAATATAAATCAACAATTCGCGAGCACGTGGGAGCTTTTCCCTTGCCGGCCACGATCCGGCTCGAAGGACCAAATTATGTTGGAGCGCGAAATAAAAAGTTTGGTTTTTTTTTTAATAAAATTATAACACTTTATTGATGAGCTGAATATTACAAGTTTATTTTTTATATATTAGCGGAAGAACCGAGCTGTACACAATTTATATAATTTTGAATGATGAGGTCAGTAGTAGTACCGGACCGAGCGACAGTTGTAGTTGAACTGAACTTAGATTGACGGTTGTACACGAGCGATCGAAGGAATGGAACAAAGGAAATCCAGCCACCAATCCCAATTGATCATGCCATATCGTCTGCTACTGATAAGGCGACGACACGCAAAACTGCGTAGTGAGCAATACAGTGGTCATTTTGAGCAAGGCAACAATGTTGCCTTAATTGCGTTGCAACAGTGTTGCTTCTTCTGGATTGCAACATTGTTGCTACTTCTTGTTCTTGCAACAAAATGGGAGCTACTATTATTCCTAAATTGATGTGATATTGTTCTGTGGTTATTGTCAAAATGATCAGATTCGTCGTTATTTGAAAAAAATTTTTCGTTAGGCGGATTATTCGTTTGTTTCGAAGATGTATTATATCGTGGTTTATTACTTCTATTGTCAAGGAAAAAATCTCTATCGATATTAGGGTAATCATATCCGAATTACGAGTACAATATTCCTTTTATTTTATGTATGTTAAACTCGTTTCTAATCACCCTAGACAAATTACCTGACACTATTTGTTTTATTTGACAAGTTAGCAGTGAATATAAACTATCTTTTGTTTGACATGGATTTGTTTCATACGTCGCAAAAGTATTTATGTCCTGAATTATTCGTTCTATTTTACAATTTAAATCGAAAATTGAACTTACTCTTAACGATGTTCTTTTCCTAGTGATTTCTTTACAAATATTTATCGGCCTGAAGTGTTGTTTGAGGAGATCTCTCGCTTGTCCCCACGTTTCTGGGTTGTTGTGAAGAAGAAGCTCCTTCGCTTTGCCTACGATTTTTGAATTGTAGATTAGCTGACATAAGTCCTTTCTTCCTTGTCCGCTGACACCTTCGAGATGGTTGCCTACGACGTTGATGAACTGGGTGAGGTGGTGTGAAGATTTTCCCTCGACTCTTTGTACCGTTGTAGGAGAAACCCTCATAATTGTTTTATTTCAGTGGGGTACACTTCTGAACAAAATTAATTATTTGATCGTCAGACAATTCTAAGATTTCCATACATTTTTTCATCTAATACAAATTACAAGTTCCTCTTAATCTAAGTTTGACTATTACTACTCGCTCGCTCTTTATTCACGGAGTTCACAGATTTGTTACATCCTACCGACATTCGCCCTGGGTTGTACCTGGCCAGCTTCTTAGCCTGGCGATACCGTCTTCGATCGTTATGCAATTGTTGGAGCTCTTGCTCTATCCTCGCTCGCTGCCCACGACCCACAGCCAGAAGGAGTTGACGCCGCGTCTCCTCGATGTCTGCCCGGAATGGCGCCTCTTTGCCCGTCCGTTTCTTCGGGGGTATTTCCGGTAACACCGGATTGGTTCACTGGTTTCCGGTAACACCGGATTGATTCGTATTCGTGTATTAGTCTCGATCGTGACATGTGACGTTTCAGTGACGTGACGTGTAGCTGCCATGCGGATGATGGGTAAGTATTTTGTCTTATTATTAGTAATATCCTTTCTTTTTAGGATCTTTTACTGTGACAGGATGTTCATCACAGTGGTTCCTATTGCCATCGAATTCTTTGATGTAAGCGATTTCTTTCATGATGGCTACAGTTCTGTTCTAGGTTTGTCGATTGTTGATCGTTAGTGATTCTAAGGCTACCGTTAGCCGTTGCACCAATTCTGCGTCCATTTCGTTTGTTTTGGCTAGGTGTGGCCAAAGTTTGTCAATCTTGTCTAATGGTGGAATATTGGCATCTTGTTTTCCGCCCTTTAAGTTTCTGCGTCCGGCACTGGTCTAAATTAAGTGTCTGGTACACTCGTTTTTGTGTCTGCACTCACTGTGAACGATATTGGTCCAGCACTTCACCGGATTTGTAGGTAATGATGTCTGGTTGGTTTTGGTCCAGCACGTCACCTGATTTGTGGGTTTAATGCCTCCATACTAATGTCAGCTTAGATCCCTTCCCAGCCTCAGGAAAGGTTTTAAGACGAGCTTTGGCTTGACAATCCCGTCTCTAAGCAAAAACTACAATTGATTATAACGATCGCGTCTGATTCGTTCTCTTTGGATTCTGTCCGTTTGATCAGAATCCTACCGACAGCGCCACTTAGAAAACCTTGGCTTAACTTTCGATAGTCAATACGTAAACGTTCCTCACCGTTTTTCTTTTTAGCAAGCAAGACTGGAAATCTGAATGGGGATATAGATTCTCTAATAATTTTATTTTCTAATAATTTCTAACCTTTTTGCTTTGTTCGAACCTCATACGATAGGGACGGTAAGTAATTGGTTTATCATCGAGCCATATTATTTTTAGGCTCTCCTTCGGTGATGCAACCCAATTCCTGCATACTAGTTGAGAAACAGTGCCGATCTTCAGAAAGGAGTTTAATCTCAAGTTCTCTCTCTTTTGCTATCAACGAGGGATTTCTTCCTTTCGGGAGTACAGTTCTTTAGATACTTAGCACTTACACTGATTCTTACAAAATTGACGAACTGTGACAAAATTTTAAATCAAAACAATATAATTTTGTTTTACTCCTTACGGGACTCATTCTCAACTGACTGAACTTATTGCTAATTATTGAATTTATAAAATTAAACTAGCTTACCTCAACAATCATGTGTTTCCGGCCGCCGTCACAAGGTGTGATTGAACTTGCTCAAATGGCAGGTTCAATCAGCGAATTTTAATTGGGCTTAATATTGAAAATTAGTAAATTTTTGAACACGCGTCTCCATAACTGTGAGAACGGAAATGAAATTTCAGTGAAAATGAATTAACAAAAAATGCGCGTGTTTCCTCAACTGGTTACTATGGGGCTAGGCTGAGGTTTAAATATTTTCTATACTCGGTAAGTTCCCAAGTATATAACCTATATAGAAGCAAAACCCCCTGGATGTGGTAGTAATACAAGCCATGAACCAGACTTTTCTACTACCACACCCTTAGCATCAAAGGGCCGGTTGCCACATCGAAGAATATGAAATTTCATACGAGAAATGAAATTTTCATTGCGGGAGTTTTGAAAAACGCAAATATTTAATATAAAAAATGAATACAATTATATAGAAATAAGTATTAATATATATTTATATACAGAAAAGTGGAATAATATAAAATTATATAGGAAAATGATTTCACATATATAAAAATTTAATTTGAAAATTGCGTTATTTACAAATTAACAACAAAAAAACAACCAAATATACGATATATAAAACAATAACAAGGGAAATCAACAAAAAATAATAAGAAAATTAAAATTATAAAATATATAGTATATGTTAGGGAACAATGTTCTCACATTTCGTATTGAGCTGGCAATACCCTATATCTAATTCGGATAAAGCGTAGTTGCGTTGGTAACGCCGTAGTTACCGAAGATCTTCAAAAGGAAGATGGCAACTCTGCACATGGGGAGTCGAGAGTTGAAGTTCGACATGATCGATAGTGTGTAGAGTTTTTATTCTAACAAGTTCAAACTAGTTTTCCTCTATCATCAGAAGTGGGATACGCTCGCGTGTTTTTCTTTGTGTGAAACTTGCCGTTGTAGAACGCTTTTCAAAAAAAAAAAAAATTGGGGAAGAAGAAAACCGACGCTTCAATGATGAACAAAGAAATTAATCCGTCTGGGAATGTTTATGATGGTTGTGTGAGTGGGCTTCGAGATTCGGGGTTAAGTGAGGCGCCCCAAAAAGAAAATGTCAATGTAGTGGTAGAGGCACTTGAGAAAATATTCAATGATAAACAGAATAAACAAAGTCATCAAGGGGAAATGGTTGGTTTCGTCAGCTTTGATCCAGATTATTCTCGTATTGACATCAATAAATGGTGTAATGATATTGATTCCAGAGTTCTGAGGGATAATATGCAGAACTACGATATTATTCCGAGAGTGCGATCTGCGTTGTTAGGAAGGGCAAAAAACTGGTACGAAAAATTCGGTTTTCAACATTACGAGTGGACGGATTTACGATCGTCAATTGTTCATGCATTTTCCAGCGGTACGGATATTATTGGGCAACTTCGTAAAGTAGCAAATTCAGAAAGCAATGATTATAATTCGTACACCGAATTCGTAATGGCGAAGGTTTCTCAAATAAATCGTTTGCCTTTTGAAATACCGGAGGACAAAATCGTTAAAATAGTCGTCGGTTGTATTTCTGAGATAAGCTTGCGGAATTCTTTGACTTTTGTAATGCCTTCTACTATACAAAGTTTGATCGATCACTTGTCATGTATACGCGAAAAACCTCCCTCTAAATCAGAATATATACCACGGCGCTCGCCAAATTTAAATCGTCAACACTCGAGATCAATTTCATCGGGATCAGCTGTTGGAACGGAGAATAACTCAAACAAACGTAGACGGGTAGACGACGAACGACGTTGCTTCAGCTGCAGCAAAATGGGACACATCAGAGCCAAATGCACCGAAAAGTCTCGGAATACTATTACAGTTTCTCAGAACTTGTCAAGTAAAACCGATGAACATATTAGTAAAAGCATTAAGTGTACATTCTGTGAAAAATTGGGTCACAAAGAAAATACTTGTTGGGCTAAACAACGAGCTGAAAGAAAGAATGTGAACGTTTATCAAGGCACTTTGTCTTCAAATTTTTTTACACCCGTAATTATAAATGGCAAGTTGTTTCGTTGTGTTTTAGATACTGGAGCTGACTGTTCACTAATCCGAACTGATGTTGCTGATAAGGTGTCTGCAAAGAGAAATACACATTTTGTGTCTGTTTTGGGAATAGGAACAGACCCCATTTTAATCACTGAGCGACTTGAAGCTCTTGTCGAATTTGAAGAAATTATTGTAGAAGTCAGTTTCGGTATCATTGATAGCAAATACCTTCAAAACGAGATAATTATTGGTAAAGACGTACTCCGGGATCCCAGTTTGACGATTGTTGCTAATTCTTGCGGATCTAATTTAATTCGCAGTAAGACTGTTTTGTCTTATAAAAATCAAAATGCTACTATGAGCAGTGTTGAATTACCGTTGCATAAAATAGAAAAGTTAAATTTTATTCTACGGAAGTACTCATCGCATTTTATTACGGGGTATCCTACCACTCGAGTAAGTACTGGGTTCCTTAATATTCGCTTGACGAAAGAAACAACTATTAACTATAGGCCATACAGAATGGCACATAGTGAGCGACAAATAAGGAAAGAAATTATTACTGAATTACTTTCCAAAGAAATCATAAGAGAAAGTAATTCACCATTTGCCAGTCCAGTGATCCTCGTCAAAAAGAAGAATGGCCAAAATCGCCTATGTATTGACTTCAGAGCTCTTAATAAAGTCACAATTAAAGATCGATATCCCTTACCCAGGATAGACGACCAACTGAATGATCTAGAAGGTAATCATTTTTTTACATCCTTAGATATGGCATCAGGTTTCCACCAAATCCCTATCGATGAACAATCCGTTGAGAAGACTGCCTTCAACCACTTGATAGGCACTATGAATATTTGTGTATGCCATTTGGGTTAGCCAATGCCCCAGCTGTGTTTCAACGAGCAATAAACGTTGCATTGGGAGAGCTTAGAGGCAGAATAGCTCTAGTATATTTGGTCGACGTACTAATAGCTTCAAAAACTATTGACGAAGGCGTAGAAAAACTCGGTAAAGTGCTAAAGGTGTTAGTGGAGAGTGGATTTTCGCTGAATTTGGACAAATGCAAATTTTTGCAGTCAACTATAAATTATTTGGGAAGAGAAGTATCTTCTAGAGGCATAAGGCCTAGTCATTCAAAAATCGATGCATTGGTTAATTCGGTTGAACCGCGTAATGTAAAACAAGTACGACAATTCATGGGATTGGCGAATTACTTTCGTAAGATTGTTCCGGAGTTTGCGGCAAAAACATCCTGTATCACTGCACTAACGAAAACTAATGTTTCATTCATGTGGACCGAAGAGTGCCAAGCCGCCAAGCAATATGTCATACAACATCTGACTACTCGACCATTGTTGGTCTTATTTAACCTGGAGTATACTACCGAATTACACACTGACGCGAGTGCTCTTGGGTATGGAGCTATTCTGATGCAACGTATTAATGAACGCTTACACGTAGTTGAATATTATAGTCAAGCAACAAAATGTTATGAAGCTAAATATCACAGTTATGAGCTGGAGACGCTTGTTGTCGTTAACTCAATCAAACATTTTAGGCATTATCTTCTCGGAGTTAAATTTATCCTGGTCACAGACTGCAATGCACTAAAAGCAACAAAAGAGAAAAGGGATCTATTGCCACGCATAGTTCGTTGGTGGATATACTTGCAGGATTTTGAATTTGATGTCGTTTATAGGAAAGGCAAAACATTGCTGCACGCAGATTTCTTTAGCCGCAATATACCCATAAAGACCTGTTATCAAATCAACAGTTCGTCTAAGACTTGGTTACACATCGAACAACAAAATGATATGGGAACGAAAGAAATTATGGATAAAATTAAAAACGGAGATCCTAACTATATGGCACAGTATTTACTAAAGGGTGGAATATTATATAAAAGAGAAGAAGTGGAGAACACCTACAAAATTTATATACCACAGCATTGTCGTTGAAAGTTGATGCGTCGCATCCACGAGGACAACTGTCACATTGGATGGGACAAAACTTCGTTAAAAATGAAGCAAAATTTCTGGATGCCACATATGACCCGGAACGTACGAAAATTTGTGGAATCTTGTATCATTTGTCTCGTAGCAAAAAGACCATCCGGTAAGAAACAGAGTGAGTTACATCCGATTGAAAAGAAGGCATATCCATTCGACGTAGTGCATGCTGACTTTATGGGACCTTTTGATGGAAAGGAAGACCAATATATCCTGATTATAATTGACGCTTTCACCAAATTTGTCATGTTGTTACCATGTAAAACTTTAAGGGCCACAGAAACTGTTGATATGTTTTACAAATATGTGATGTTATTCGGTGTTCCAAGGAAACTTGTGACTGACAGAGGCACAAATTTCACGAACAAACAGTTTAAAAGTTTGTGTATGTCATTCGGCGTAGAACATCATTTGATTGCTGCTGGAACCAGTAGAGCTAATGGTCAGGTCGAGCGATATGTCGATACTGTGGCAAATTTATTAAGAACTAATCTGGAAACAAATACTGACTGGATCAATTACGTCAGCCCGGTACAATTGGCCCTTAATACAACGGTCAACAAAACAACCGGATATTCACCACTTAAAGTTCTTACAGGAATAACAGGTCGTACGCCAGACGTAGGAGCTCTCTTAAGGGATTTAGAAATCGAACCACAATTTGATGATCTGGAGGCAATTCGTAGTCTTATAAGTGAAAGAACAGAAGAGAATGCTAAACGCATGAAAGTGCGGTTTGATGCAAACAAGTGGAAACCTACAAAATTGAAAATCGGCGAAAAAGTTGTTTATTGCAGTAATCAAATAAGAAAATCCAAGCTGCAAGCCTACTACAATGGACCCTACGAGATCGTTGGTATTCTCCCTAACGGTAGGTATAAATTAAAAAAGGGACATCTTAACACCGTTGTCGTAGCAGCTAGGGAGGTCATTCGTCCGTTAAATCAGAACTACAATAACAATGTCGCTGACAAAGATGATATGATAACAGGTATATTATTATTAATTTCCACTTGTAGGCAAACTTAAGTACATAGGATGCTAAAGTTGTGTAGTAACAATATTAATTGCGACAAGTTCAATTTAACATTACAAACAAGCTTAAGATCGCCTCTGAGTTGTAATGGTACAAATTGATACAAGTTAAAGATGAAATTTGTAATTACAAACAAGTGTGATGAATTGTCCGAGCTCTATGAACATCCCGTCCCGGCCGAGGAATCCTAAAAAGAAAGGAAATTAGAAATAAATTATACGTCAAAATACTTACCTAGATATCACAAAACACCACACACGCCATGACACATGTCAGTCACCATGTCATGTCACAACTAGTACAAGTCGCCATCGTCTAGTACAAATCTGTACTAAAAAAGGCGTCTCCACTAGACACCGCTAGATGGCGAAGCAAACGATCAACGTGACGAGCAACGTGACGCGAAATGACCCATTTGTTGAAGAATGCGCAGCGCGCGCGAAATACGAAATTGCGACATGAATGTTGTGCGGAAAATGCACTTGCCGCGAATTTCGAAATTGGGTCGAAAAATCAATGCGATGAATGACGGAGTAGGGACTGCTGCGTCAGGAAAAATTAAGAATAAAGGGACTGGAAAAATTAGGGAACGGGAAGTCGTACTCAGAAAGGCAACCAGTCACCTTAGGCGGTCCGTCACTGCAGAAACTCTCTCCCGGAAGACAACCAGGCACCAGACAACCAGCAGCCACCTCAGAAGCCAATCAGACACTTCAGACGAGCGGTTCCTGCGGAAAAACAACCATCTAAGAAGACGACCAGGCACTCCAGAAGACATCATATTGATCCAGTACCGCAAATACAACATAACCACCAGTGAGTATGGCAATAATTAACAATTGTTAAGTGGATGACGACGAAAGTCTCTCCACCAAAGTCCCGAAGACGGTTCTCACGAACCTTTTCGGGCATAAAAAGCGGGTATTTAACCGGGGTGTCTGCTCTATAGGAATGAGCCCCCCGGAATCGTTACAAGAGGCATTGAAAAGGCCACACGCCGGTCCTCGGCCCATTACCATCGAAGAGTACCGAGAGAGACGGCAGAATCGTTCGTGTCCATCAACTGCAAACCAAACAGAGATCACCCCCAGAAAGAGGACTGGGAAGGAAGCTCAGTTCAGGGCTCTGCTGGAAGAGACAAAGAGGAGATTGTTGTGGGGCACCGGGATCGTCGGAAATTATACGAAGAATTGCAGCGGCTCTACAACGAGACAAAAAAAGTACCGTCGCGATAAGAAGCTGCACCGCACCAAAGCCAAGCAGGAGGCGAATACCGGGCTGAGCATCGGGAAGAACTCGAGTAAAGAATAATAAATTGTATAATAACAAATTGTATGTAGAGTAGAGAGTAATCAATTGTAGAATTAAAGAGTTCTATGTAGGTAAAATAAATAAATTGTATGTAGTATAAGGGGAATAAATGTTATAAAAAGAAAAGTTGCTTGACAACTTAGTGAGAATTTATTGTGTGCAGAAGTGTTCCACAGGCAATAACTCTATTGTGAAGTTTTCCCTCCAAGAGAAACAGGAGATCGAGGGAAGTTCTTCACACAAGCTTAATATCGCCTCTGAGTTGTAATGGTACAAATTGATACAAGCTAAAGATAAAATTTGTAATTACAAGCAAGCTAAAGATTGCCTCTGACTTGTAATAAACTTGTTTGAAGTAAATGAGAAATTTTTAAACTTCGTTGTTTCAGAAGCTGTTGGTGTTGAATCACATGATCCATGTGAATAAAGAAAAAAGGTATTACTTACTTGCGCAGAGCTACTGTTGCTTGCTGAAACTTATAAATAATAAGTAAATGAATTTTCAAATGTTATGAAATTACTTTTCATGAAATAAAGACTGAGGTTCATCGAGAACGATGACCGAACAGAATGGCCGTGTTAGGGAACAATGTTCTCACATTTCGTATTGAGCTGGCAATACCCTATATCTAATTCGGATAAAGCGTAGTTGCGTTGGTAACGCTGTAGTTACCGAAGATCTTCAAAAGGAAGATGGCAACTCTGCACATGGGGAGTCGAGAGTTTAAGTTCGACATGATCGATAGTGTGTAGAGTTTCTATCAAGTTTTTATTCTAACAAGTTCAAACTAGTTTTCCTCTATCATATATATAATGTTAACAATTTTTGTACCTGAAAAATTAAATAAAAAAACACTGTTTATTATATTTCAAGTTTCCTTTATTTTAAAAAATTCATATTTACATAAATCATTTTTAACATTTTACATTTATAAACGTTTTATTTACATTGTTACATATTTTTACAATTTCAGCATATAAAAATAATTTATTTTTAGCAATTTACATATTGCTATAATTTACTATATATTCAAAACATCACAATTAATTGTTATTTTATTATTTTTTGTTATGTCATTATTGATCAAAATATTATTTCACTATTTTAGAATCACAAACACTAAGTTTAATAAATATTTGCGTTTGTTTACCGACAAAACAACAAACGTCAAAATTCATATCGCCGACAAAATCCGATTTTATGCGCATTTGGCGGATTTTTCGATTAAGAATTGGTTTTATATTAATGAAAAATACTTTAGTAATAGCACTCATCATAAATTTTATATAAAAAAACCATTTTAAACACTTAAATTACATGAAAAACGCGGACGAAATAACAAACGCGATGAATTTCTCGTACTTCACTACGCGGAATATCGAGAGACGAGGGCCCTTACACACACATAGGCAAAATCTGCTTCATGGCTTGTCAAGACCATTATTGTATGCGAAGATGTGTAGTAAGAACTGGGTCAGCAAAGGAATGTATAGTACCAGTAATTAACACTTCAGATTCAGATCTGGAAATAAAACCAAAATACCCTATAGCTAGAGGAAGTAAATGTGAGCAACAAAGTACCACGACAAAAGCAATTAATAAATTAAGAATTGATAAAACTGAAGACCTGAGACCTCATGACAGCGAAGTATTTAATATAAATCCCTCGTTGATCGCAAAAGAGAGAGAACTTGAGATTAAACTCCTTACTGAAGATCGGCACTGTTTCTCAACTAGTATGCAGGAATTGGGTTGCATCACCGAAGGAGAGCCTAAAAACAACATGGCTCGATGATAAACCAATTACTTACCGTCCCTATCGTATGAGTTTCGAACAAAGCAAAAAGGTTAGAAATTATTAGAAAATAAAATCATTAGAGAATCTATATCCCCATTCAGATTTCCAGTCTTGCTTGCTACAAAGAAAAACGGTGAGGAACGTTTATGTATTGACTATCGAAAGTTAAATACCCAAATCAAACAAGATCTTTTTCCACTTCCTAGGACTGATGACCAGCTAGACCAACTACAGGATTTCAAATATTTCACTACTTTAGATATGGCATCCGGATACTATCAAATTCCGGTAGAGGAACAGCCAAGGGCTAAAATATCTTTCATAACCCCTGACGGGCAGTATGAATTTAATCGTATGCATTTTGGGATTAAAACCACACCGAGTTTTTCAAAGAATACTAAATAACATTTTGGGACCTCTCCGCGATACAGTCGCGCTATTAAGACGATATTTTAATTCCTTCGAAAGGCTTCAATGATGGCATAAAACGGTTACGGAAAGTTTTCGACGTTATTAATAAGGCTTATCTTACTCTAAACCCTAATAAATGTCGCTTCTTCAAAGAGACAATTTCTTAATTTCTAGGATTCGAAATATATGAACAGGGAATACAGCCAGGCTTAGCAAAAACCAAAAGCGTATCAGAATTTCCAACTCCGAAAAATATTCATCAAATACGCCAAGTCGTCGGATTAACCGGATTTTTCCGTCATTTTGTTCCTAATTATGCAACAGTGGTCAAACCGCTTACTAAATTAACCAAAAAAAAATTCGCAGGGGTGTCGGGGTGAACAACAGGTGCAAGCTTTTGAAACAATGAAACAGTTTTTGACTGAAAGACCTATATTGGCAATATTTAATTCAGACGCTCAAACTGAGGTACATACAGACGCAAGTCAGATCGGGATAGCAGGAATATTATTACAGAAGCAGATTAATGGCAAATTAAAACCAGTAGTGTATTACAGTCGTCAAACAACAGACACCGAACAAAAGTACCATTCGTACGAGATAGAATGCCTAGCAATGGTAAAGTCCCTCAGGAGATTTTGAACTTACCTTCTAAATTATGACTTCAAAGTTGTTACTGATTGCAATGCAATTACAGCAGCGGCAAAAAAAAGAGATTTGGTACCACGTATAGCCGATGGTGGCTTACGCTACAGGAATTTAATTACTCAATTGAACATCGGCCAGGAAATAAAATGTAACACGTGGATGCGTTGAGCAGAAATCCAACTGACGGTATTTCACCAGGAGAGGCGGAGTTTATGACACTACGGATTGAACAGTGTATTGGTTCCCCAAAATGCGTCAACACGTTACTCGATACATAAATACGTGCATACCGCGCATGTTTCATAAAAAACCAAAGGGAAAACAGGAAGGACTACTTTTTCCGATATCAAAGATAAATGTACTTTTTCATACAATCCATGTGGACCATTTGGGACCATTTAAAAGAAGCACAAGTGAAAAGCAGTATGTGATCGCAGCTGTAGAGTCGTTCGTGAAGTTCACTATGTTACGCGCTGTCAAGGACACAAAAACAATGCCAGTATTAAAATTACTCGAAGATTTAATTGAATATTTTGGTGTACCGAATCGGATTATTACTGATCGTGGAACATGCTATACATCGCATTTATGCCAGCGATTTTGTGACGAAAAGGGTATTCAACACATCATGAATGCCGTGGCAACGCCCAGGGCTAACGGTCAAGTTGAAAGATATAATTCGACTATTCTTTCCGCGTTAGCAACTTTTGAGCACTAAGCACGATCTACAATGGGATAGGAAAATACCATAGGTACAGTTTGCTATTAACAACTCTGTCCACAGTATTACGAAGAAAACACCAAGTGAACTACTATTCGGTTATAATTTATAAAACAAGGGCTCATGCCGATGCGTAATTGTCAATTGAGGTACAAGCTGAACGACCTCGTTGTGAGGACTTACAGCAAGCCAGAAAGGAAGTTTCGACCCTAACAAACAAAAGGCAAGTAAAACAAAAGGAGCGTTACGATAGACGAAGAACGGCTGCCAAACAATATAAAGTTGGAGAATTTGTCTTGGTCAAAAAGCTTCTGACGGACAAAGTAGAAAACTAGCCCCACCATATAAAGGACCCTTTAAAATTAGGAAAGTTCTGCCAAATGATCGCTATGTCATAGCAAAACTAACAGGTGCTCTGAGAAGCAAAAGAAAAGGTTATCAAAGTGTTGAAGCAGCGGATTGTAAGGATCACCCTATAAGTTAATTGAATAATCACCCTGTTACATGTATCTAAGATAAATTAGCACAGACACTTTAGTACGATCAACTTTGTTAAGCATAGGAACATTATAACATTATAATATTATATAGTCACCCTGTTACATGTATCTAAGATAAATTAGCACAGACACTTTAGTACGATCATAGCATAGGAACTTTATAACAATACAGAACATTATTACAGTTATAACCGTCTAGCGGAGACAATTATTAAAACATGCAAAGAGTAGTGAAGACAGAGAGAAAATTTACATAATGCACTTACCTTATGCACTTACCTAGCATAGTTGCACAATATACTTAGAACATAGGGGACATGTGAAGAATTGATACGTAGAATTCGTTGCAATCAATTCTTGATCAATGTTGGTTCTCATGGGAACTTAATTCCCATGAGGTTACTAAACTTAAGTTTGACCTGTAAAAGCTAGTATTAATACCATAATGATAAATGAATAAATTCAGTTTTGTCTTGGACATTGAAGAAGAGAGTTTTACTATTGATAATCCCAGGCCACTCTTTGGTGCTCTTCATTATCATATATCCTACGTTGATATTGGTCGGTGCTTCAGACGAGCACTTCAGTATGGTGAGCTTTTAAATCTCCGATTTTCAGTTGATATATATATATAAACATTACATGGCAATCCTGCCAACTTGTATCTAGGAACCTTCAACAACACAATCAAATGCTTCGACGTCGATGGTTACTGATGATGGGCGAATTATTGTTAAAATTGACTTAAAGAAAATAAATTATGAAACGTACAAACTGAGGAGGAAACCTACTTTGGAAGAAAAACTCAGAGACCCACTTTATGGGCCAAGGCCTAACTATCCTGACAAGGAACGTAAAGCTCCAAAAGAAAAAATAAAAAAGAAGCGAGGGGAAAAACAACGCCACATAAGGAAGCAACTAGTCGAGCTTCACAAATTGGCAGCAATTACAAAAGTTGTTATTGAAAATTAACAACCTGAAAAACTTAAAGAAAAACTATAAAAAGCTACATAATGACGAAATTATAAAAATTATTAAAGACAATAGCGTTAATTAGCTTACTAATTGTGAAATATTGTAATAATAAAAAATAAAAATATAAAAAAAAGGTTATTTAAGTAAAATTTGTGAATTGTATTGCTTATTGGGTCATCATGCGCGCCTTCAATACTAAACGTCAAGAGTTTAAAGAAGAATTTGTTGTTAATAACAATGCTGCTGCCTCTAATAGTAATATTTTCCAACAAAGGAATCTAAGTGATTTTCAACAAGTTCTTTTATTCTTTTATTGATCGTAGGATTTCATGCGCTTTCGTATTACTTAAAAAAATATTTATCAAAAACTGTTTCTAAGCAGGTTATGCAGACTGCATAATAATGGCGTCAGGCTTGCAAACCCTTTCTCAAGATTTAAAGAAAACTTTAGACAATTTTAAGAAAACTCCCAATAGATCCTATAGTTCGCAATATTTATTGGAAAAGCAAATATGTATAAAGAAGATAAGAGAGGAATTTAAAGCAGGATATTTAGAATTTTTGAAAACAGATAAAGACTTAGCTATAACTTTAAAACCAATTTTGATCAAATTTATGCGCAGGTAAATGAAATTATTGATAATAAATCTGCAATTTATTTGGGAACAAGTAATTCTGATATAGATATTGTAAAAATTACGTTCTTTGACATAACCACAGCCGTTAAGGTCATACCCGAATTTATAGGTGAAATAAGAGAACTGGGCAATTTCCTAAATATAATAGAATTTCTACATGAAACACTAAAAGATGACACTGAGAAAGCCCAGCACATAAAATTCGTCTTGAAAACAAGACTAGCAGACAATGTCAAAAATAAACTTATAACATATTCTGCTCCAACTAATTTAAGAAATTTACAAGATGTTTTACAAAAAGCATTTAAGCCAAACAAAACTTCACTGTCAATACAGTCAGAATTGGCAAAAATATTTCAGGGAAACAAAACCGTTTCTGATTATGCTCAAAAGATAGAAAATTTAATGTCCCAATTAAACATGCTACAAATTTCTGAACAAGGTGAATCACACCGAGACATAATCTCGACATTAAACGAACACATTGCATTAAATGCATTTAAGAATGGTCTCAATGAACCGATAAAATCAACTGTCTTTGCAGCCAGGCCAACCAAATTACAAGATGCAATTCAAGTATTTTCTGAATTGGATCGTCCCAATAATCAAGCAAGCGTCTTCCATTATAACAAAAATCGTGGGCATAATAATTTCCGTAGAAATAATAATGTGAACAATTATCAGAATTCGCCTAGAAACACAAATTTTTCCCCACGACGTAATTTTAATTTTAATAGACCCAACAATAATAGACGACCCCAGCAGTCATCTTACAACAATGCAAGATCAAGAAATAACACGAATAACAGAAATACTAATTATAATAAAAGGGTTAATGTGGTTACGTCAGGAGATGTCGAGCGCACTGAATCGGGAAATGCAGAAAACCCCGAATCGGAGATGGGGATAAGCAATTTATTTCAAGAACAGTAAGAGTATTCACTCTAGATAGCCATTTGACCAACTTCATATATTTAAAAACGGATATATCCCAAGTATCACTTTCATTTTTAATAGACACAGGTGCTGATATATCAATTATAAAAATAAATAAGTTAAATAATTTAAATAATGTATCGACTGAAAGTATATGTGAAATATCAGGTGTAACAAATTCAAAATCATACTCCTTAGGTACTATGAATTCGAAACTAAATATATCAGGTCAAACCATTTATCAAAAATTTCATGTGGTTGAGGAATCATTTCCAATCTTAACAGATGGCATATTGGGTAGAGACTTTTTAATTAAAGCTTCATGTAAATTAGATTATGAATCTTTCACCATAACATTATTACTAGAAGACGGGGATGTTACACTTCCAATGCATAGAAGAATGCCAAAATTTGAACAAATAATTGTACCGGTAAGAATGCAAGTTATTCAGGCAGTAAATGTCAATATTGCGAAAGATGGCATCGTTCTTACCGAACAAATACAGGAAGGTGTTTTCGTAGCCAATAGCTTAGTACCTGCTAAAGGTGTGGCACATAACACTCTGAGGTGTGGCACAAAACACTAAAATACTTAACACTCTGGATCATGATAGAGTACTAAACAATTTTATACCAAAGATAGAACCTTTGGAAAACTATCACATCTTAAACTTCAAAACTTCGAGTACTGATGCTCATAGAAGTGAAAGGCTGATGAATGAGCTAAATATTAATGGTCCTGATAACTCTGCAAGAAAACCCATAATAGACATTTGCAAGAATTTCGCAGATATATTTTATCTTATCCCCTCTTAGTTATAATAATTTTTATGAACAAAACAAAATTCCAGTGATAGATAAAAGCACGGTTTATATAAAAAATTACAGACTACCACATTCTCAGGTGGAAGATATAAATAAAGAAGTCAAAAAATTAATTGATGAGGATATCATAGAACCTTCGGTAAGTCCATATAATTCACCACTTTTGATAGTGCCAAAAAAGTTAGATGGTGAGAATAAAAAATGGCGCCTAGTTGTAGATTTCAGACAATTAAACAAGAAAATCATGGATGATAAATTCCCTTTGACCAGGTTAGATGATATTTATAGTTATCACTAATTATTAATATAATAAATAACAATAACTATGTATTTATAATTAATTATTTTTTAAACATTTTAATTTATTTAAAATAATAATCACATATACATAATCTTGTTATATTTAATATTAATTGTTTAATTATTTAAAAAGATGTCTTCTCTTTATGAGCTCAACTAATTCACTAACTAACAATAATAAATTTTATTGTAACTTAACAAAACTAGGTTACTTAAATCTAAATAAAATAAAAAACTGTAAACTAAGTTTTACTTAGAAATAATACAGTCATTATTTACAGTAATTATTACAGTAATAATAAAAATAAAAGGTAAGTACCTACAATACTTCCCCCTTCAAAAACGGAGCTAAGGTAAAACAAAAGAAATTGACTTTCTGTTTTCTCAATATACGCTGGTTTAATACGATCTACTGAAACGGTCTTCATTTTGTTATTAATTTTAATTTTAAAAACTTTGTTTGTTCGATCAAGTACCTCATATGGTCCATCATATGGAGGTGTTAGTGAAGATATTTTACGATCAATTCTTGCGAAAACATGACTGCAATGTTTTAAATCCTTAAAAACGAAAGGATTGTCTAATGATTTATGCGTAACAGAAACAGGTTTCAAGAAAGAAATGGACTTCCTCAAGTTGTCCAAAGTTACTGAAAGAGGAACTTCTAATTCTTTATTTATAGAAAAATCTCCAGGAATTCTGAGGGTTTGTCCATAAACCATTTCAGCCGCAGAGCATCCGAAATCAGCTTTAAAAGCTGTGCGAAAACCAAGCAATATTAGAGGCGTCCTTTCTGCCCAATTATTCACAAAATTAGTCGATTTAAGCACAGCCTTCAATTGGCGATGGAAACGTTCAACCATACCATTGCGCTGAGGATGATATGCAGTTGTATGGATCCTTTGTGTTCCCAAAAGTGAAATTAAAGTATTAAAAAATTTCGACTCAAGAGGAGTTACTCTGTCAGTAGTAATGGTGAGTGGAATTCCAAATCTTGCAACATGATGTTTTACAAAAGTTTTTGCTATTGTTTCAGCTGAAACCTCCTTCATTGGAATAGCTTCTGGCCATCGTGAGTAACGATCAATCAGTGTTTAGATATAAGAGTAACCACTCGAAACTGGTAAAGGACCAACGATATCCAAATGTATGTGCTGGAACCGGGTCATAGGGAGTGGGAAAGAACCTAGTTCTGATTTTGAATGTCTTGTAATTTTGTTTTGTTGACAAGTCTGGCAAGTTTTAGTCCATTGTCCAATATCTCGATTCATACGGGGCCAGAAAAATTTATCAGTTATTAATTTCCTAGTTGCCCGAACGCCTGGATGAGAAAGCGAATGTAGTTTCTCATAAACGGATCTTTTGCAGACTTCAGGAACTAGGGGGCGCATAGTATTATTATAATTGTTGCACCAGACTTTGATTTTCGAAAAAGGATATGTGTTAAATGAAAGTAAACAAAACCTTACAATTGTTTCAAGTAGTTTCTGTACAGTCCCATAAGAAATTTTCCGCTCTTTTCTCATAAGAATTCGCATGAAAATTCTTATCTGGCGACATACAATGTTGCCCCCCATTCCAATTTGCACTGGATCTTGTGCATTCAGAAAAAGGTAGGTTTCCTAGGGATCATGAGTCAAACTGGCTGCTACTCATAATTTTCAAACCTTCAGAAGGTTTTCAGTCAGATGTGACTAAGAAAAAACCAAGAGTAAAATTAGTTTCTTTTTAGAAACATAGTGAACATAGTGAATTCTTTAATAAAAAGTGAAAAGTACAGTTCCTCAATACTAAAGCAAACCACCAGAGGCACCACAAAAAGACACCACCAAACTACTAGAGGCACCACCTTAAGAGGTAGTATACCAATAGACTTGCACGGTTTCCCGCCTTCACGACGTGCAAGGATACAGAAAGATTGAAAGACTTGCCCGGTGCCCCGCTTTATCGACGGGCAAGGATTCTCGATTATTGACTTGCACGGTTCCTCTCCTTAACCGACGTGCAAGGGTTCTTTTTCTCATTGACTTGCACGGTTCTCTTTATTTATCGACGGGCAAGGATTCTGCCATCATTGACTTGCACGGTTCTTTGTATTTATCGACGTGCAGTCAATGTTACGCTAAACCCCTAGACGTTCTGATTCAATCGAGAATCAGGACGGAACGACGGTTATAATTTTTCAGATGATCCTTTCTCAAGGATCCCCACTTTTCTAACATTTTGCTGCTTCGAGCCGGATTTTTGCAAGAAACATATATTCAAACTCCTTCATAAATTCGTAGGTTTCAAGAACATGAGGGCTGAACACGTCTACTTTCGGATACGTCAGCAAAAGACGCACTCAGAATTAATTTCCAGAGCCTATCCAAGTCTAATTAATGGCGGACTTGTAATCCTTACAAGATCAAAATTAAATCATCGAATCGAAGCTCTGGAAGAACAATGGCTACAGTTTAATCTCAACGATAAAGCCATCAATTTGGCCATCACCAAGCTGGAAGAAGAAGATCAGAGAGAAATAATGCGACACCCTTATTTTGTTGAAAAACATTATTTTTCCACATACGACTGCTATCTGGATACCAACGAAAATATAAAAGCGCTACTACTATCTTCAACCTCATCGTCACCACCAGTTTTAACCACACTCGAGTCGAATTACAATTTATCATCTTCTAGTCAAGAACCATCAACATTTGCTCAATCTGACCATCGTAATTCGTTTTTACCCACTAACGTGACAACTACATCTCCATGCCAAATTGTGTCAACTGGTATACAGGCGTCCCACCATCTCACACGAGCACCACGGCTTGAGCTTCCCAAGTACGATGGGAATCTTTCAGATTGGCTGTCTTTCAGGGACTTATTTGTATCCATGATTTATACCAATGAGTCTCTTTCTCCCGTTGAGAAATTGCAGTACCTCAAAATTAGCCTCGTTGGTCCAGCATCACATCTGCTTCGCAATACCAATCTCACAGCAGCAAACTTTGCAAAAGCATGGCAAGCCGTTGTGTCTTTCTATGAAAATCAACGGCTGTTGATTAGAGCCGCTTTTAAATCCTTACATTCGGTGAAAAAATTCCCCGCTGAATCAGCTTCGAATTTACAGCACCTCTATACAACTTTTGAAGATGCATATCGGAATCTTGAATCGCTCAACCGACCAGTCCAATATTACGATGACTTCTTGTTATATATGGCTGAAGAGAGACTGGATCCTGAGTCAGCCAAGGCCTGGGAACAACATCTCGGTTCATCTACTGACCCAGCAACTTGGAACTGCCTTAAGAGTTTTATCCTCTCCCGAATGCGATCATTGCAAGCATTTGAACATCTTCCTCGACCACAATTGGAGCACAGACGAAGACATTTCCAACCAACAAGGGTTCATTTTTCCGGTACTTTTAACAAAGATTCGTCTCAATCTTCAAAAGATTTGTCCTGCATTTTGTGCTCAGAGAAACACTCAATTCAGGTATGCAAACTTTATAAAAATAAAACTGTGCCGCAGCGTAAGGAGACAGTAATAGCAAGAGGTTTGTGCTTCACCTGCCTCGGAAGTCATCGTATATCGAATTGTCGATCGTCCAGAAGATGCGTTAAGTGTGGCCAACGCCATCATACTACACTTCATAGATCGGAAAGACTTCAACCGGCTAAACAAACATCAAATGAAGACACAGCTAAACAGAGCATTCATGCACAATCAAATTCAAAACCAATTGTGCTGCTCGCGACTGCTAAAGTAAAAGTGGTAAATGAACGAGGTGATATTCTTCTTGCTCGTGGACTACTAGATCAAGGTTCCAAAGTTTCCTTGATAACTGAAAATCTACCTCAATGTCTAGGACTTCGAAGAAAATCCTCGTCAGCTATCACAATTTTAGGACTTGGCACCAAGTCTGCTGGGAAAACTAAAGGTCAAGTCAAACTTACTATCTACCCCCATTTATCAACTGCGACACAATTCACCATCACTGCTTACATTCTCCCGCAATTAACTTCAAAAATTCCGACGGTACCGATCCCACAAGTATCTTGGTCTCGTCTTCAAGCATTGATATTAGCAGATCCAGACTTCACAACTCCGGCCAATATTGATTTCATCATTGGAGCAGATTTTTATGGAGAGCTATTAGAAGAGTCAATCATCAAACACTCTTCCCGAACACTTGTCGCTCAGCAAACCAAATTAGGATGGATTGTGTCTGGATCTCTAAATTCTACCTCAACGAATAAAGCTCACAGTTATCAATGTTCGGTTGATTGGGAGCTTAATAAACTTCTAGAAAAATTCTGGCATTAAGAAGAAATTCGAGCATCATCCAAAAGTACGTTGTCGGCAGAAGATCAACAGTGTGAGGATCATTATGTTTCAACTCACACTAGAGACTCTGATGGACGATACATAGACTTCCGTTCAAAGCATCTCCAACGCAATTAGGTGATTCAAAAGGATCAGCTCTTCGCATGCTACATCTGCTTCAACGCAAATTTCAGTCAAATCCGGAATTTTTTGAAGCTTATAGTTTATTTCTGTCAGAATACCACAGTTTGCAACATATGGTCGAGGTCACAGAAATCAAAGGTGATAATTTTCATGGCTTCTATCTTCCTCATCACGGTGTGATTCGAGAGTCCAGCTTGACCACAAAACTCAGAGTGGTTTTTAATGGGTCATGTCGAACCACTGGGGGACCTCCCCTCAATGAAATTCCATGTACTGGGGCTAAACTTCAAACGGATATTTTCGACGTTTTAATGCACTTTAGATTGTATAAATACGTATTTTCAACAGATATGGAGCGAATGTATCGTCAGATCAAACTTCATCCTGACGATTGGAAATACCAAATGATTCTTTGGAATGATGCTGACAAGATTGTATCCTTTTTCCTCACAACCGTAACTTATGGTCTTGCTTGTTCGCCTTTTTTAGCATTAAGGACAATTCTTCAGTTACTACACGATGAAGGGCATAACTTTCCAAACGCTATTAAACCACTTACAATAGGAAGATATGTAGACGACATTTTCGGCGGAGCTGACACTATCACAGAAGCCCAGAAACAGGCCGATCAAATTCATCAACTATGCCTGGCAGGAGGATTTACTTTGAAAAAATGGATAAGTAATCGTTCTGATGTCCTAGCTAAAATTCCATTGGCTGACCAGTTGACAGTCCAGTCAATTCAACTAAAAGATAACGAAGTTCGTGCGCTTGGCTTATTCTGGAATCCACCTACTGACTCATTGCATTTTAAATTCTCAAGTTCTCCAACAGTTAGAGTTACAAAACGCACAGTTTTATCCAAAATCGCCCAATTGTTTGACCCCTTAGGATTGTTATCACCAGTTTTTATTCAATTAAAGATTTTTATGCAGGAGTTATGGGCAGTTAAGCTCAATTGGGATGATGAGCTAGCCTCACCTCAAATTAATACATGGAATCGTCTTCAGCAACTACTCAATGGTTTAGAAACTATTGAAATTCCCCGATGGAGTGGATTCAATTCTTCTGGTACAATTGAATTTCATGGTTTCAGCGACGCATCGCAATTAGCAATGGCCGCAGTCGTTTACATAAAAACAAAATTTAAGGATCAAGTACATGTGGCATTATTATGCTCCAAAACTAAAGTTGCGCCTCTAAAGCGAATAACGATTCCCCGGCTAGAACTATCAGCCGCCATGTTGACTAAGCTTGTTCACCATTGTCGCACGTCGTTGAGCTTTGAAGCAGCCAGGTGCTATCTATGGACTGATTCCTCTACAGTGTACACCTGGATTAACAACCATCCCTCCAAATGGAAAGATTTCACTCACAATCGAGTGTGCTATATACAAGAAACGCTTCCATTAGCTACATGGCGACACGTCTCTGGAAAGGAAAACCCTGCTGACTGGGCAACCAGAGGTATAGCGGCAATGAACTTGCGTAATCATCTTATATGGTCAGGTCCTGCATGGTTAATAAAAAATAATGAAAACTGGCCAAGTGTTTTTGTCTAAAATCGTAAAAAATAGAGTATAATTTAATATTTATATACTGTGAATAAATATATTTAAATCATAGTAGTCATAGGTAAATTTTTTGTGACCATCATAGAAGGCGATGGTTTAGAGAGGAAAAGTGTGTGAGGTACGAGTGAGTCTGCAGAGTGAGTCTCGCAGAAGCTGATCTTTGAGATAGTCGTGATTCTTCAATTAATTTTGTAATTTTGTATCATTAGTGGTTGTGCTTGGTGCCACCTGACGTTGTTTGTGCCGTGGTTTTGCAAATTGAATTCATCTCATTGAATTCATCTCTTTGGATTCCTTCTTAAGGATATTTGATTTGTTGTGTAAGTTATGTTTTTTAATCGCTAGAGACAGGACTCCGCTTTATTAATGTAATGTCTGGTTCAGTTGCGTGTAAGCCACATTGACCTGGGGAAGTTATTGAGAACTTCCACGAAATTCACCACGAATTTCTGCTGGCTTACACCCTGTACTGGTTCTTTTGTTTTTTAATAAGGACTGTGCTTGTCTCTGGCTTTGTCTGGCTCAGTGCGTGCAAGTCACACTTTATTGGGGAAGTTAAAGAGAACTTCCATGAAATTCAAAACGAATTTCTGCTGACTTGCATCCTGAACTGGTTCGTAATGCAGATCAAACCCGTTCTAGTCACATTTCGTTTGAGATGAGATTAATTACAGATCTCTGCGAAGTTCAACTAGCAACTTCTGCTGACAGAACGGTTTGATCTTTCTATTTTCCAATGAATATTCAAACCGAATCATTCATAAACACCTTCAAAATCAAGTGCGTTATCGGTCACATTTTACAAAGAAGATTCATGAAGAATCGTAGAGAAGTTCACGAAAGAACTTCTGATGGCCAAACCACTTGATTCATAATGTCTTGAACAGTTATTCAACCATTGTTTGAGATCATGAGCTTATCTTCGAATCTTTTCTAGGAATCACCTTGGAAGCAGTTAGCTGGTGATCCGAATCGGGTTCGACGTGCAGCCAGCCAGAAAATTCTAATAATTTTAGTTTATAATTCTAACTTTAAAAACATTTTGGTCCTTCGAGCCGGATTTTAGTCGTAGTTTGGTTAATTTTGTTAGTCATTTTTAAGAATAAATTTACTTATTTAAAAATGAGGGCTGAGCACGTCGAGCGTAGGTTGGATCAGCAGCTATTAGTTGCAGACCGCATCGAGCATGCATACGATCAATTGACCGTTATTGGAAGTGAGATGGTGACTCGACACCGAGTTGATGCCAGACTTCAAGCGCTAAAGGATGATTGGGAGGAGTTTAACGTTATTCATAATGTGGTTTTTATGAGTATCACAAAGGTTGAACTACCTGAACGCACCCGTCTTGAGCAACATCGTTATTTCATAAGCAATGTTTATAATAAGACCTACCAAAAGTACTTGGACAACATTGAAAAGATGTCGAGCTTACTCGAAACTTTATGTGAAACAGCATCAACATCATCTGCTTCACAGCCGACTACTTTTGTTACTCACATAAATACAAGGTTGCCACGAATTGATATCCCGAAATTCGACGGGACCTTCAACAACTGGATGCCATTCAGGGATTTGTTTACATCCATTGTTATTTCAAATGGTTCAATCTCATATGTAGAAAAGTTGCAGTATTTAAAAACAAGTCTTACTGGACGAGCAGCTGAATTCATCAAAAATATATCTTTAACTTCAGAGAATTTCCAAAAAGCATGGGATTCACTAACGTCCTTTTATGAGAATGATAGACTACTAGTTCAATCTGCTATATCATCGTTATTCTCAATTAAGGGGATGACAAAAGAATCGGCAGTTGAATTGGAACAATTATATTCATCCACATTACAAGCGTATAGAACTTTAGAGACTTTGAAGCGACCTGTTCATTCATGGGACGACATATTAGTCTATTTGACCGTCAACAAGCTGGACGCTCATTTAGTTCGATCGTGGGAAAACTATTTAGGTTCTTCAAAAAGACCACCATCCTGGAGTCAACTCGAAGATTTTCTGAGAACGAAAATGGTGTCACTCAAATCATTCGAAAAACTTCCAAAAAGTTCGTCAGCTACATCTCATCAAAAATATCACTTTAAGTCGCATCACATAAATAATTCTGATGATAATGATGCTTCATCATTTAATCATCTGACTTGTCCATGCTGTTCGAATCAACACTTGTTAACCAAATGCTCTAAATTTTTATCTAAACCTACCAAGCAACGACAAGAATTTATCAAAGGAAAGAGATTATGTTTTAACTGTCTTAAACAGCACTTTCGATCAGATTGCAAATCTTCTCATCGTTGTTTGAAATGTGGTAGCAAACACCATACCTTATTACATCAATATCAAAGTGCTAAGTCGTCGAATAAGCAAACTAACTCTTCAACATCAACAAAGCCTTCATTTTCACATAATGAAGAAACAGCTCGTCAAATTAACCACCTGCATAGACCAGTTGCTACTCTATCAGTTGTACTTTTAGCTACCGCTAAAGTCAGAATAATTCATGACAATGGTACTTATCTTGAAGTCCGAGCTCTTCTTGATCAAGGTTCAGAAATTTCTTTGATTTCTGAAAACGCAGTTCAACGATTGCAGCTTCAAAGAAAGTCATCATCGATTCCGATCATTGGAGTTGGAGCTTCGAAGACTGGTTCTACGAAAGGAGTTGTTAATCTGAAAATTAAACCCCATTTCGAATCGCCTATAACAGTGTCATTCAAAGCTTACATTTTACCAAGATTGACATCAAGAATTCCAGCCAAACAGTTCCAGTTACATCAATGGAATCATCTGAAGAATTTGTCACTAGCAGATCCTCATTATGAGACACCAGGGTCAATCGACCTTATTATTGGAGCCGATATTTATGGACAAATTTTAGAAGGATCTATCATAAAAGGTCCAGACAATTCTCCCACAGCTCAACTCACTAAATTCGGATGGATAATTTCGGGTCCATCGAAAGTTAATACTGATCAGCGAGAAGTACAATCCTATCACTGTGCTTTAGACGAGGACCTTCATTCTCTTTTGCAATCTTTTTGGCATCAAGAAGAAATCATCAGTTCAGCTACTAAACTTTTATCACCACAAGACCAAGAGTGTGAAAATCATTTTATGACGACTCACTCTCGTAATGAATTTGGTCGTTATGTGGTTCGACTTCCTTTTAAAATTCCTATAAACCAAATAGGAGATTCAAAGTTATCAGCTGTACGAATGCTAAATCATCTACAAAAGCGTTTTACATCTGATTCTGATTTCTATCAAGCTTATTCTTCCTTTCTAAAGGAGTATGAAGGTTTACATCACATGATTCGAATCTCAGATAATGAAATTGAACCAAAATCTGTCTTCTATTTACCTCATCATGGAGTGAAGCGGGAATCTAGCACCACTACCAAATTAAGAGTCGTTTTCAACGGCTCATGTCAAGTTACAGAAGGGATTCCTTTAAATGAAACATTGCACGCTGGTCCAAAACTCCAAGTCAATTTATTTGATATTTTAATCTGGCTGCGTCAATTTAAATATATCTTCAGTGCTGACATTGAAAAAATGTATCGTCAGATTCAAATTCATAAGGACGACCAACGATTCCAACGAATCCTTTGGAAAGAAGATGATCAGATTATCAAATATGAATTGACTACAGTCACCTATGGCTTAGTGTGTGCTCCTTATTTAGCTCTTCGAGCAGTTTTACAATTAATTAAAGATGAAGGCCACAACTTCCCACTTGCTTCTGAACTTTTAGTTAAAGGACGATATGTTGACGATGTATTTGGAGGAGCTGATACTATCGAAGAAGCTCAACTCAAGGCGAAGCAAACATATAATCTTTGTATGGCGGGCGGCTTCCCGTTAAGGAAATGGATTAGTAATGAACAAGCAATTTTAAAATTCATTGCTCCTAATTACAAAGTCGACACACAAAATATTCCAATTAAAGAACAAACTGTACTTGCACTTGGCTTATCATGGAATCCTGCAGTAGACATTTTTCAATTTAAGCTTAAGGATTCATCCATTACAAAGTTTACCAAACGTTCAATACTATCCAGGATAGCTCAGTTTTTTGACCCACTTGGTCTACTATCTCCAATATTTATTACAGCAAAAATCTTTATGCAAGAATTATGGGTCATCAAGACTGGTTGGGATGAACCACTGAACAAATCGCAAATTAAAACTTGGCAGAATTTCATCAATTCATTAGATGGATTAGATAAAATTGAAATACCTAGATGGATTGGTATGATGACTAATTCTATTACGGAGATACATGGATTCAGTGATGCATCTCAGCTCGCTATGGCAGCTTCCGTTTATATTAAGACATACAATTCGAATAAGACTCATGTCATTTTGTTATGTTCGAAGACGAAAGTTGCTCCAATCAAGAGAATAACAATCCCTCGATTAGAATTATCTGCAGCAACTTTATTAGCAAAACTTGTTGCTCATTGTCAGCAAGTCTTAAACCTACAAAACATTCCTTGCTACCTGTGGACAGATTCGGCTATTGTCCACGTTTGGCTTAATAATCATCCATCAAGGTGGAAGGAATTTGTCCACAATCGAGTTTGTTTGATTCAAGACTTAACTCCTCACGCAACATGGAAATTCGTACCGGGCACAATGAATCCAGCAGACTGTGCATCTCGGGGTGTATCTGCAGAAAATTTGAGTAATCATTCATTGTGGTGGAATGGGCCATTGTGGTTAATGAATGAATCTTCCTCTTGGCCTATCCTACCGACGACAAAGGATCCGAGAGTTGATATAGAAGAACGGAATAAGATATCTCCCAAAGTTGTTCATATTTGCATAAAAGATGAAATATGGAACCTTCAAGATCGATTTTCTACCATCACTAAACTTTTACGAGTAACAGCAACCTGTCAAAGAGCAATTAAACGCTTTAAAAACCAAGCGAAATCTCTCGTTACCTGTCCACTTTCTCCATCTGAAATCAGTGAAGCTAAATTGATGTGGATCAAGAAAATTCAAAACCACTTTTTCCATAAAGAGATTTCATGTTTACAAGCGAAAGACGATATTCCTAATTCAAGTCATTTGGTCAAGTTGACACCCTTCCTCGATCGTCAAGGTTTGATGCGAGTGGGTGGGAGATTGAAGCATTCATCATTACCTAATGACACTAAACATCCATATGTTTTACCAAAGAATGTACACTTTTCAAATCTAATAATTAATGAGGCTCACAATCGTACATTTCATGGTTCGACACAAGATACTCTTCTATATGTCAGGAATCAGTATTGGATTTTAGGTGGACGAGCTCCAGTTCGATCGTTCATCTTAAAATGTGTCAAGTGTACACGCTACCGACGAATCCAAGCGAATCAATTAATGGGACAGTTACCATACTCACGAGTGAATCCAAGTCGAGCTTTTTTGCATACAGGTATTGATTATGCAGGACCTTATGTTATTAAAACTTGGAAAGGAAGAAACCCGAAAACCTATAAAACTTGGGTTGCATTATTCGTTTGTCTCACAACATCTGCTATTCATTTAGAGGTAGTAACTGATTACTCATCAGAAGCATTTATCGCTGCATATAGACGCTTTGTTTCAAGAAGAGGAATCTGTTCAACATTATACAGTGACTGTGGAAGCAATTTTAAAGGAGCAGAAAAGGAGTTGAAAGATCTTTTCTCAACAAATAGTCAACAGCTCGGGAAAATGGCATCATTAATTGCAAATGATGGAACAACTTGGCAATTCAATCCTCCTGCTGCTCCTCATTTTGGAGGTAAATGGGAAGCAGCAGTGAAATCGATGAAACATCATTTAAGACGAGTTGCTGGACACGTCCAGCTGACATATGAAGAATTTTCCACATTGCTTGTCCAAATCGAAGCCGTTCTAAATTCAAGGCCTTTGATGCCACTCACCGACGATCCTGATGATCTGGATGTATTGACTCCTGGACATTTTTTGATTGGGCACTCTCTAACGATCATTCCAGAACCAAACTTAGAAGCAATTAAGGGTTCAAAACTTTCCAGATGGCAATATATAAGCCAACTATCTCAAAATTTTTGGACGAGATGGTCTCGTGAATATTTACAACGGTTTCACGCTATTTATAAATGGAGCAAGACAACTCCACCTCTCAAAATAGGAGACATTGTATTGATCATTGACGAAAGATATCCTCCTGGTAAATGGCCAATGGCGAGAATCACCCATGTACATCCTGGCAAAGACGGTTTAACTCGAGTTGTGACGCTGAACACTGGTTCAATGACAATTATTCGACCGATAACAAAACTCTGTCCACTCTTAAAAGCTTCAACACCTGAATTTTCGTCGCCAGAGCCGACGAAGGCGGGCGGAAATGTCTAAAATCGTAAAAAATAGAGTATAATTTAATATTTATATACTGTGAATAAATATATTTAAATCATAGTAGTCATAGGTAAATTTTTTGTGACCATCATAGAAGGCGATGGTTTAGAGAGGAAAAGTGTGTGAGGTACGAGTGAGTCTGCAGAGTGAGTCTCGCAGAAGCTGATCTTTGAGATAGTCGTGATTCTTCAATTAATTTTGTAATTTTGTATCATTAGTGGTTGTGCTTGGTGCCACCTGACGTTGTTTGTGCCGTGGTTTTGCAAATTGAATTCATCTCATTGAATTCATCTCTTTGGATTCCTTCTTAAGGATATTTGATTTGTTGTGTAAGTTATGTTTTTTAATCGCTAGAGACAGGACTCCGCTTTATTAATGTAATGTCTGGTTCAGTTGCGTGTAAGCCACATTGACCTGGGGAAGTTATTGAGAACTTCCACGAAATTCACCACGAATTTCTGCTGGCTTACACCCTGTACTGGTTCTTTTGTTTTTTAATAAGGACTGTGCTTGTCTCTGGCTTTGTCTGGCTCAGTGCGTGCAAGTCACACTTTATTGGGGAAGTTAAAGAGAACTTCCATGAAATTCAAAACGAATTTCTGCTGACTTGCATCCTGAACTGGTTCGTAATGCAGATCAAACCCGTTCTAGTCACATTTCGTTTGAGATGAGATTAATTACAGATCTCTGCGAAGTTCAACTAGCAACTTCTGCTGACAGAACGGTTTGATCTTTCTATTTTCCAATGAATATTCAAACCGAATCATTCATAAACACCTTCAAAATCAAGTGCGTTATCGGTCACATTTTACAAAGAAGATTCATGAAGAATCGTAGAGAAGTTCACGAAAGAACTTCTGATGGCCAAACCACTTGATTCATAATGTCTTGAACAGTTATTCAACCATTGTTTGAGATCATGAGCTTATCTTCGAATCTTTTCTAGGAATCACCTTGGAAGCAGTTAGCTGGTGATCCGAATCGGGTTCGACGTGCAGCCAGCCAGAAAATTCTAATAATTTTAGTTTATAATTCTAACTTTAAAAACAGTTTTACCTCACCAACCACAGAATCCTCAAGATCTAGAACAACGAGTAATCTCTAGTGCTGTAACTTTTCACACAGCAGTTTCAAGCTCAAAATGGGAGCTAATTTCGCGATATTCATCATTGACTCGCCTCCTACGAATAACTGCCATTCTTCGAAGAGCATTAAGTCGCATGCGGAAAGAAGTATCTCCCGAAATTTGCGACTTAGCACGAGTTCCTTTAACTCCTGGTGAATTGAATGAAGCTCTCCTCCGTTGGATTCGCTTAACACAAAATGAGAATTTCAAGATGGAAATTGCATCCCTTCAAGGAAAAAATGAACTACCACGTTCTAGCGCACTCTTTCGACTTCTAGCATTTATCGACGACAATAATTTACTAAGGGTAGGAGGTCGTTTGAAAAACTCATCGTTAAGTGCTAATGCGAAACAACCATATATTCTTCCAAAACATTCTGACTTAACTAAACTTATTATTCAAGATGCTCACTATAAAACTCTTCATGGATCAACTCAGGATACTTTAAACTACATCCGAAATACTTGTTGGATTCTAGGTGGTCGCTCTCCAGTTCGAAGCTTTTTTCTGAAATGCGTTACGTGTGCACGATTTCGTCAGTCACGGGCAAAACATATTATGGGGCAACTTCCACCGTCCAGAGTTAATGCTGCAAGAGCCTTCCTTCATTCTGGTGTTGATTACGCCGGCCCATTCATTATTAAAAGTTGGAGAGGGCGTGCTTCCAAGACTTATAAGTCCTGGGTTGCATTGTTTGTATGCCAGGCTACCTCAGCGATTCATCTTGAGCTTATTACCGATTATACCACCGATGCGTTTATAGCCGCTTACAAACGCTTTACATCTCGTCGTGGCATATGCGCCACCTTGAGTAGTGACTGCGGAACTAATTTTAAAGGAGCTAATCGGGAAATTCGACAGCTTTTTCAACAAAGCTCTTTATCAACAAGTAAAATTGCATGACTAATAGCAAATCATGGCACAAAATTGAATTTCAACCCACCAGCTTCACCCCACTTTGGCGGAAAATGGGAAGCTGGTGTGAAATCCATGAAGTATCACCTTAAGCGAGTTGTCGGGGAAAACAGGCTGACTTATGAAGAAATGACCACAATATTAGCTCAAATCGAAGCCATACTTAACTCCAGACCGCTATGTTCGTTGACTAATGATCCAGACGACTTGGATGTACTTACTCCAGGTCATTTCCTCATTGATCAATCACTCACACTTATTCCAGAACCAAACCTGGAAAATATCCAGTTCACCAAACTCTCTAGATGGCAACATCTCAGCCAAATTGTACAATGTTTTTGGAGAAAATGGTCAAGGGGATATTTACAAAACTTTCAGTCAGTCTACAAATGGAATAAGCCAGTTACTCCTATCACGGAAGGTGACCTGGTGTCGGGAGGTGACGATATCCTCCATCTAAATGGCCGTTGGGACGTGTGATCAAGGCGCAACCTGGTCCAGACAGTGTTGTACGGGTTGTTACTCTTAAAACGAGCACAGGGATTGTTGTTCGCCCAGTTGTTAAAGTATGTTTACTACCTTTGTCATCAGCAAATGATTCAATTTCGCCGGCTGACCCTGCGAAGGCCGGGGGGAAATGTTAAATGAAAGTAAACAAAACCTCACAATTGTTTCAAGTAGTTTCTGTACAGTCCCATAAGAAATTTTCCGCTCTTTTCTCATAAGAATTCGCATGAAAATTCTTATCTGGCGACATACAATGTTGCCCCCTTCCAATTTGCACTGGAGCTTGTGCATTCAGAAAAAGGTAGGTTTCCTAGGGATCATGAGTCAAACTGGCTGCTACTCATAATTTTCAAACCTTCAGAAGGTTTTCAGCCAGATGTGACTAAGAAAAAACCAAGAGTAAAATTAGTTTCTTTTTAGAAACATAGTGAACATAGTGAATTCTTTAATAAAAAGTGAAAAGTACAGTTCCTCAATACTAAAGCAAACCACCAGAAGCACCACAAAAAGACACCACCAAACTACTAGAGGCACCACCTTAAGAGGTAGTATACCAATAGACTTGCACGGTTTCCCGCCTTCACGACGTGCAAGGATACAGAAAGATTTAAAGACTTGCCCGGTGCCCCGCTTTATCGACGGGCAAGGATTCTCGATTATTGACTTGCACGGTTCCTCTCCTTAACCGACGTGCAACGGTTCTTTTTCTCATTGACTTGCACGGTTCTCTTTATTTATCGACGTGCAAGGATTCTGCCATCATTGACTTGCACGGTTCTTTGTATTTATCGACGTGCAGTCAATGTTACGCTAAACCCCTAGACGTTCTGATTCAATCGAGAATCAGGACGGAACGACGGTTATAATTTTTCAGATGATCCTTTCTCAAGGATCCCCGCTTTTCTAACAATATGTAATAAGTTGGAATCTTTTTTCCTTATCATTTTTAATTAAATTCTGAATTTACAGATCTTCTGTCTGATATTTAGCGAAATTTTGAATATCTAGTGGGAAAGTTTTAGTAGAATCAAAAGACTCGATTTTCAGATCATCCAATCTAGATAAAGTATCAGCAACCACATTCGATTTACTTTGAATATGCAAAATATTATTTGTGAACTGTGATATGAAACTTAAGTGTCTCGCTTGCCGAGCACAGCGATCAGTTTTTGTCCATAATGCTGTCGTTAAGGGTTTGTGGTCTGTAAAAACAATGAACTTTCTACCTTCTAACCAATGTCTAAATTGATTCATAGACAGCTAAAAGATCTCTATCGAAAGCCAAATATTTTTGTTGTCCTTCGTTTAATTTTTTTGAAAAGAAGGCTAATGGTTGATAAGTTCTATCAACGTACTAATGGAGGACTGCTCCAATTGCTGTATTTGATGCATCTGTTGTGAGACTGTAATTACCTTCAGGAACAGGATGCACCAAAAAAACAGTTTCGGCTAACATTTGCTTCACTTTATTAAATGTAGTAGAAAGACTATCAGTCCAAATAAAATCTTTAGGCTTTTTAATCGAGCTAACAATCATGGAAGTAAAAATATGATGTTGGATTGAATGCTTAATTTCAGCAGTAAAATTTGAATTAGAAGTTATTTCTGGAAATTGTTTCAAAAGTTGTGAAAATTTATTGGTCAGCACAGAAATTTTTGTTGAAGGAGTAATAGGTGAAGAGCATATCCCAAAAACCTTTAACTGCGTTTTCGTATCAATAAGTCGTTTATTACGAAGATCTACAAGTATCCCAAATTTCGCAAGAAAATCTGCCCCAATAATAGGTTTATCTACTATTAGAAAAGGTTTATAGGTAAAAAGAAAAGGAAAATCCCTACGTAAATTAAGAGAAACAGTTAGTAACTTATTGCCGAAAACTTTAATAGGGGATCCATTAGCTGCCGTAAGGTTTATTGCTGATGTACTCTTGCAGTCTGGGAAAAAACGGCGAGGTAAAGCAGAAATATCTGCCTCAGTATCGATAAGAAAACGAAATTTTGTCAATGGATCTGTAACAACAAGGCGACGCGTCAAAAGGAAACTAGCATCTGTCGCTTTGATGCTAGTTCTTAATTGTTTAAATCATTTGATTTTTCCTTATAATTACAGGGAAGTAAACATTTAGTGGCTTTATTACCGAAGTTTGCATGATACCAGCACTTACCATTTAATTTTCTGTTTGGTGTTGAAGACCTCGACCTAGAGTTCGAGCGGTAACGCAATCGGCTATGTGGGTAATCATTAAATGGTCGAAAGATTTCTTGCAAATCGGAAACATCCTTAAATCTTTCATCTCAAGTGAAAGAAAGGCAACGGCACTAGCTATTTCTATTTGAGCGTTTGTTGTTTGAGAAGTATTAACAGCATAAACTTCTCGCGGTTGAATAACTTCCCAAACATCATCTGCAATTTTTATTAAAGCATTTATATCTTCTTTACCTGAAGAAGTAGCCGCAATTTTGATTGCTTCAGGCAATTTTCTCATCCAAAGTTTCTTAAGGAGATTAGTATTAATAATGTTAGAAGGACCCATTGATGTCTGCATATCACGGTAAAAAGAGGAAGGCTTCCGATCACCAATCTCGGATGGCAATAATAATTGCTCTAATCGTTTTTCCTCACTAATTGTGGGTCTAGAGGTGAGAGCATCTTTTAATTTTTCATATTTATTATTAATAGGTGGATTTCTTATTAAATCCACGACACATCCAATTATATCTTGTGGTAGTATTGCAACCACGTGTTGAAATTTGCTTTGATCGCTACTCATCCTATTAATTTGAAAAATATTTCCCGCCTGGAAAAACCAAGCTTCAGGCATGGATGACCAGAAGGTTGGGAGTTTATGAAATGTAGCACTACCGATCTGAGGCTCAGAATCACCAGTTGATCGTAAAACACCCCCATTACCTGAGGCACCAGTATTTTCAGGTAAATTCATAATGAAAATTTGAATTATTTTCCGATGTTAATTTAGTATGATATATAACAATTTAATAAATAATAAGATATATGATAATTTAATAAGATGAAATAGTGCGAAAACAGATGAAATATCTTTGTTTAATAATAATGCTCCGTTTAATGAAAGAAGAAAAAGTAGGGACTTACTTTACAAAAAGGCAGATAGAACTTCCTAATTTCTTTCCTTGATGTTTTCTTCTTCTTCTTCTTCTTCTTCTCTTTCTTAAATTGTCTTCAGGATGTCTTGATGTGTTCTATGTTCTTAATGTGTGTTCTTTATATTTTAATCCATTATATATAACACAACTCCTTCATATTTAAATGTTTATTTTCAATTTATTATTTAAATGCACTCTCTTAATTAAATTCAATGAATTTCCACTTGAAATGGAAAAATAGTAATTAATTTTAATTATTTTCATCTAATTTCATTTAATTCACAATGGATGTCACAGAAATCCGATGGTTTAGTTTGTTGAAATTAATTTTTTTTAAATCCTCAGTAATTGATTTAAAGTTGGTTTTCTTCGATTTAAAATTTAAATTAATTTTATATTTGTATTATTTTAAATGTTTAAAGAAAATAGTATTGATTTATTTTTAAGAATTTAATTTTCTTTCAATAGTTCAACTTAATTCACGAAAACTATTTCATTATTTCTGTCACAAAATTATTTATTATTATTATTTTTTATTATTGTAATATATTTGAAAATGGTTCATTTTTTTTTATCCACATATATTTTCTTTTTGTTATTAATATATATATATATATATATATCGATATATATGATATAATATTTTCATTAAGTATTTGTTTGTTAATTTATTTATAATATTTTATTTTATTTTCACTCATGATCAATTTTTAAATTTAAATTTATTTGTCTTCACATTTCAATTCATATTAATTTTATGAAATTAAATCAATTTCAATTCATATCATTTCTGTCACGTTATTTTATTTAAATTATATTTAAACTGTATTTATATAAATTCACAACATGAAATATGATTTTAATTATAATTTAATTATGATTTTATTTCGTTAAATTCTATTCACTTTCACAAAAGTTTTATATTTTTATATTTTATTTCATTTTTCATTTATTAATTTTTCACCTATATTTTATTTTAATTGTTTTTCTATTTATTTAGTTTTGCACTTATTTCTTTTTTTTTATAATTAATTATTTAGTTTTTAACTTATTTAGAGAAGTTTCTCCAGTCGAAGTCACCAATATAGTTATCACTAATTATTAATATAATAAATAACAATAACTATTTATAATTTATTATTTTTTAAAAAGTTTAATGTTATTAAAATAATAATCACAAATATATAATCTTGTTATATTTAACATTAATTGTTTAATTATTTAAAAAGATGTCTTCTCTTTATGAGCTCAACTAATTCACTAACTAACAATAATAAATTTCATTGTAACTTAACAAAACTAGGTTACTTAAATCTAAATAAAATTAAAAACTGTGAGCTAAGTTTTACTTAGAAATAATACAGTAATTATTTACAGTAATTATTACAGTAATAATAAAAATAAAAGGTAAGTACCTACAATATTCTTGATAGGCTAGGTAGAGCAAAATACTTTTCAACCCTCGATCTTACAAGTTCTTTTCATCCATTGCACCCTAATTCTAGACCCTTAACAGCTTTTTCAACGAGTAATGGACATTATCAATTTAAACGTTTGCCGTTTGGTTTAAAAATTTCTACAAATAGTTTTCAGGGAATGCTATCAATAGCATTAGCTGGTTTAGACTCTGAAGCATTTTTATATGTGGATGATATTATCATCTTTGGTTGTAGTTTACAACACCATAATTTGAGTTTAATTAAAACATTTGAGAGACTTCGGAAATATAATCTCAAACTGAATCCACAAAAATGCAACTTTTTACGAACAGAAGTCACTTATTTATGACATCTGATAACCCAAGATGGAATCAGAACAGATCCCAAAAAATATGACACAGTACTAAATTATCCACAACCTTCAACAGCGGAAGAAGCAAAGAGATTCATAGCTTTCTGTAACTATTACAGACGTTTCATTTAAAACGCTATAGTAATGCAGATAAAAGCGTTTCTGAAACTGACGAAGAAAGTACAGGAGAGCAGAGTGGAAGCGTAATTGTCTCTTAAATCGAGAACGATTTACTTGTCAGGATGGCCAAGTTGTTAAGGATGAAGGAAAGGTATTCTCAACTATTTTATTAGTTTTGAAAGGTTTTGTGTGAGACTGTAAAGAGTGAGTTTTCTTACATTGGAATTGTTGGTCACTGTAATGATCCCCAAGAGGCGAGAGTACTGATAGGTTGGTGAAGCGAGAGTGAGTTGTGTGCGTGACGTCTTTGGGGGCGGAAAATGGTGAGTTCGCTGTTTAAATTTTGATTGTGTAATAAAATAGGAATGGGTTGTCTAGTGTGTAAGGACGCTGGTTCGAGATCTGTAATGCCACACCCCTTTCGGCTGTATCATTGGCGAGCCTCATTGAACTAACTATATCTTTGGCAGCTTTATATTCCAGGTCATCTGACCACGATTCTACGTTGCTCTGCAAGAAGGTGGTCGGGAGGTTCAAAATTTCAAAAAGTCGCATCGTGTTGCTCGTAACAAAATGATGTAACTCTTTCTCACTGATAAGGTTCATGTCGGTTGATGACAACGTCACTCACTTAGGTGTATGTTCTAATCCATCATTCTGGAGAGCAGATACCATTTTCTGTTTTATTTCAGGATGCAATTCGTCGTCAAAGAACCCAAGTGCCACCACTTTTCATGGCCACTTTAGCCACATTTTTGTCAACACGCTGGTATTCCTTCAGGTCTTTTAGCATTTGCAAGTCATTTTTAGGTGCAAAACACGCAGAAGAGCAGCTGAACCAGAACTTTACGTAAATCGTGACTACGAAAGCACACACTTTCTGTAAGTTGCCTTCTTCTTTCTTCTTTAGTTTGAACTGTTGTGCAAATAACATTATTTTCAAGCAGTAAATTGCTTTCGCCATCCACCGAGCACGGTGAAGCCCAGCTGGAGCTTTGAAGGAAATTCCCTTTGAAGGCACACCCCCCAAGTAGACATAAGTCAGATCTAACAATTCTTTATATTCATCGCGTGGCTGGAATTTGTTCAGTTGGTCTTGAGCAAAAGCCATGATATCAGAGGCTTTGTCTTATGCACTGGATGGTGCACGATCATACTTGGTTTGGCCAATCTGAGACCAAGCTGCTTTAAATCTTTTAATCAGAAGTATTTCCGGTCCACTTGATGGCCCAAGAGCTTGACTCACTACTGCCTCTAACATAATTTCCATGATGTGATGGCGGCAAGCTAAACAAAGCATGTCCTTTTGCATTTTCTGTTCCAGTAAAATGCAGGCTCCAGTTCTTAACCCTGTCTTAACCGCAGTGGTATCAAAGCAAAGGCATTTTATTTTTTGTTCTACGTTCCACGATATAACAGTTTCGTAGACACCTGAAGCACAAGCCTCCCCAGTGCCTCGATCAAGCTTTGGCACTGCTAGGAGTTGATCACCACCCTGACCTGAAACCAAAATCGATAGACGATCTACAGTCTGGTGTCCCGTAATGTCTTGTTTTAATTTCCCATCCCAGTGCACAGTCAGTGGAACCTCAGGCTTAAATACTTCTTTCAAGTCTGATGCTGCAGCTTTACGATGTTTCACTCGCAGCCGTTGAATAGATGCATAATTCACGCTGTACTCTAAAGGATCTTTTCCCAAACTTTTCAGAGTTTTTGTTAACACAACAGCAGCTTTTCTATGTTACAACTTAGCGGCATCTAGACTTGTAGCCAAATCAGCAGAAACTAATTTTTTTCTAGCTCTTTTGGGCGGTAATTTTTCAGTATGTTGCTGTGTTTCTGAATTAATTGTGTTTGAAATATCGTCAGAAGTCGTATTCAAACTCGCACTGCTATCGCTTGTCGACGAAGAAAGTGGAAATTTTGCTGTTAGGGCCTGCAGTGCAGCTGATTCCTTTGCCTTCAGTTGCGGAGCCCTGGCTTACTTTTTTTTCTTTTCAGCTTCTTTCTTGACACTGGCCTTATCTATAGAACCAATTTGGCCACGACGGTTTCCTCGTTGATTCAGCAAAATTCGTCGGTCCTCTTCATTTTTAATTAGTTTCAATGCATCTGCATGAGCAATGTCAAAGAAATTAGACAAACTATCGTTCCAACTTTTTTCTCTAGCAATCACAGTTGCAGAGCGTTTTGCTTTGTTTTCTTTATTTTTTTCAGCTTTTGCCACTCAGTAAAATACTTTTGAATCTTGGAGATCACGTGCTGCTTCCACTTGGTTGGAGTTCCGGCCTTTTCCCACACCCTCAAAACCTCTTCAGGAGTAGAAATAGCAAAAACTTTGACACATTTCTTCATTTCTAATTTATAATGCCAAAAACGACATAGCACCTCCTGAATGGATGGTAACCTTGACTGATTTAATGATGACGAAGGCTGGCCTATCAGCCACACATTGGTTTTTATTCTAGTCAACAATGACGACGCCATGGTGATACTTGTTTGCAAACAGCACAATTTAACGTGACTCCCCGACAACAGTCAAATGCGAACTAAAAACGGTAATGCCCACGAGGGGCAGAGTCACCGCCGAGGGACGAAAAGAGTATATTGAGTACGAAGGGACTCCACGGCAATTAAAATACGATCTAGAACTAAAACGAATACAAAACAGTGACTTTTTTGGACACATATTTGATCGCTGCCTACTTGTTTTTATCCAAAACTTCACCAAGCTGTAGCGACCCCTAAAATTCATTTAAAAAAATAATTATAAAAAATTGTATGTGTAAATCAGGGTAGTAGAACCTACTGGCGGGATGAGCCAATGACTTTTTGGAAGTCAATTTTTAAGCAACACCCTAATTCATGTGTATGTTCGTATGTTATATAATATATGGACATATGTTTCATCATGTCCGCTGGAATTTCATTCTTTGTATTATCCTTTTTATACTTTCATATATTTGAGGTATCCTTCTTATTATTTCTTGGGATTTCTCATTAATATACGGTTCCCTGACGTTAATAAGTCCCCAATTTTAATTTTATTTCTGCTAGTCGAATTCCGGGTCGAAAGGGTGCAGGTCTTAGCGATAAATCTTCTCGAGCAGCTAAATCTGTAAGACATAGTTTGGTGTAAACGCTGCATAATATACGTCTAGATGAAAACCAAATTGCCTTTTCTGTCCAGACAAGCCACATTTTTTAATTTGTATTGGAAAAAATAATCGAATAATCTTAAGTTGATTAAAATAATTTCCACCCACCTAATGACATAAAAGTAATTTTAATATATCGTCTGATTCAGAAATAAGACACGTCTCGGTTGTACTGTGGCTTCTTGGCAACTACCCCTTTATTAGTCCAGGAAGTGAATAGTGTGAAAATGGAATAGATTCAACATTAACAATACCCTAAACTATTACTACTACAGTGGAATAGATTTCGCATTAATAAAGTACTACATTATTATTATTATTAATTTATATTAGGGATTCGATACATCACAGTAATACATCTCTTTCCCAGATACGCAGGTGAAGTTTGACGTTTTCGTGTTCGAGGTGGGCATAACGGGATGAAAAATTAAACCAATTTTGGAATCAATCTCTAATTCCCACTCGAAAACTACATATGATAGGTGTATACAATATACCTTTTGTACACCACTTGATGTAGGAATGGGAAAAAGTGTGATTTTCAAATCACAGACGGAGTCGTCACTGTGGGACAAAACTTGCAGTGATTTCAGTAAGGTCATTTTCAGTGACTGTGATTCAAACATCAAAGTGTCAAATCACAGTTATTTTGGAACTTTGTTTTCCTTGAACAAAGGGGTCACAGGGGACACAGGGGTCAAAATCGCCGTACTTCACCCATTAGTACCGGATAAAATAATAAAATCAAAAATTCATCCATTTCAATTATTGACTCATTAAAAATTGTCTTAAAAATAATAAAAATCTATTTAGAGACGAGGCGAAGAAAAAAAATTTGTTTTTTGGTAAAAAATTTAAAAAACGGCATAAAACAGTGACAAGTTTCATTCGAAATCTGTCTGAAACAAACAAACTAAACGACGGTAACAATAATCAACCAGATTTTCCATTTTCACTTTCAATGCAGTCGTGAGGCTGAGCGTAATCAGTTGTCTATTGGATTCGTTGTGTTGCAGTGAAAATTTTAACAGGAACAATTGCTGAGATTTTGTCACTTAGATTCCGATTCAGCAGCCACAGTGACACTCCAGAACCTCAATTCACTGTGACATGAAATCTCTCCCATCTCTAACCGTTCGTTCATTTACACACATCTTACGCCAGCGAAAATGGTGACATTTTGACATTGACATTGCTATTAGGGTATTTATCGTACTTATTACATAATTATAATTCAATTCTACATAATCAAACAGAAACAAGGCTGATTCTCAGTAAATCAGTAAAGGCTGATTTTGACGTTTTTACGTCGACGAAGTAGTTCGGCTTGAAATTGGAATTAATCAGCTCAATCACCATCAGCTTGGAATTAAAAGTTTGAACGAATTGGTGGACGTGTTTTCAATTCACTTGCGACGCTGCAGTTTGTCGGGTGGAGTATTTTAAACCCAGTTATTATGGAGTGCTAATTCGGACTGCGTAAATGTATGGGATTTGATAATTCTGCTTTACTGAACTGACCAAATGAAGACGGCTAATGATATTCCGTATACAAAATTTAATTTTAAAATGATGTGGCAAAAGAACCCGGCTGTAGGCTACAAAGAATGGTGTTAGCGAGGGATCACATCTATGAATGGAATCGCGAAATCCAACTAGCCAAAATTCGATACCTTTCACAAACACAATCATAAGATGACATTTCTGTTTGACTTTCGTGCAATACGCCCTGTATGCAGTGGTTTGACAAACCATAAACTGGTTTTTTACGATATGTGAGTAAGGGCCCTAGAATCGCGCCATTTCCATCCGCGCTTTGACAATCGCAGAATTATTCGCGACGCCGGGGTAAAACAATAATTGTGAGTGTTTTTATGGTTTGAAAATATGTTTTAAAGTTATTATTTAAATATTTAATTAGTAAGTGTTTGTGTCACTTTACGGAAACATTAAAATAGAAAAATAAAGTGTTAATATGAAAACGTTTTTGATTCGTGAAAATGTTTTCCTGAAGGTGATACTATACACAAAATTTTCAAGCGTAAATTTAGTTAGTTTAGTTTCGTTTTAATTGTTTTAAATGTTTTCTGTTAAATTTTATTGTTGTTTTAGAAATGAATAAATGTATTTAATAATTAAATATAGTCTATAAATTTCATTATTAGCAGAAGGCCACTTTTGAAGGAGAGAATAACCGGTGAGCATCGTTGGATTTCGTTCATTTTTGGTACGTGGATATTTTAATCTGAAAGAGATAAATTATTTTAGAAGTAGACAACATCCATCAACGAGGGATTCTCTGTTTTTAGATTTTTATCTATTACTATTTTAATCGAATTTATTTATTTTATCTGTTTTTTGATATATTTTCCAATGGAAGTGCTGCATAAAGATTGATTTTACTCTTTTTATTCGAATTTTTAAAGTATATATTGAGTTTGAGTTATTATTATTGTGCTACTGAGTTTTCTCTTTTCATTCGAATTTTTAATAAAGTACTCATTAGTTTACTTCATAATGCCGCATCGTTGTTGTGTGCCTCATTGTTCTTCGAACTATGACAGTTCTATCGCGAAAGAGGGCTTAGTTTCAGCGTTTTTTTTTTTCCAAAAAACGAGTCTTCGTTATTCAATTCGTGGGTAAGGAGTATACCCCGTGATAACTGGAAGCCCACAAAATTATCCTATGTCTGCTCTAAACATTTTCGGGATTCTAAAATTCTGCTAGCCAATGAGGTTGGTCGTCCTCTGAAACGCATTCGTTTAACGGAAACTGCCGTTCCCTCACTTTTCCCAAACTGTCCATCTTACTTGTCGAAATCAGAACCATCAAGTTCACGCAAAGATCCCAATATTCGCCGAGAGAAAACTCTTGCGCATTATGAAGAAATCAATGAAGAGTTCTTCAGTAAAGACCGGATCACCAATTTTGAAAATTTTCCGAGACAATTTTAAGTCTCAATTTGAATTAAATGATTGGTTTATTAAAATACATGCGAATAGTGTTATTTTCTTCATTGTTGAAAAAGATCCAATTGAAATTTGCGAGTTCGTTGTTAGAATTTCGGTTTCGGAGGATCTATTTGTTAGGGATTTTATGAAAGATTCTGAATTGAGCGACCAAGATCTTTCATGGGTTCTGCCCAAATCCAAAAAACTTAGTCTTTGGTCGCAACTTGTTAATATTTTGAGCAGATATAAGCAATACCAAGAAATTCCTAAGCCAAGTCGCGAAATATGTTTCACGACTGCTTTGCACAAACTTGAGGCAGCTTCTCAGGTTGACGATGAATACGAACATTCAGGAAAGTTGGAAATATTGATTACCCAACTGAAACACTTTTTCTCTAAAAGAACCCGGTACGACTCTTCAATCATTATAATGTCTTTTGTGATATATTCGCATTCGAACTTCTGCGCAAATTCATGTTTCTCCCTTGCAAAAGACACCTTCAAAGTATTTCGTCGTCATTTAAAATAACACCTGATTTTAAAAATGAACTCAACGACGAACGGTATTCGGAGCACACTATTAAGTCACTTAGTAATGTAGAAAAAGTAGGCGCATTACTAATTGACGAAATTTATGTTGAACCATGCCTACAATTTGAGTCAACCTTTAAAGAGGTTACCACAAAAGTCATCAAAATTGTGCAAAAAATAGGTTTACAAGTTCTGGTTCTTGTTACTGATAATAGCAAAACGAATCAAAATATGTTCAAGGTATTTCAAAAAAATTCAGAGAATTATTTCCCCAATCCAGATTTCCCTGACCAAAAAGTCTTTTTGCCGTATGACACTGTACATTTATACAAAAACTTTCGCAATGATTGAATCAATTTAGATCCCCAACAACTTTTTTATAGTGATTTCAAGACCGGTGAAATTATAAAAGCTTCCTTTAAAGATATCTGCAATTTCTTTAACCGCGAAAGAAACCTGAGTGTTAGAAAGGCTTTCAAATTAAATTTAAAAACTGTTGACACCAGCAATCTCGATAGGCAAAAAGTTTGTTATGCAGACAATATATTTCATGATTCCACCATCGCAGCCTTGAAGTCCGAAGGTTGCTTCCAAACAGCTGATTTTTGCGAAATTATTCGCACTTGGTGAAACATAGTTAATTTGAAGCAACTTCACAAAGGCAGAGACAAAAGAAACGTTTACTTTAGCCCTATTTTCAATTTATCTGGCGCCCAGGTGGAATTTCTGATCAATTTTATAAATTGGCTTCACACCTGGAATCAGGCAGAAAATAATTTCAATACATTTTCTTCTGATATGTATCAATCTGCAGTTCTTACTACGTCCACTTTATTGGACTTAGTAAGTTACACCTTGATTAATTTGAAATTAAAGTACGTTTTGCTAGGAAAGTTTCAAACCGACGATTGGGAAGGAAGATCTCGCTTATATCAGTCTCTTTCTGGTTGCCGGTATGATGTTTCTTACACGGAACTCTTAGAATCGGAGAAAAAAATTCGAATTCACAATGTTTTTCTCCACAAAAGGCAAAATTTCCAAAGCCTTATCGCAGATTATGGCGAAAATAGAGTTCAAGATAATATTGACACCACAATTTTTAAGCCCATTTTTGATTCGTCGTATCTTGCGAGTGTTCAAATTGATGAATCTGCCCATATACATGCATGTGGATATGCCACATATGCAACCGAGCGAAAAATCAATTGCGCCAGATGTAAGCTCGAAGTTATGGGAGACAAAGGTATCCCCATAGATGATGAATACTTTGATGCAATGCAACGTGGTGGACTCCACATTCCAACAGCTAGTGTCAAAATTTTATTTCTCCATATGTGTGCTATTTTCCAGTACATTATTTCTAATATGTAATTCACCAAAAGTTTCTTAGGGACAACCAATCAGAAAGGTCTTTTAAGGGCTCTAGTCTTCGAGTCAATTCTTTCTGACAACTTTGATGTTGACTTGGATCGTAAATGCTCTTGCGGTTTAACCAACTTTGAAATTTTTAGTAAATTGTGCCACCACTGTGCAATATCTTGTTAAATAATTACACAAAATCAACTAACAATAGTTCTCTGTCCACTAAAACGCGGAAATTACAAAAATTTAACTGCTAATATACAGCACTTCATTTTACCTATGATTTTTTTTTTTTTTATTAGTTTTCTCATTTATTTATTTGTTAATTTGTTATATTTTTTTAACTATTCTTTTTTGTTACTTACCTATATTTTGTTATACATTCTTTTTTGTTATTTATTTATTTATTAATTTCTTATAATTTGTTACGCATTATTTTTTGTTATGTTTACTGTAAATTGTAAAATTTTAATATTATAATATCATAATGATTAGAAAAATCAATAAATTGTTCATTTGTACATAATTGGTAATTACTCATTTGTATAACTATTAAATTTGATTAACAGGAAGATATATAGTTTTTTGTTATTATTTTGTGTCAGTATGTATTTTAGTTGTCGACGATATTTTGTTAAATTGCTTAACATTAATTAAAGATATGATTTATGCAACAAAATGTTCTATTTATTTAAAATTTCCGCACACAAAATTTCGTATTACTTTGTCAGAATTTTACTTTTCTGTACATAAATAAACACTAATACTTATTTCTATATGAGTAAAATAAATATTAATACTTATTGCTATATGTTCATATATCATGGGTGGGACCTTCAGAAAACACATTCATTTAATGTATATAATAATTATTTATTCATAATATTATATTCAATTTAGCATGTACGAAGATTCAATCAATATTTTCTGTCTATTTACTGTCGATGAATAGCTTTTAATTTAATAATTCACTGATCGTCATTCAAGCACGCCTGTTAGTTTCTTTTATACACTCCATCTTTCCAGACTCTTCTTTTTATAGGCTCAGTTCGTTTATCCAGGTCTGCCAACTATTTTTCACTTTTATTTTTATTGAGCAACTTTTAATGAGCAATTTTTGATTAACCTCAACAGAATATATTCATTTTTGTATGTAATAAAATTCATAAAATGAATAAAAAAGAGATTTTTAAACTCCCGCAATGAAAATTTCATTTTTCGTTTGAAATTTCATGTTCTTCGATGTGGCAACCGGCCTTTTGATTCTAAGGGTGTGGTAGTAGAAAAGTCTGGTTCATGGCTTGCATTGCTACCACATCCAGGGGGTTTTGCTCTCATGAGGTGAAGTTGTAAATACGTGTTTAAAGATTTTTGTCAATTCGAAAATTTAGTGCGCTAATATGCAAATTTATTATGTATTTGCCTTCTGCAGCAAACAATTAATGTGTCCTGTTAGATTTAAACTCATACAAATGGTCAAAACTCAAAAAAGAAGAAATGTTACTCGTTGTACTACATGCCACCAAATAGCGGTATATCACCGCTCTAGTACGTAGTGCTCTATTACCACAGCATATTGGACTTTTAAAAACATGGAACATAGGTTATGTGGGTGAAGGCATGGTATATAATTACGTGTAAATATATGAAAGCAAAATAAATCAAGTATTGTTAAAGCTTTAATTGTGCAAATCATTAAAATAAATATTAAATACATAACAAAAGTGGTGACGAGGAAAAGGTATAATATTAATATAGTAATTACAAAAATGACGGAATCAGGAAACGCAATAAAGACGATTTTGGAGGCAATACAGCTGCAAGCAATAGTCCTAGAAAGATTACTAAAAAATAACACAGACAAAACGGGAATAGAGACCGATATACATACGAGAACAATAATTTTCGAGACATTTGATGAAGAAAAAGAGACTTTCAGACATACCAAAAAAACGAAATGGCTGAATGGCGTACACCTTTAGTAATTGTACCTAAGCCTGAGAACACAGTCAGAGTTTGTGCTGATTATAAAGTCACACTCAATACACAGTTACATGACAGCAGATCTATAAGAGAGGACATCTTCAATCAACTTAATTATGGAAGTATTTCTGTCTTTTGGATTTATACAAAGCTTATCTGTTTATAAAGCTTAACGAAGAAAGGGAGAAAATAGCGTAATATCAAGACCATGGAGGACGTATCTGGTGAAACAACTTTTTATGGGTATCAAAACAGCACCTAATATATTTCATAAGGTAATTGACCAAATATTGGGCGGATTAGAAGGTACTGTTGCTTATTTTGAAGATATTTCATATCAAGGAAATACACTCGAACAATGTGTAGAACGTTTGATAAAGTGTCTTGAACAGCTAAGAAAATATTATTTACATGTTAATGAAGGCAAGTGTAAATTCGTTGTAGCCTCCATTAAGTATTTAGGACATCAGATTAGTGCGAAAGGGCTTGCGAAAACACCAGATAAATTCCAAGCAGTGTTGAACGCATTACGACCAAATAATGCAAATGAAGTAAGGTCTTTCTGAGGATTAGCACTGTATTAAGCCAGATTTATACCAAACGCTTCATCTATGTTATACCCACTAAATCGACTTCTACAAAAGAATATACTATTCAAGTGGACACAAGCCTGTGAAGATTAATTTACGAAAATTCAAGCTGAAATTGAAAGTGAGAGAATATTAGTAACATACAATCCGGATCTTCCACTCATCGTAGCTACTGACGCTAGTCCACATACGCTTGCTGCGGTGGCATCGCATATCCGAAATGTAGAAGAGATGCCTATTAGTTTTGCATCGAAGCAACCACAGCCAATTAGATAGAGAAGCTACTGTTGTCTATTGGGCTTTAAAGAGATTTTATCACTATTTATACGGTCGGAAATTTACTCTTATCATTGACAACAAACCGTTGAAGCGAATATTTCATCCAGAAAAATCAATGCCGGTTATTTCCACGGACCGATTAATAACATACGCTCAATTTCCTAGTGGTTTTGATTACGAAATTAACTATAAATTTTCAAAACAGCATGGTTACGTTGATTATTTGTCAAGACATCCTCTGGAGCTGAACACTCAACTAGTAGATTATCGTGAAGAGTATCTCATCTGTCATCATGCATTATCCTGTTCTCTATGATCTAAGCACTCTACCAACAATGACAAATACAGCACCATTAACTGCTGAGCAAACTCGAAACGAAACAAATCGTGACTCTAAGCTCGGAATATTCAAGAAGCAACTTCACAACGAAGAAATTCGAAATCCAGAATATACGATTCTTACAGGCATTGCCATACACCTTATGCTACTGGCCTGGAATTGATAATGAAATTGAATGTTTGGTAAAAGCTTGTAAAAGCTCTGCTGAAATCAAGAAAGATCCGGGAAAAGCCCCCTTACACCAATGGCAAACACCAGAAAAACCATGGCAACAAATACATGCACATTATGCAGGACCCTTCAAAGATCAACATTTTTTAATTGTTATCTATGCTAAAACAGAATGGATAGAAATGTCCATGTCGGCGAAACCGCCAAAATCACGATCGACGATAAACGCCGATTTCGCAAGAAACGGATTGCCATGTATGCTTGTCAGTGACAATGGTACTTTATTCAAATCTCAAGAATTCACGGAATTTTAGCAAAAGAATGGCATTGAACAACGCTTCAATCCACCAAATTATCCAGCAACGAATGGGCTCGCAGAACGTGCTGTCCAAACGTTTATGCAAAAGCTCGAAGCGATGGCAGATGAATCTGGCAACATTAAGGAAAAATTAAATGCTACGCACCCGTCTTAATTAAACCAATAGGCATGTTGCCGTCTGTGCCTAAAATGGTACAAAAATATCGATGTCTTAACCCAGGAGATCGAGTACAAGATCGTAATTATTCGGGATTATGGAGGTTCGGCACTGTCGTAGAGCGATTGGGAAAGTTACGATATATTCTCGAATTGGATTATGGATATGTTATTCAGCGACACATAAATAAACTCCGAGAAACAGAAGTTGATATTACACCAGAAGTCTCTGGTGCACGACCGTGGTGGCTGCTTCCAGTTAATAATCCCAGCGAACAGCAAGTTGTTCCTCCTTCCACACCTCCCCGAGTGACCCAGGGCAAATAGAACTTCCTCCTATAAGTGGTTTAATAGATGCACCTGCTGCCGCTGCAACAAGGACGAATACGTTAAGCAAACATCCCGAAGCGCTGCTACCAATCAGCCAATGTATGATCCGGTACCAAAGCTAAGACGGTCACAACGGGAAAGACGTCCCGTAGAAATATTAAACTTGTAAAGTGTCGGTTTTGTATAGTTCTTCTTCATCAAGTGGTGGAGAGTATACTATACGCCACCAGATAGCGGTATACCACCGCTCTAGTACGTAGTGCTCTAGTTTTGTAGTTTCTGTATAAGAGAAAATAGAAGAGTTGCGAGAAAATTATTCGCACAAGCACTTCCCACCATACTGATTTTTACTGAACAAACTTGGTTCAGTAAACATCTGAAAACTGTCAAATCCACGTATATGATATGCGAGTCGCATAATGCGACAATTGTTAGTTTGATTTTAAATTTGTTTATTTAGAGGTATTTTGTTACACTATAAGTAAATTAATTATAAGTAACAAATAAATTATTTTTTGAACATTTTTTTAAATATATTATTATTAGTTTATATATCATGTCACTAATTGTTATGTTTACTGAATGTTACTTACTTTTACAGATGGGGGGGCTTTCACGTCACAGTGTTTGTATCACCGTGATTTGAGCTTTCGGAATGTCACGGTGACTTTTTAAACGGATTCTAGGTGACAAAATCACAGGGAGTGTTTTTGTTGAAATTTTCAAAAACCGCATGCACCTAACAAAACAACTGCTTACACTCAGCCTCGTGAGTGGAAGTGTACTGAATCTTAAAATTGAAATTTCCATACATTTGATTATTGTTACCTTCAATTCAACCATCGTTTCGTTGTAGCACACACACACACCCAACACCTGTGAATAATAGCATGTGTTCAACCGAACTCACGCTCTCTTCTCACATAAACCATGCATCATGGTGATTGCAGGTTGAGAGTGAGACACGCCACGATTCCGGTGATCAAACGATTCCGGTGATCAAACGATTCTGGTGATCGAAACGATTACGGTGATGGGTGTGATTTTTCTAATTTTTGCTGGAAAACCAAAATTTCCTGTTCTTCCTACGTGCTTATGGGTTTATATTGTACCTGAGACAATTTTAATTTTTTTAAATTTTATATCTATATTATTGGTGTTACTATTTCTAAGGGAGGACAGCTTCTCAATGAACGAACGACCAGGGTAGGTGAAAAACTTTCGAAAATCACGGGGATTTATCACTGTGAATTTTGAATCACAAACACTGCTCCGGCTGCGATTGGAAAATCACTCTTCTCCCCAACTCTACTTACTTTCTGTTCCCGTACTCTTATCAGTTTTCCGCTCACACTGTGACAGTTACGCTCTTGTGAGCGAAATTCAAGAGTTTACTGATTTTTACCGAAAAAGTACGGGAACAGAAATTTAGCAAACGAACTCTCGGGCTCCACATCAAGATAGGGATTTCTGGTCGACTGGCTACTCCTCTATTCAACTCACCTTAACCGGGCCATTCGCGATTCAACTTGCTGGTCATCGTGGCTGAAGTTGACAGTCGGTTGCACCGTGTGTGGGCATCTTGGTCAATCATTTTGATAGCTGAATGCTGTGCTGAACCCAACGAAGAAGTAAAGGAGGAAACGAAAATGTACACATGTACATTGTCCGTAAGTGAAGCAAAATACCTTCCTCGGCCGTTCTGCTCTCCTCCCTCGATTAGTCTAAATTTGACAATGGTTTGGGATCTATAGTGTCAAAGTCGAAAGTTGTTTGGGACATATAGTGTCAAACTTGTTTACATAAAATTTATAATACGAAGGTTCTCGACAGTTGCGTCGTGATACTTTTACAAAAATTATAAGTTTAAGAGTAGAAATTAACGGGACTTTAAGTGAAATAGATTTTAAATTTATTAATGATGTAATACATCATTGTTATATTTTCTATAAAATATCTTATTTTCATCGCGGGAGTTTTAAATATACAAATATTTTCTTGTAAAAATCACTTTTTTATTATTTTATAAATTTTATTATATGCAAAAATGATTACACTTGCATAGAAATAAGTATTAAAATAGACTTATATACAGAAAAGTGAAAAAAATTAACTTATCTAGTATAATGAATTCATATATACAAAAATTTAATAAGAAAATTACGTTATCAACAAATTAACAACAACCAAAATAAAAGCAACCAAAATATACAAAATATAAAACACTAAAACGGGAAATTAACAAAAATAATAAAATAAATAAAAATTACAAGGTATAAAAATAAAATTTGAACAAATTTTGTACTTGAAAAAATTGAGTATAAGCACACTTCTTAATATTTTCCAAGTTTTCTTTATTATTACAAATTTAAATTTTTGCAAATTATTTTTGACTATTTACATTTATAAACATTTTGTACAAATTGTTACATATTTTCACAATTTCAAAATATAAACATTTTTTCTTATTAGCAATTTACATATTGTTATAATTTATTTATTTTCAAAAACTTCACAATAAATTATTATGTAATTATTTATTATTATGTGGTTTTTAATAATAATAATCTTTCACTGTTTTATTATCACAAACACTAAATGTAATAAATTTTCACGTTTGTTTACCGCCAAACGACAAATGTGTAAATCAATACCACTGACAAAATTCGATTTTATGCGCGTTTGGCAAATTTTCCAAAATTAAATTTATCCTACATCAATAAGAAAACTTTAATAATAATACTTATTATAAATTTTATATAAAAGAAACATTTTTAACACTTTACTTACACTAAATTCGCGGACAAAACAACAAACGCGATAAATTTCCCTTATTTCACAACGGGAAATATCGAGAAACGTAGGACTAAATGCACACACAAACAAAATGTAGTTCATGGCTTGTCAAACCACTACATCCAGGGGGTTCTGATAAGTTGCCTCACTTTTGATATTTGTTTGTGTTTTCTTATTTACTTCTTCGTAGGCTGAACCGAAATCAGAAATTTTTGATTTTCGGTGGGTGGAGTCAACGGTTGGCCAGCATGTTAAACCGTGTGTGGGTATGTTGACGAGCTTGCTGTCACATTAAGTTCGAACAATTAGAATTTGAATTATAATTTATTCGATGCGGGTGATGACCACATGCGTGTAGGCCCAAATATTGGGAAGAAAACAACAACAATGGAATTAATAAAATTAACAAGTAAAAACTAAGTTCTTAAAGAAAATGTAATCACTTATAAAAGGTTGTATAAATTTTCAGCTCATAACAATAGAACGATTAGAAATAGAAAGAAAAATTGAATCAAAATAAAAGTCAAAAAACAGTGACGATTCCATCTCATGTTTGAAATTTTTTCACATTCACATTTTATTTCAAGAGAGACGCTTGACGAGTAAAGACGTAAAAGTAAAGCAGTACCTAGAACTGAAAATATTTTTGCCAGTTATCTTTTCAAAAATCCCAAAATTGGTAAAACAGAAAAATTTAAAAATTTAAATTGAAGTAATTGTTACGTTTTTCGTTCTAACGGAAGTGCTGGTTACCTAGAAAACAATCGGTTGTGAGGGCTTCGCAGAACTAACCGACCACAGTTTGGGAATCATTGAGGTGCTATATTTAAATAACCATATGGTCAATATACCTGCCAGAACAGAAAACGAACGCTTTCTGCTTGATGCATATAATAGACAGAAAAGTGAGGGTGATAGACTACAACGTGTGGTCCATGAAATGCAAAGCCAAATTCATGTGCTCAAAGAGCAAATCAAAAACTCGAGTAAAAATGGGGAAATTAAATAACCTCAATGCTCGTCCAAAAGAGGTCGAACAGAAGATACCGAATTCTGTACAGACGAAGAGAATTCGGCCAAAGAAACTGAGTGGATCAGGGTGAAATCCAGAAAGAAAAAAAATTCAAATAACCAACCACTTATCAACCAGAAACCACTGAGGGAAGATGCGAAATCACAGAAGAACCAAAAAATCCCCCCTCCACCCCAATAGTAGTGGAAGGAGTGAAAGACTACCAGCTGTTTAACGATTTCGTACGCAGTCAAACTTCCGAGGCATTTACTGCCAAGATGCTCAGCGGTGACAGCATCAAGGTAAACACCTACAACGAAGCCTCGTATAAAATACTTACCAAGGCACTGTCAGAATTAAATACGCCGTGGCATTCCTATGAAAACAAGCAATCCAGACTGATTAGAGTCATGGCCAAAAACCTACACAGCTCACGCAAACCAGAAGGATAGTTGAAAACCCTGTAAACAAAGGCTTCAAGGCATTAGATGCAGTTAATAAACTGAGTTGGAAAACCAAGGAACCATGAAATATGTGCATGCTGACTTTCGACAACGGAGAAGACACTAAACCCGTATATGAGATAAAGCACATCCTGGGATGCAAAGTAGATATTCAACCCATCAAATTTACCAAACTGATACCACAATGCAAAAAATGTCAGTCATATGGACACACACAAAGATATAGCTCCAGGGAACCAAGGTGTGTTAAGTGCACAGGCAAGCACCTTTCCAAAGACTGCACCAAACGAGCAGAGGATAAACCGAAATGTGTTCACTGCGGAAAAGATCATCCAACGAACTTCAGAGGATGCATAGTAGCTAACGAAATAAAAGGCCTTAAAAACAAATGTCTAAAAAAGACTACAAATACTGACCAACGTGAATCGCAAAACAGAATGGGTTAAACAGAGAATGCGAGAAATACAGAAAATCCCTTTCTAACTCAAGAATTGACTCAAACCAACATCAGGCCCAAAAACCAAAAACCATCAATAAGTCCAAATGACGATGTATCGGAAAAACTGGATAAGATACTTGGATATATGAGCACCCTTGAAAAGAGGCTAACTAGGCTTGGAAACAGCACAAACAAGGTCGCTGCTATGAAGCAAAAATGATTAAGCTATTAAAAATAATGGATTGGAACACTAATGGCCTACCTCAACACCAAAAAGAATTACAGGTAGTGCTTGACATAGAAAACGTAGATATTTGTTTGATTTCCAAACCACATTTTACAAAGCAATATTACGTAAACTTTAGAGGACTATCAAATCTACAATGCGCTCCATCCAGACACCAAAGCCCGAGGAGGTAGTGCAATTATAATTAAACAAAATCTAAGACATTACGAAATTAGTAAAATCGAAAATGAAACATTTCAAGTAGTAACTCTATGTGTGAAAACAAAACGATATCCAATAACAATATTGTGGCAACTCAATATATGGGATCATGAAGGGAACAGAAAATGTGCTCGGGATAGCTCAGTGGTTAGAGCACCCGCCCGGCAAGCGGAAGGTCCGTGGTTCGATTCCCGGTCACGAGCATTACACATTTTTCTCCTTTCATGATCACCATAATATCAACAATATATTGCCCACCAAGACACCAATTAAAGTAAGACGACTACATAAGAGTACTGAACCAGTTAGGAAGCAGATTTATAATAGGAGGAAACTTCAACGCAAAAACCACCTATTGGGGATCTCGGCTAACAACAACCAAAGGACGAGAGTTGTTAAACGCAGCAAAGGAAACGAAATGTGAGTTTATTTCTACCGGTAAACCTACTTATTGACCATCCGACCATTCTAAAATTCCAGATCTGCTAGACTTTTTTATATATAAAAACATATCGGAAAATTATCTAGACAATAAGGAAAGTCAGGACATGGGCTCCGACCACTCTCCAATAATTCTAATGGTAGGAGAAAAAGTCATAAAAAAAACAAACCAACCTAGTTTAGCCAACAAAAACACTGACTGGGAAAGCTTCAAGGCAGACCTCAGTAATAGAATTAATCTAAAAGTACCGCTCAAATGTCCAGAACAGCTTCTGCTTCCAGAACAGATATTCAGCAATCTGCTTGGATAAATACACCGAAAATGTCAAGATTTGTTAGAGGATATATATATCCAGCGGATTTTATAGACATGATTCACAAAAAGAGAAAACAGAGAAAAAAATGGCATCAAACAAGTTCTCCACATGACAAAAGACTTTTAAATAATCTAGCGATGACTTTGAGAAGTAAAATAATAAGCTTCAACAACTCCAACATAAATTGTTACCTACAGAGATTAACTTCTGATAGTAATACGGACTACGCACTATGGAAGGCAACTAAGAAAATTAAAAGACCTACTCTGCAAGTTCCTCCAATCAAAACTGAATGTGGGAATTGGACATTAAACAACGAGCAAACAGACAAAACTTTTGCATATCATCTGCAAAGCATCTTTCAGACCACAGAACTACAAGTCAGCAACAACTCATTCACCCTAGTTGGTCCTCCTGACGCAGAAGATATACGTTTAGTAACGCCGAAAGAAGTTCTTAGAGAAATCAAATTAAACATAAGTGCAAAAAAGTCACCTGGATTCGATGTTATTAATGGAGAAATCTTAAAACATCTCCCGAAAAAAGCTATAGTAAAGCTAGCAAATATTATAAACGTCACCTTTAGATTAATATATGTACCCGACCTGTGGAAGATGGCCGAAGTTATTATGATCGCCAAGCCTGGAAAAACGCCTCACGAAGCTGCCTCGTACAGACCAATATCTTTGCTGCCTATAATGTCAAAATTACTCGAGAAAATATTTTTAAAACGACTGGAGTGTATAATCAGCAGAAACAAACTAATACCTAGCCACCAGTTTGGGTTCAGGAAAATCACTCTACTATTGATCAAGTCCACAGAATAACAAATGTTATAGAAAATGCAATAGAAGGGAAAAATGTATGTTCTGCCATATTTCTAGACGTAGCCCAGGCCTTCGACAAGGTTTGGCATGACGGTCCTATCTTCAAGCTAAGGAGACTGTTACCTAAACAATTTGCAGATATCCTTGCGTCATACTTGAAACACAGAACATTTAGAATAAGACAACAAGATGCTTACTCTGATATAAAAGAACTTAAGGCTGGGCTACCACAAGGAAGTGTGTTTGGTCCTATTCTAAACCTGCTTTATACCTTTGACATGCCACAATTACAAGACACTACAATCGCTACATTCGCAGATGGCACTGCCATATTGGCGGTAAATAATACGCACCAAGGAGCAACAGAAAAACTACAAAAAGCAGTTAACCAAATTCACAACTGGACAACTAAATGGCGGCTAAAGCTAAACGAAACAAAGGTAGTGCATATTAACTTTTCAAATAAAAACCCAAAAACATATTCAGCTTATTTAAATAATCGAGAAGTTCCACATGCCAATGTAGCAAAATATCTAGGTATGACCCTAGATGCTAAGCTTCGCTCGAAAGCACATGTTAAAAAAAAAGGAGACACTAGGTCTACGATACCATAAAATAAACTGGATGATAGGTAGGAACTCGATCTTGTCTATATCAAACATGTTAATGGTATACAAGCAAGTACTGAAGCCTATATGGACATATGGTATTCAAGTCTGGGGGTGTACCAAACAGAGCAACATCAAAATCATCCAACGATTCCAAAACAAAGTGTTGAGAAATATCGTCAGTGCTCCATGGTACGTCAGAAATTGTGACTTACACAGAGACCTGGGAAAAGATACAGTAGAAAACACCATCAAAAAATTCGCGGAACCTCATGATCAGAGATTTCGCAAGCATGTTAATGCGGAGGCAATCCAGGTCCTTGACAACTCAAACCAAAGGAGGCTTAAGAGAACCAAGCCTTTAGAATTAGTGCCCAAACGCTATATGCTAGGAACATCAGAAATACAGAAACATCGGACACATGAAGAAGGTGATCCCCCTTAAAAGAAACAAAGATGACGTCAATGGACAGTAGTCTTCGCTTTACGTGCTTTTGTACTTTATTAAGTTAAGTCAAGCTAAAATTACTTATTAGTTTTAAGATTAGATTGTAATATAAACAATAAATATATAAAAAAAAAACAAAAAACATATATATTTGTTTTCATCCTCAGAGGAACAATCCGGCTTGTGTGTCATGAGTATTACATTTTCTGGTGTAGAGTCTTCCGATGTCAAACTCTTTCCCGGTTCTTTCATTGACTCCTATCTGCTCCCCTTATATTGGTTTGTGAAGGTCAGGAACAGTGTTTTTGATGTTTGAGGAGCAGTTTATGCAGTCTCAAACAATCCACAACCCAATTTAATAACCGCTGCACCAAGACGTTCAGTTCCATCCATGATTTAGCAGTAATTAGCAAGGCTGTATCGTCAGCGAATGACTGGATTTTGCGTTCATTTTCCGAATCCATAGTAACCCGAAGGTCATTTATATAAATGGGGAAAAAGGATTGGACCGAGTACGCTCCCTTGGGGGACTCCACAAGTAATCGTTTCAATTTCACTAAAACTTTGGCCGATTTTAACATGTTGCGTTCTGTCTCTAATGAAACTTGCAAAGAAATTGAGTGCTTGGCCCCTTATGCCCGCGTTATTCATTTATTTCATAAATAGATAATGATCCACCGTGTCAAAGGCTTTCGCGAGGTCCATGCAAATACTAACTACTGGCTTTATTTTGGAAGCCTGATTGCTTTTTGTTCAGAAAACCAATTTTTTTCAAAAAATTTCATCAATCTCTTTTTTAGTACTTTTTCGAAGATTTTTGATAGGTTGGATAAGAGAGATATAGGCCTATAGTTTGTTGCTGCAGATTTCACTCCGTTCTTAAAAACAGGTATCCTATTAAAGACAATGGAGAGGCTTTTGGACCTTAACATTAAGCAGAAGACCAAAATAGAGAGGAGTGTATAGCACAGCACGCCTACCTCAAAGGTAAATCAGTGGAAAGTGCACTGCATGCAGTGGTTGGAACGATTGAAAAATCCCTCCAGCAAAAGGAATATGCCCTCGGGGCGTTTCTGGACATAGCGGGAGCCTTCAACAATGTGAAGACCAATGCAATAAGGGAGGCATTAGAGAAGTTGAGCGTGGAGGCCACCATAACGCACTGGATAATAAGAATGCTAAATAGCAGAATTATCAGGACAGAAGTGGGAGATAACAAGATCAGAAAACGGGCCACCACAGGCACGCCACAAGGAGGGGTAATGTCCCCACTTTTGTGGTTGATCGTAATTAACTCGATCTTAAAAGACCTCAGGAGTAGAAGAGTAAGGGTCACCGCCTACGCAGATGACGTCGTCATACTGACAACTGGCAAAGACCTACAAACGATATGCGACACCATGGGTGGAGCCTTAAGGGAGACAAATAAATGGGCAGAGGAGAACGGGCTAGGGATAAATCCTGAAAAGATGAAGCTTGTTCTCTTCACCAGAAGATATAAGACACCGCAGGTCAGACTACCAAAGGTGAAAGGACAAGTACTAGATCTCTCGAGAGAGGCAAAGTACTTAGGAGTCATCCTGGACTCTAAACTCACTTGAAGGAGAAATGTGGAGGAAAGGATGAAAACAGGGATAAACACTCTCTACACATGTAGGAAGATGTTTGGTAGGAAATGGGGTCTACAGCCACGGAACATGCAGTGGATCTACGCAATGATCGTCAGACCCCTTATCACGTATGGAGCCCTTGTGCGGTGGAAAGCCAAGGACAAGGAGATCAATAAACAAATGCTGGGAAAGGTACAGCGACTAGCAGCGATAAGCATAACGGGAGCTATTAAGAGCACACCTCAAACGGCGCTAGAGGCGATGTTAAGCTTGCAACCGTTAGACCTCTTTACAAAGGGTCTGGCAGCAAAAGCAGCCCTCAGGTTGAGGGAAACAAAACAATGGAGGCATACAGACCAGGGTCATGCTAGTATACTGGAAGAGATGTTGAAAATGGGAGGCACCGTGGAAGCCGGAGTGCTACGACAGCACACGGACTACATGGTGGCAAGGCAGTGGTTTGGGGAGGAGTTAGAGATCAAAATCCCAACCAGAGATGAGTGGGACAAAGGTCACATCCTGAACAGAGGAGGAATAAGCGTATTCACGGACGGCTCAATAACTGAAATGGGGACTGGAGTCGGCCTATACTCGGAGATACTACAAGTCGAAGAGTCACATAGACTCAATAAAGACTGTAGTACTATACTGCAAGCGGAAATCAACGCAATAGAGAGAGCAGCAAGACTAACAAAGCTGACTAGCGAAGAAATTCGGGAAGTCACAATCTACTGCGACAGTCAAGCGGCTCTTAGATCACTGGAATCTAAGACAATCAAGTCAAAGGCTGTGATGAGTTGCCGGGAAGCACTGTCCTGGATCCGAGACAAAGTCAGCCTCTGTTGGGTACCCGCACACAGTGATGTGGAAGGATACATACGGGCGGATAAACTGGCAAGGATCGGAACAGAAATTCACAGTGCTGAAGAAGCTAACTCCACAAAGCCACAGATGAGATTGTTGAAAGAGACCATAGACAGGATAATTCGATGGAGATGGAGCAACAGAGATGACTGCTTCAACTCAACGCAACTGTGGCCCAGAATTGATGAGGCAAGAACGGCGGGCTTGTTAAGAGCTACAAAGACCTCGGTGCGGACCATCACAATGGTCATTACAGGACACTGTCCGGTTGGAAAAAACCTCCAAAGGTGGGGAGTCGCAGCCGACAGTTTCTGTAAGGAGTGCGACGAGGAAGAGGAGACAGTGGAACACCTTTTATGCTCCTGCCCAGCATTAGCCGAAAGTCGGCGGCTCATACTGGGAAGAGAGTCCTTCAGAGGGATGGGGGATGTAGGAGCCACGGATGTCCAACAAGTATGGAAGTTTGCTCAAACGTGGAAATGCCTCAGAGCAGAGGACAAAAGGAAAAAGAGATAGGAGAGGAAGGGGTTTTTCAACAATAAAGGGCATCTCAATGGGCCATCTGGCCTCCGAGTGGTCGTACAATCAGTGTGAACACTCCACCCTGAAAACCTAACCTAACCTAAAAACAGGTACAATATCTGCATTCTTATAATGGTTCGGATAAGTCCCAAACTGAATGGCAATATTAATTATGTGAGCGAGTACAATGGCAAATTGAGGGTCCAGAGCTTTTAAGAGTAGTACTATTTTTAGGCGAGATATTATTTTGAGGACTTTTTCTTAGTTGGTAGGATACAGAGAAATGCTGTTCTTCACGCGTTTTTCTCTAAATTTGCCATATCTTGTAGTTTTTTCCATTTTCTTAATGAGATCAGTTGAAACTCCTTTATAAAACGAGTTCATAACATTAGCCATTGCAGAAATTTATTTGTTTTTCTGGACTAGAAATTCTATTCCTTTGAAGTGAAAACGTCTTTCTCCGCGTTGAGTATGTACATTGGTAGCGAGTCTAACATTCTTGTTTTACAAAACACCGTCATTTTTCAATCGCTAATAACTACGAGACTAATAATGCGATAACAACGGTTAAGGTCACAGTGGATGGAGCATATTTGTACATATTTATTGTGTGGCGCTTGTTTTTCCCGTGAAGCCATCGTAATTGTTGTTTTTAGCGTTATGTGAGGATATTTATGAGTGTAGCGTGAGGACGCGTTAAGCTAGGACGTTGGTAAGAGTATTGTAGTCACAAGCACAAAGAGAGCTACCAGGGCCTAAAGTGAGACAATAAAAATATAAGCCGAAATATAACCTAAAATCGGTATGAATTTGAAAATGGAAAAAATGTGGAAGATATCGTCTCATATGAGGCGTAAATATGCACCGAATGGTGAAAAACTCAAATCGGAGAAAGCCCATATCAGAACAAATATTAAAAACCAAAAATGTTTAGTGCCGAGCAAGTGTGATCAAATTAACAATTGGCATTTGTCAAATAATCATTTGAAGGTTTTTCAACTTTTTGGCTTTACTCGAGGAAAACAGAGAGGTTTGAACGATTTCGCTGTTAATCGAAACTTAAGAAAACGCTTTCGAGTACCATCAAGCATGTTTACTTGAAAATCTGACACCTCTGACAGCTGTGAAAGAATTTTTCAAGCACCTCGGCTTTACTCGACCAAATTTGTCGGAAAACATTTTTCAAGCTCGAGCTCGTTTCCCCTCCATGACGCCACGCGAAACTCTCTCAAAAATCATGCTTGAGAAAGTACGCGAACGCTAGTTTCGAGATTGAAACATATTGCAGATATTCTAATATGTTCCGAGCACGTACGTGAATAGACCTATTCTTAGTACTCGAAATGATACATATGTGGAAAAAGTTCCACGAAATTTTGTATTAACGGCCCATTAGATCTTCCTTTTCACTAGGGCTTAATACTAGGCCTTATATGTAAACCCTAGCTAAAGAATTTGGGGCTAAGCTAAAATGTGGCCTTACGTTCGTATATTATCCCTGTGAGCGAGGGTTCACATTTGTCGATGAAATCGCGAAATCCAGGAAAGTGATGGTAAGGTGAGTGAAAGAGAGGAGAGGCCAGTCGACCAGAAATCCCTATCCCGATGTGGATTCCGAGATTTCGTTTTCTTAGTGTGTGTGTGTCCGAATTATGCGGAGTGTCACATTCATCATTCTGGTCGTGGATGTTGAACGAGTTACATCTCTTGTTTTTTGAGTTTTAACCATTTTTATGAGTTTAAATCTAGCAGGGAACATTTATTATCTGCTAGAGAATGCAACTACATCATAAATTTGGATATTAATGCACTAAATTTTCAAGTTTACGAAAATCATGAGACACGTTTTTACAACTTCACCTCACGAGAGCCAAACAAAAATTATATCTTGTGATTGTGTTTGTGAATTGTACCGAATTTTGGCTGGCTGGATTTCTGGATTACATCGACAGATGTGAACCCTCGCTGAGATATTTCGTTTCCTTATTGTTACTTCTTGGTATGAATAAGGTATTTTTGTTCAGTAAGTTCAAGTGTTGGGATATCAAAAAAGCGAATGTAGATTAGTTCAATTTAGTATAAATACTGTTGCAAATTGAACAAATATACAAGCATACTAGAAAAATTGCTATAAATTGAAACAACTTAGAACTAGAACTGTGGAAAAATACTGAAAAATCATTTATTCGACTTATAAACAGATAAACGTCATATTCCATTTAAATTGTTATGTATCATATAAAATTTAATAATGAATTATAAGAGTTTAATGTTCATGGTATGAGTAGGCTAAGGCCAGCACAGCCACAAACGGGAAAAAAATAAGACAGTTATATTACCTTCTAAAATGTTCTGTGCCAGTTTTAAGATTATGCTCCTCAACGTACACTGAAGTAAGCTTCGTTTGTTCGTGAAATATGTTTACAGACTTTAACACAAAAGATGGCTCAACCAACCCGAATAAACATGTTATGTTAAAGGAGGAATGTAAGGTTATGACTGGTTACTTCTACCGAACATTCCGACTGTATGGAAAGAAATTAATTTTCAGTACTTTCAAAAGGGAAAGGTCCACATTAGATGTCCGTGGTCCAGTCCATCAGTTCTGCAGACGCGTATATCCTCGTATATATGATAAATAAAAAATTCAGATAAATATTTAGCAAATTAAACTACTGTTCCAGATAATATTGATTTCAAATTACATATAAAACTGTTTCGAAAATCTACGTAAACGAGTTCAAAAAAAGGTAGATATAAGCATGAAAAATAAATCAGTGGAAATAATTAGTAAGATGTATGAGTTAAATGTCAGGTCCGTTATTTATTAAGTGTGAACATGAAAAAAAATAAGGAATTCTTCGAAACGACTTGTCAACATAGGAGCTGTTGTCAAAAAAATACTATGTTTTCATTTGAGGAAAACGTTTTCATGAAAAACAATGATCTTAAAAGCCAAAGCAGCAATCAGTCAGTATACTTGTCAGGTCCGTAATATTATTTGTTTGTGGGAATAGTACACTTAAACGAATTTTTGTTTTGAAAAAAGTCACATATTTGAATATATTAGACAACTCTGTGAATTTTAGGTTCAGGGCTTATTTTCTCTAACGAAATCTTTGCAGGTTTTTTAAAAGTTTGCACCTGTGTGTTGTACCTGTGAGTGTCGATTATCGATGTTGCGATTCAGACAGGTTTCGAGTTCACAAAAACGAGAAATTGTTTACGGTACATTACCAACAAAAATGTCTAAGAAAGAAAGCAAGTTTTTAGTAGGAACAAACTGTGTTTTTGGAGGGTCTAAGGAACTTAGCTCGTCTACCATATGTAAAAGAATTCGATGTGAAGTCAATTCTTTTTTAGGAAAAAATAACATTCCTGAAAAAATCAAATATTCAAGAAAAGTGGTGACGTATGTTGGCACTTCTGTACCAAAAGCAAAAGTGTCAAGAAACGTTTTGCTTATCAACCATCAGCAAAAGTATATACCACCGTTGAATAAACCTGATAAAGGTACAGGTATTGTTTATGGTATGAATGCTATAGAATCAAAAACCAGGTTATTTCCTGTTGGGTATTTTAATGACAAACACCATCTACTAGCCGCCTCCCAGTGTACCATAAAACCAGTGATAAAGAAAAAGCAAACTCAGAAAGAAGTTTTACGAAAAAACATAGATTCTGTGGAACGACGTTCTCCGTATGAACACAGTATGTGTTCAGTTAATAAGAGCAGTACTTCAACTTCTGCTCATTATTTAGAAGTTGCTTCCAGTGCTCACAAGCACGTGATGTTCGAAAAGAATTTAGCCAGTGACCGGTTGAAACGTTTTCGAGAAAAACTGCAGCGGGAGTCATTAAGCCAGTCGAGTGATAGTTTCAAAACAATACAAGCGTGTACTCATCATAATCGCAGCAGTAAATTAACACCATCGAGAGCGAGTAAAGACGTTCCGAAGCTTGACTCTCTCAATCGTTATCCAGAGGGTAAAAATTTGAACGATTGTGGTACTATCTCTTTTCACCTTGTACTGAATAGTGCTCGAATAAGTGTTATTTATACGTATCCTTAGAACCAATGGAAATTGATGAACCTATGGACATTGAAGATACAGAAATGACTTTACAAAATGTTAGCTCAGTGGGCCATAATTTGATGAAATTAACGCAAAATAGGTCTACTGGCCTTAAGTTGGCAGCTAGAGATAAATTGTGTATTGTTTTAGATACAAATGTGTGGCTTCGAGATTTGCATGTTGTCGAGTATATTACTGGCGTTGAATTTCCAGGTATTGCTTTCAACAGTATCAAAACGGAAACTGTGGAAACTAATATATCTAATTCTAGGTTTCCTCACTGCAATTATCATTGTTCCCTATTGTGTTTTGCAAGAACTGGATAAACTAAAAAATTCTGAGGCAATTTGTGTGGAAGCCAGGAAAGCAATTGATTTCATCAATAAAGCATTATGTCAGGAACCTCCAATAGTTGCTGGTGAGTTGCCATTTTAATGTCACTCTTATTTAGTGGGTGCTTATAATGTTACATTTTGTTGTTCTTATAGGGCAAAGCGCTACGGAAGATCATCAACATCTTATCTATATAAAGTCAGCCGATGATTGCATAATAAATTGTTGTTTGCAAGTTAAGGAAACTTCAACAAGGCTTATATTATTATCGAACGATAAATGCCTTCTCAATAAAGCGATTGTTAGCCAAATAAATTGTTGCTCAACGAAAGAAATTATCAAGTGCTGTGAAATTTAAGATTAATTCTCTTACTGTTTTTCTAAGATGTTTCATAATTTACTTATTTAATTGATTATATTCTCAGTAATGATAAAATTATTTTCAAACGAATTTTCGGCTTTATCAAGCGGCTTTTCGCTATCGGTGTGTTCGAAATTATATATGTACATTTCGACATTTTCAGGATTCGCCCACAGTATTTGGTTGTCTAGATAAGTTCAGGGACTTAATAATATAAAATCTTTCTTTAACTCGATTCATTAGTCATCTTTCGAAAACTAGACAATTAAGATATGTGCATTCCCACTACAGCAGTGTTTTATTTACAGTTTAACGTCATAGTAAACAGCAGTTTTTAATTAAAATCAATTGACGTCATAAGATGAGGGTTTAAATGGTGTTGCAAATTAATTTTAATAGTAATAATATACAATGATATTGAGTTCTTTCTGTGGTTTTACCGAATGATGAAATATGCACTCTTACTTTGGCACCAATTCTCTAACCTACATAACGGGACAATAAACTAGACACCAACAGTAAAATATCTGGGTTTGATTTTCGACAAAAGACTAACATTGTCAGCATATATCCGGAATAAACGTAGAACATGTTACATAAAACTCCTCCGTGAATCCTCTGATCCAAACCAAAAAATTATATATATAAAAAAACTCATATATAAGCAAATAATAAGACCAAGTTTTGTATATGGTAGTTTAGCTTATTACAAAACGTCCAAAACAAAGGAAAAACAATTATAAATCTGTCAAAACAAAGCAATACGACGAATTCTCAATATTCCATGGTATGTTAGGAATACAGATAATCACAAAAGCTTAAGGTTAGACTAGAAAAATACATAAAAGTCAAATCATTAAAATTAATAGATGAAATAGACCAGCATCCTAACTTATCATTAGGAATGCTGAGACAGACATCACAACCCAACTTGACCAACTCAGACTTTCGAACGATATTGACTGTGTAAGGCAAAAGGTAGTGGCAAAACCCTCTGTAGTAGTATAAGCCATGAAGTGGGCTTTCTTACTACCACATTTATAGGGATCGGCCTCACTTGGGCCACATGGAACAATATAAAATTTCATATGAAAAATAAAATTTTCATCGCGGGAGTTTTGAAAAACTCAAATATTTTATAATAAAAATCACTTTTTTATTAATTTAATGAATGTTTTTATTTAAGAAAATGAATATATATTTACATATTGAAAACTAGAATTATATTAAGTTATATTGGAAAACGAATTTAGATATACAAAAATTTAATTACAAAATAACGTAATTAACAAATCAAAAACAAAAAGCAACCAGAATATAAGAAATATAAAACAACAACACGAACAATTAAAAAAAATTGTAAAAATATATAAATTGTTAGGTGTAAAAATAAAATTTTAACAATTTTTGTATTTGGATTTAGCAATTTTAAACAATTTTTAGTTTTTTTTACTATCACAAATTGAAATTTTTATGAACTACGTTTCAAATTTTACATTTATAAACATTTTGCATAAATTATTAAATATTTGCTTAATTTCAAAACATAAAACTGATTTCTTATTGGCAATATGCATATTGCTATGAATTACTTTATCTTAAAAATATCACAATAAATTATTTTTTTAGTTCTTATTAAAAATAACATCATTTCACTGTTTTACAATCACAAACACCAAATTTAATAAATTTTTACGTTTGTTTACCGACAAACGTCAAAATTCATACCGCCGACAAAATTCGATATTATGCGCGTTTGGCGGATTTTCCGATATAGAGTTTATGTAATACTAATAAACAATACCTTGATAATAACACTCATTATAAGTCGATATATAAAATAAACATTTAAAGCGCGATGCTTTTTCCGAACTTCACTACATGGAATATCGAGAGAAGTCGGCCTCACATGATGCATCGACAAAGCCTACTTCATGGCTTGTCAATACATACAGAGGGTTTTGGTAGTGGGTAAAATAAGCACTCACAACTACATACAAGCAAAAGTGCTTAAGCACCAGCAAAATCCTCTGTAAGAGTACAAGCCATGAACAAGACTATTTTACTACCTCATCCATGGGCATAGTAGTCCGGTTGTCACATAGAAGAATATGAAATTTCATATGAAAAATGAAATGTTCATCGCGGGAGTTTTGAAAAACTCAAATATTTTATAATAAATATTACTTTTTTATAATTATGAATTCTATTATTTAAAAAATGAATAAATTCACATAGAAATATTTATTAATATATATTTATATACAGAAAAGTAGAATAAATTTAAATTTTATGGGAAAATAAATTCATATTTACAAAAATATAAGTAACAAAATTACGCTATTGACAAATTGACTACAAAAAGCAAACAAATAAAACGAATATAAAATAATAACACGAAAATTTAACAAAAAATAGTTAAAAAGGAAAGATTATAAGGTATAAAAATAAACTTGTAAAAATATAATATTTAAATAAACTTAAATATTTATTTTATACAGATTGCAGGATATGTAATACCTCTACAAAGATCTTACTTGGAAACTTAACTCTATTCTATAATAAAAGATAACCGCTACAGGATGATTTCCTGGTGGAAATCTTCCGTGCGTGCATAAAATAACTTAACTGTATGTTTATAATTAAAAACTAGCTGGACTGGTCTAATAACTTGGCCAGCGAAGTCTGAACTTAGTAGTTCTACCTATGTCTTGTTCACAAATGCCCTACTTTACTGTACGATGCACGAATAATTTCTTACCTCAATGTACTACTCACCTTCAAAATGCCTTTTTTCTGTCCCGTCAGCGAATTCCTTTCGCACCTAAACTCACCTTCGACTACGGGATCATCTTTCCAGACGGTCTTATCATCAACTTATGAACATATTTTTAATTTTGTTGACGATTTAATTTTCGTTAGTCTCACCTGTAATTAGTCGCTAAGAAATAGTTTCCGTATGTCAGCACTTTTATTTGTGTAAATTCGCATAAATTAGAATAAATAAGTTCAGTCATTAAACAGAACTGAGCCTTTTTACTTCGCCTCCTAATCAGTCGTTTGTCGGTCTAAGACCCTTGCACACCTCAACACAAGTCTCGGTGTAACACCTTGATTTGCTCTCATCAACATCATCATCATCATCAGCGTCACAATGAGTGCATTGCGGAGGATCCACCTTTCATACAATTACCCATGAGTGCTGTATAACCAAGTTTAATCCTCGTTTATTTCATCATTATGACATTACTCAGGTGTGGATTGTTCTCTGTAAAATCTATGTTACTGGAGAATTCCACTGTCCATTTTCCAAGGATGGTTGCCATTTCTTCTGATTTAGATGTATACTCCCGGTTTTCCTTTTGTAACATTTGTATTTATATGTTTTCTCTTGTGCAGGCGCGTACTCTTGACCAAGCTTGTCGTACGTTGGTGTTTACGTCCATCCCTTCCGAATATTTCTTCTAGGATTGCTTCTTCGCCTCCGTTACCATATCCTTGACCGTGAGTGAGCTCCTTCGAAGTTCCAGATAATTGGTTACGTTTGGATGCCGTCTGTGAATTTTGAGTTTCTTGTTTCTATCCTTGATAGCTGCAAGTATCTCGTTCGTGATCCAGCATGGCCTTTCACGCCGTCCGCCGTGTGAAACTGGTATCGAAGTTTCGGCCGCCTTTCTGGTAATTCGCTTCAAATTGGCGGCTTCGGCATTGATGTTTGTCTTGGCTGGTTTCAGCCTTTCCATTCTGTTACTGTCTTCTGGAATGTACTCAAGTCCGCTTTTGATTCGGCGTATTTACCTTTTACTTTAATTTTCGCCTTCTGTAAATTGGTGGTCATTATGAAGGGCAAGTGATCAATACATTGAAGGGAACGGTGTGTTCTCCATTCTGGTCCTCCAGCCAGGTTTGAGGAAACTATCGACAGGTCATTGGCTCTGTATGTACTGTGTGTGGATAGAAGAGTAGGAAATCCGTTGTTCAGTAAGATGGGTTCCTCTCCTTCGACGCACTCCATGATGATTTTGCCTCCACGGTCGGTTCTTGAGTTGCCCCAAAGTGTTGAGTGAGCATTGAAGTCTCCCGTTATGCATCTTGTTCCAGGAATTTGATGGATCAAGTCTGATAGGTCTTCCTTCTCGATTCGTGAGTAATTTTCCATATAAACATTGCAGATAGTCATCCCTACGTTTTCCAGTATTCTGACAGCATTTGTCAGTATTCTAGAATTTCTTGTCATTTCTATATGAGGTATATTACTCTTGACCAATATGACTACACCGTTTTTATGTGCGGTATAATTTTTGTTAGGGTGGTATGTTACGTAGTTCCCTTGAGTATTAGGGTGTCTGTCTAGTAACTTGGTCTCTTGTAGCAATATTATATCAGGATAATATCTTCCAATGATTATGTGTCATGAAGCTAGGTTGTTATTATAGGAATTACACGAGGTCTTGATGAATACGAACTGAATTTAGTTTTGTTTCTGTCATGACAATATGGCTTACGAATTAATACTACTTACGTTACTTAACGCTAGATGCCTCTACATATTATTTTGTTTTATAAAAATAACACTCCCCCTTTACAAAATAATCAAATATCCTTCTTATTTATGTATTCCCAACATATTTAAAAATTTATGTTTAACTGGCATGTCTAACGTTGGCAAATATTGCAATTTAATAACATTATTATTTAAATGTTCTCTGATAAAAATGAAAACGAGTATCAATGTGTTTTGACCTTTTATGTAAACAGTTATTATTTGCCACCTTGCGCACACTGATTATCGTTGAAAACAGTTATTACATACAATTCATTGGTAATCTCATATTGCAAGTTTCTTAAGTATATGGCTTCTTTTATGCAATCACATATTCCCATACATCCAGCCTCTGAGCTAGACAAGGCTAAGGTGACTTGCTTCCTAGTCTCACAAGAAACGGCACCATTGGCAAGAGCAAGGAAATAGCCTGTACCATATATGAGCGCCTATCTAACCCATTACTCGCCCAGTCGGCGTCAACATATGCTTGTAATTTGGAACTACCACTAGCAGTATATTTTAGAACAAAATGTTTGGTTGTATTTAAATACCTTAAAACTCTTTTGGCATACGCCCAGTGTTAATCACTATAGCTATTATTGAATTGACTTAGATAATTAACAGAGAAAACAATGTCTGGCCTGGTAAGTACTGGTAAATACATCATACTACCAATTAACTGTTGGTAAGGTAACTGTGTACTACATTTTTCACTTTTACCCAACCCTAATTTAGACTCAATAGGTGTATGCACAACTTTACAATTTTCGACATGAAATTTCTGTGACAGTTGTGCAATGTACTGTTGTTGATCTAAACTTATTGAGCTATTATCTTTGTCTACACAAACTTTCATACCTAGGCATTGTTTAAAGCCTGTTGACTTCAGAAAACTATCAACCTTTTGGTCCCAGGCTCTCGAAGATTGCTTTAAACCATAGATGGCATTCTTTAATTTAAGTACTTTGTTATTGTCACATTCAATACCTGCTGGCATTTTAATATGTACAGTTTCCTTTAAAAGACAATTCAAGAAAGCAGTTTTTACATCTCAGTGAGTTACATCAAGCTTCATCTGAGCTGCCAAGGCAAAAAGCAATTTTAGAGATGAGTGTCTTTACACTGGAGAAAAAGTTTCGTGACAATCAATGCCAAGTTTTTGAGCAAAACCTTTTGCAACTAATCTAGCACGGTATGTAACATTATTATAGGCGCGTTCTTTTGGGACATCGAGTGATGTAGAAGTGTCAAATCCCATATATTTTGTTCGTGCAAATTTAACACCCGATTAAGCTTGGGTTAAAATTTTACAACGCGATAGAAGGTAGATCTAGTGTTATGTAGATGGCGCCACGCTAAATTTCCCTTCCCGCAAGATTCAAATTTTTGGGAAATTCGGCAAAAATTAAAATTCAATTAAAACTCTTACGTGGTTTATACTTACAAAATTAAAATAAAGTGAAACAAAATTAAATTGTGTACTTACGAATCGAAAGAAGCATAGTAAAATCTATGAATATTTACATATATATAACATGAAGTTAGTAAAATTTGTCAGCTATCGAGTGCAAGTTAAAGTTGTCTTTTTTGGAACATTGAATTTGCACTCGATAGCGATTCCCAAAAGAACACGCCTTATCACTGTCTATTTTGCGCTTGAACACCCATTTACATGGTACAACTGTAATCTTAACAGGTAAGTCTACTGCCTGCCAAGCATCGTTCTCCTCGAATGATTTGAGTTCGTCATTCATCCCTAGAGTCCAATGAGCACTCTCGGGTCCATTTAGGGCTTCTTGAACTGACAATTCACAATAGTCCCCTTCACTGTAGTCCATATAACTACACGCATTGACACTAGCAAAACCATACCGATCTGGCTGCTTACGTAGACGACTTTCCTTCCGAACAGGAACTGGATCACTCAGAGTTATACCCTGCTCCTCTGGAACTACAGGATCTTGTGTTTCTAGATTATCCTTAAACTCATCTTCCACGGAACTGGCACTGCCTGGATTCTCACAAACTGCAACCTTAGCTGCTCCGGGATTTGACTCTTGTTTGTGTTCCATCTCTGGTACACTAAGATCAGTGTCTCTCACTGTTTCTGTCTTGGCTTCTGTCGTCGCTGTTTTCACCACGGATTCTGTATTTGGTTCAGTAATATTTATTGTAACCTAAGATGTACAACTCCCCTCCTCAATCACAACGATATCTCGAATCGTAGTTATTTTATTATTGTTGGGATTGTACAATCTATACCCTTTTATGTTGTCAGGATATTCAACCAAGATACATTCCTTTGCCTGTTTATCCCACATAAGCCTTACTTCCCATTACTTTACTGCCGTATATGCTTAAGTGACTGACCACAGGCTTTTCTCCTGTCCACACTTCGAATGGTGTTATGTTGTTTAATCCTGATGCTATTGATCGGTTTCTGAGATATACTGCAGTGTTTACTGCTTCTGCCCAAAATCTTTCTCTTTAATTCCGATCAAACAACAGACACTTGGCTTTTACTACTACAGTTCGGTTAAGCCCCTCACACATTCCATTTTGTTGTCGTATATATGGGTTTGTTATCGGTTCTTCAAATTTTAATTCTTTTTCCTGTCTGGTTCTCGGCCATATTCCTGATTACTTTGAATTTATCTAAGACTTCGTTCTTCGTATTAGGAAAGTGTGGTGTTCTCCCTGTGGTGGTGGCGCTTCCAATCCTAAATGGTGGAGGATTCCCTTGTTGAGTTCTGCGAGCAGTAGCAAAACTTCAGAGGGTCTGGAGATGGGCAAATTTTGGGAGACTGGGAGTTTTTTTAGAAATAAGTTGAGTTCTGTATTCGACTATCAACTGAACTCTTTATTCAAATTGCTCGATTTTTATACTAAATTAAAACCTTATTCTAGCTTAAAATCTAGTGGAGGGGCATGCAAAATATGAGTAGATGACCTACTTAATTCTGGTCACTTCCAACCTTATCCAACGGAATATTGCCAATTGCAACCTAGCAATATTCCGCTGTGCCGTCAGGTAATTGGCCCATTATAAAGTTCTCAACAGAATATTGCTAATTGCAATTTAGCAATATTCTGTTGACGGGAAAATTCTTTATTCGCGGATATTGTGAAATAAATATTTTAAAATTCGACTAAAATTCGGTAAAATACTTAAAGGAAAAATCCTCGATTTTGCCTCGTTTTCGATATTTTTATGATTTTACGTGAACGTGTTTTTTCGGTTTTTCATAAAATTCACATATCCTACCGCAACAAAGTATTGAAAAAACAAATCAATACTCAAGAATAAACAATTAATATTATATGCAAAAACTCACAATTCTATCTCATTTTCAATATTTTCGTATTTTAAATATAATTCGAATTAACCTCAAAATTGACATGAATGGGGTGGTTGCGTCATGTTGGTGTCACGAACGATGTTGGCCACCTATGAGTGAAAATCTAACCTTGTATGTTCGAGACGTCATTCACATATGTTCGGCTACGTTCGTTTTTAAATTTTATATATTAATGTTTATAATAAAATAAATGGGTATATTATTAAATGGAAATGTTTCTAAATTTATACTTTCAACTGTAAGAAAATAAATATATATATATTATGAGAACATTATTCAATTTGTATGATTTTTGGAATTATTTATACGAAGAAAACCCTTCAATTGTTTGGGGTTTCATATGGAGAAATTATTCTCTCAACACAACTTAAGGAGCAACTCCTTAGAAGGAATATTCCCGTAAAATATACTTTTACCCTCATTTAATCTGGAAACATAAATCAGTCGTTATGTAAAACATCATCGAAGGTAGTAGCCATATAAGCACATAACTATAACAAAAAAACGGTTTGCTGGGTGGGCACCTCTTCTTTTTATATTTAATATTAGAAGGTTTCGATTCTCCTACTGATTTGTCTTTTGAACGTATCTTGAGACGAAAATCCTTAAATCAACTACGTTGAAAACTAGATATTATAAACACTTTTCGTATCCCAAAAATAGCTCATTCACTTATTTTTAGAGTGGAAACAAGGTATCTACATATGCATGTGGAAATGAAGCTGTTTCTATGAAAATTTACAAGGAAAATCTTCTACTCGTTGGATGTTACGACGGCTTCATTTAGGTTATAAACAAATCAACTGGTGCACAACTAGGGAGATTCCCAGGATCTTAGAAGGGTTTGCTTTCAATATACAGCTGACAAAGTGAGTGACAGTAACGTTTTTAATATTAAAACATCATTTTTCTTTGCAATGAACATCATCTAGAGATTTTCATATGCAAGTCATGGATATACCAAAGTATATTTTAGCTCTTGTAAAGTAGATGTGTCCTTTGAATCAACTCCTTTTGATTTTCCCATGAATCTTGAACATTGTTTCCTAGTGTGTTATAATTTATGAGGTTATGTAAAATAATATCTAATTATTCTTTATTTTCTGATAATATTTATTTCATCTTCTATCTTCCTACAATACACAGTTGCACTATTTCTAAGTTTGATTTCTTCTTTCTTTGATTTACTTTACTTTGATTATTTCAATTTTAATTACCTTTTTCTTTCCACGCGACATAAGCTGACTTTTTCCTGACAGACAAACTTAACCTTACTAAACCTAAATTTGTGCTGCCAATATAAAACATCTAACATGGAGAAAACTACTCACTCCATCTGTTGTATTTCGTGCGAGACTTAAACCCAACACTCCTCCTTGAGTAGTTTTCCACGCAAATAGATAAATGGTCCTTTGCTCAATGGTTTTGTGAAGATGTCTGCAAGCTGCTCCTTTGATTTGACGTACACTGGATTAACAGTCTTGCCGATGTGTTGATTTACAAATTTTCGTTTAATTTCGATGTGCTTCTTTCCTCTAGTTATTTTTCCTTCTTCGACATTTTCCAGCATGTGTATAGCTGCTTTGTTATCTATCAGCAGATCTGACAACTCAGTTTTGTCAAGTAACTTTAATTCTATTAGCACTCGACGGATCCAACACACTTCTTGAATACCTGAAACAGCTGCTCTGTATTCTGCTTCAGCTGACGATATAGCAGTTATCTTTTGTTTTTGAGATGACCATACAATTGGACCTCCATTTTCATCTAGCACTCCGCTCGTTGAACACATGTCATTTTCATCTCCACCATAATCTGAATCGGTGTAGACTTGAAGTTTGCATTTTCCATCAAAAAATATTCCATAATTTTCAGTGCCTTTTAAGTATCGAAATATTCTTTCTATCATTTTCCAATGAATCTTGATTGGTTTATTGACATGTCGACTCAGGTAATTTACTGCATAGCTTATATCTGGACGCGAAATTGTTGACAAGTATAACAAACTTCCTATTGCTTCTCGATATGGTTTGTCTTTTAATTCTTCTCCTTCGATTTTTCTGAGTATTACACCAGGTTCCATAGGAGTTGAGACTTCAAATGCTTCAGAATAACCAAAGCGTTCCAATAATTTCTTGATATACTCGGGTTGATTAATTCAAATTCCATTTCTCAGTAAATTTATCTCCATTCCAAGATAGTTCAGTTTTCCTTGATTTGGTCGCCTAGACGTGATCTCGACTTTTATTGACAGTTTTGATAGTATCTCTTCGATTTTACTTTGTTTTTCACCCACGATCAACCCATCATCTACGAACACTGTCATTAATACTGTCCTTGATTTATTGTAAAATAAACATGGATCGTCATCAGTTGCTTCCAAATCTAGATCTTTCAAATAGCTACAAAATTTTTGATTCCATGATTTCAGAGCCTGTTTCAATCCGTAGATACTTTTCAGTAATTTGCATACTCTTGAAGTTCCATCGTTAAAACCTTTTGGTTGAGTCATATATATCTCTTCCGCTAGATCACCGTTTAAAAATGCTGTTTTGATGTCAAAAGTCTTGATGAAGTATTTATTTTTAGCAGCATAACTCAAGAGCAATCTTATACTAGTATGACGTGCTACTGGTGCAAATGTATCAAAATAGTCTATTCTTTGCAGCTGATCATAACCTCTTGCTACGAGTCTGGCCTTCAATCTTCCATCTTCTTTCTTCCTGAAGACCCATTTACACGTGAGCGGTTTTCTGTTTTCTGGCAGGTTTGTAAGTTCCCAGGTTTTCATTTTCTTCAGACTATTAAATTCTTCATGCATTGCTTGTTTCCATCCTGGATCACTTAACGCATCTTCAATCCTTATGTTTTCTATCTCACCAATCAGGCCAGCATAATCCTGATATCTTAACGGAGGTTTTATCAGGCGTCTATCTCTCAATCTACTTTCCATTTGACTACTCTTGTCAGTTTGAGGTTCATCTTCTAGGCTTTCATAATTTTCACTTTCACTGTCTTTATCCAAGTTAAGCTCATCCTGTCGTTTTTCTGTGGCTTCTTCTTTTTGTGTAGAGTCAATTTCATTGTTTTGTATTTTGAAATCAATTCCTGCTGACTTTTCTTCAAAGTTTATCTTTTCCTTAAATAGTACATTGCAGGATACTTCGACTTGACATTTTTCAGGGATATAAACTCTGTAGCCTTTTTCTTCCAGGTCGTAGCCTACAAATATTCCCTTCTTACTTCTTTTATCCAATTTTCTACGGTCGCATTCAGGAATCAGCACATAGCATTCACAGCCAAATGGTTTCATTGACTTGACACTCACTCTACGTCCAAACCAAAGATCCGCCGGACTTTTTCCTTTTACTGAGCTTGTTCCAGTTTGGTTAATGGTAAATATTGAGTAATTTAAAGCTTCAGCCCACAATTTTGTACTTATGTTTTCTGCGTATAACTCAGCACGAGTTGCTTCCACTATAGTTCTCATCTCTCTCTCTATTCTACCATTCTGCTGTGGTGTGTGAGTTGTGGATCTTTCATGTAGTATACCCAATTTTTCTAAGATTTCTTTACTACTGGCATTCTTTATCTCTGTTCCATTGTCTGATTTTTGTTTCTTGACTTTTCTTTCAAACTGATTTTCCACAAGATTTAGATATGTTTGCAGTTTGTCTACAGCTTCTGATTTGTTTTTAAGGAAGTATACTGTTCTGAAGTGACTGTAATCGTCCTTAAACATCAAAAAATATTTCGCTCCTCCTAAAGACGTTTCATTCATCTCACCCAAATCGACATGAATGACCTCAAGACATTTTTCAGCCACAACTGGGTTTGTTTTATGTGAAATTCGACATTGTTTTCCATAGGCACACCCCTCACAGACATAATCATTCCAATCATCAATATATGGTATATCATTTCTTGTTAATATTTCTTTTATATACATGACGTTTTGATGTGCAAGTCGTTCATGCCATACCTTAAGTGAGACGGCAGTTAAACAATTTTCTGCTTCTGTACGAAATTTCATTCGAAATAATCCACCACTTCTTTCAGCAACTAATACAGTTTTACCCTTTTCTAAGATTTCTGACCTTTGTGCGTTTGCTCGCTGAGTATACCCCTTATCCAATGGAGTTGTCAATAAAAACAAGTTAAATGAGAGCTGTGGCACAAACAATACTTGTCGTAGTACAATCGGGTACCATTTTTCTCCATCATGAGCAGTTAGACGAACATCTCCCATACTTTCAGCCTGAAGTTCCGTAGAGTCTCCAATCTTTACTAGAAGTTTGTGTCTTAGAGGTTGTATGTTTGTCATCCATTTTAGCTGTCCACTCATGTGATGTGTAGCTCCGCTATCTTCAAACTAGGATTCTTTATCTCTTGACATCATGTTTATATCTGACGATGATAGACTCAGTGTAATAAACCCTTTTGCTTCACTTTCCTGTTTGGCCTTACAGTCCTTTGCAAAATGACCTGTGTGATTACAGATTCTACATTTATAGGTTCTTTTGCAGTAATTCATATATTCTTGACAAGGTTTTCCATGACATTCTCTTTTCTTGTGTCCTAACTTTCCACATTTGAAACATTTTATTTTGTTTGTATACTGACCAGAGTTTGATCGACTGAGATGATCTCTATCTTGCCCTCTTTTAATTTGAAAAGATTTGTTCACCTTTTCTGCTGTCAAAAACGCATTACTTATTTCCTTATCATTCTTTTTCATTCGTAGTTCTTCTTGTTGAAGACGTTCAATTAGTTTAGCCACTGTTTTATTTGTCTCAGCCATAGAATCCCAAGCTGAGTGAAAATGAGAAAAACTCTCTGGTAGACAGTTCAACATTCTAGATATTATCCACTCATCCCTTATATCTTCTCCTGTAGCTCGCAAGTTTTGGACAATTCCATCTATTTCTAAGCAGTTTTCAACAGCGGTTTTATTTATGTCATATTCAAATCCAAAGAATTTCATTCTTAATCCATCTGCAGTTGTTTGTATCCTGCTTCCATAAAGAATTTCTAATCTTTGTAACATTTGGTGTGATGTCGTACAATTTGTAATTTTGAGCACTACTTTTTCGTCTACATTTAGTCCAATAAGTGCTTGTGCATCTCTGTCTTTCTTGCACCAGTCAGTCTGTTCATTTCCACTTGGTTTCACTACTATATTAGTGGCAACATCGTACACCCCTTTTGAATGCAATAACAAATGTAATTTGAATCGCCACGCGGTATAATTTTCTTGTCCAACAAGTCGATCAAAAACTTTTGTGTCCATTCTGGTTGTTACTTTATTTTCTGGCTTTGGTTGATCTTTTGGTTTATCTTCTGATTGATCATCTGGTTTATCTTCTGATTGATCATCTGGGCCCATAACCTGTTATAATTTATGAGGTTATGTAAAATAATATCTAATTATTCTTTATTTTCTGATAATATTTATTTCATCTTCTATCTTCCTACAATACACAGTTGCACTATTTCTAAGTTTGATTTCGTCTTTCTTTGATTTACTCTACTTAAATTATTTCAATTTTAATTATCTTTTTTTTTCCACGCGACATAAGCTGACTTTTTCCTGACAGACAAACTTAACCTTACTAAACCTAAATTTGTGCTGCCAATATAAAACATCTAACATGGAGAAAACTACTCACTCCATCTGTTGTATTTCGTGCGAGACTTAAACCCAACATAGTGGGTTAACAGTCCCTCAGCTAGTCACTACTACTTGCCGGTCTGATAAACTGTGTTGACATCGCAAGTGGCTTGATATAGGCTGTGGTATTAAATGTAAAATGAAGCATTTAATGTTCATTTCTAATCCGAATAGCGCCTAAAATAGAATAAAGCTGAAATTAAAATTATATTAAATATGATGTCTGGACTCGGACTGTAAATAGTTTCTATTACCTACTCATGAAAGCTGATTTTGCAGTTGAGGACTGAACTGTACATCCGAGAACATTCCTCACCCAATTATTTTTCAAACTTAAACGTATGGATTTCAATTGCTTCCGTCTTCAGGTAACAAATAAATTGTCTTTTGCCGGACAGATCAAAATACCACCGGCCAATTGCTTGTATTTGCACAATGGCATTAAGTTCCGACCAGCATTTGGAGCTCGTATAATAACTCGCCTTAACAAATTAACACCAGCTGCTAAGAATGATGTACAACATATCACACATAACGTTCCCAGCCTGTAAGCTATTTCAAAAAGTTTTCGTTCATGTGTCATCTGAGCGATGATCCGCCATGCCACTGGGAATGATTTTTTCCAAAACTGGACTCAAACTCCCACACACATCTTCGAGAGTTTTCACCAATGTATTCTTATACTTTATCTTATGCTCGGTGTAAAAATTTAAAAGATACCAGTCATTAGAAATAACTTCCGACACAAGTCCAGCTAGATGATCTGGATCAGCCCTGGTCATTTCCGTACTGTACTAAAATTATAAAAAGAATGAAACAAAAACATGACACACATAATATGTGTAGAAATACTACATATATCCTGCCCATTTGAATTGATTTCTAAAATAACTTTTCCACACTTTAGATACTCTCTCAGCTCTACCAAACGGAAGCCACTAGAAAATATTTCTGGTAAGTTTCCCATGGTTGCACTCATCCCGACAAATTGAATTCCAGCTAGGGTCTGAAAAATGTTTAATATAATATATTTTAACAGCTAATAAAAAATACCTTTGATATGCATGACATTAGTCAAAAAAGTTGTCAATGTAGCGCCACGACCCATATCGCCTAACGAGTGCACTTCGTTGACAACTACCTACTTAACCAATTGCTTTTCAGAGCTCTTTTTGCCTCTTTTACGTTACCACATACTTTTATTGAAGCTTTTTCAATAGCAGCTATATATGAAGATTTGTTTGTTCTTCACCGTCTTTTCCATGCTGTGCGCTCTTCAACAAGGAAATTAAAATTCAAAGCAAAAAGCGCCATTGCATTGACCTGAAACAAAGATACTCAAACTAAATATATGTAAATTACAATACTGACTGGTGCTCTTGTTACCTTTTCCTGGACAACTGAAACAAAACGACATATTAGTTCACATAGCATTAGTATTTCCACCACTAGCGTTTTACCACCACTTGTTATTAGTGCATAAACTAAGTTTTCTCTGTTTTCAATAGCTGGTAGCAGCTAACACCATTTTGTTGACAATCTAAAATGAACAATTTATTGGCATAAATTTTTCACCATATTAAAATTCATCTTACCGTACAAATTTTTAATGTCCTTAAGATCTTCAATCAGTTTTTCTTAACTTTCCGACAAGCAAATAGAATAATGTTCTCATAATATATATATATTTATTTTCTTACAGTTGAAAGTATAAATTTGGAAACACTTCCATTTAATCGGGGCGATTCTGGCCACTTTCGTTAAGTTAACAGATTTCTGTTAAGAAAGTTAAAAGATTTGGTTTCTAACAGAATTCTTTAAGTTGGTATTCTGGCCAAAATTTACTCTTAAATCTGTTACGAAACCGGTTTTGTTCCACATCTCTCAACTTTCTTAACAAAAAACCTTTTACGTTTAATTTGAAGAATTTCGGGCTTGTTACGTTAAAGGATTTTTAACAAAAATCTGTTAACTTTTGGCACCCAGAATATCAATTTCTACCGTAACTAAACTTTTCGAAATCCAACAACAAATTGCATGGGTTGTCAAACTAACAGAATCTGTTAAGTGCGCACAGAATTGCCCCGAATAATATACACATTTATTTTATTATAAACATTAAATTATAAAATTTAAAAACGAACGTAGCCGAACATATGGAATGACGTCTCGACATTGAATTAATAACTTAATAAAGAAGGGAAAATAAACAGAAACGCCGAAGCAAAATATGCTAATTTCATTTAGTAGTATTTGTGCGCTTACATGTGTTATTCACTATTTTACAATAAACTCAAAAATTTGTTAAGCAAATTTCACTGTTACACTAAATTGAAATTCGATTTCCAAATCGACAATTTACGCGCCGTGCAAATATGACAGTCGAAACAAAACACTCTACAAAACAAATACTTGAGGCCGAGGCCAATAAAAATCGTGAATGGTGGTACAGAAATACCACTACACTTACCAAGCCTATATGAATGACCTCTGTACCACCGCAATACTAAGAAAAATCAAAAAATCTTACCAATCCTATGAAAAAACAGCTACTCACACCACAGTGTAGCCAATCAGTGGAAAATTTAGACACGCTGTACCACCAGTTCTTCAGATGCTGGGTTTGCTCTTGGGGGGAAAGTGTTCGGGGCATATGCGTCACTCACGGACACTTTAGGTGAGCGGCAGGGTCATTCCTTAGTTGTTAATTAAATGCGTCTCGATCACTCAAGATTATGTTTTCACACATAGATGGCCAACATTGTTTGTGACACCAATATGACGCAACCACCTCGTTCATGTCAATTTTGAGGTTAATTCGAATTATATTCAATAAACGAAAATATCGAAAATGAGATAGAATTGTGAGTTTATGCATATAATATTAACTGTTTATTCTTGAGTATTGATTTGTTATTTCAATACTATGTTGCGGTAGGATGCGTGAATTTTATGAAAAACCGAAAGAATACGTTCACATAAAATCATAAAAATAGCGAAAACGAGGCAAAATCGAGGATTTTTCCTTTAAGTATTTAATTTTTATTTTTAAATATAGATTATATTTGTACAGGTTTCATGTCGATTAAGTGTGCGCCTTCCGGAAACTAACTAGCTGTACTCTTGCCAGAATGGTAACCGGGCTGGTTTCCCCTCACAGCACACACAGTTCGTTTGGTTCACCTGGGGCTTGTCTGTATATGCCATACCTTTAACTGAACCATCTCTCATTTTATTAAGATCTTTGTTATTCAAATGTGCGAATCTTCTATGCTATGCACGTCCCGAAACTGGTGTAAACAAACAGTCAACTTGTTACTTTTGGCTTGTAGACACCACTGACCAAATCTGCCGTCGCTATTAATTGATTTTTCTGATTCTAAATCATGCAGTGATTATGAGTAAATTTCACTGTATTTCCTTTCTTAATTAGCTGGCTGACTGACAGCAAGTTTGTAGCAAGACTAGGTGCATATAATAAATTTTTAATTTGTTTATTGTATTCTACGCTGTTCACTGCTATTGTTATCTGGGTTTCACCACAGATAACCACAGAAATTTTTGATTGGTAGGCAATATTTATTTCTTCAACAGTTGGTTGACTTCACACATTTTTTAACCAATTTTTCCTTGTTGTCATATGCATGCTCGCTCCTGAATCTATATACCAGTCCGTAGTATTGAATTTTCCACTGAGAAAAACAAGCACTGAATGCAAATGCATTGCTTTTTCTCTTCTCTAAATGTACATTGGTTCTTGTAATGCCCTTGTTGTTTACATTTATAACACCTTACTTGTGACTTTGACATTTCATGTGTACTGACGTTAGCTGCGTGTTTATAGTGATGCCAGCTTTTAGAAACGAACGCACTCTGCTGACTTTCTGCGCCAATTTCACTCTGGTCATCCATGTCCAGAATCAGCTCTAATTTCAATGCCCGAATTTTCTATGGTCATAATCATAGGTAGAAATATTTCAGGTAAACTTGCTAAAAGCAGCGATCCAACCCATTCTTCACTGATTTTGAAGCCAGTACTGTTCAGCCGCTGGCTTGTTTCCACAATTGCAGTTACATATTGCACCATGGACTCGCAATTTTCACGTCCAATTGAAAAAAGGTTCCGCAACAATCCGATTCTTCGTGTGAACCCATTGTCAACGAACATTTTTTGGAGCTCGGACCACAACCCCTTTGCGGTTGTTTCATTTTTAATATGCACAGATAATCCTGGTTCAATTGTAAGAATTATTTTCGGCCGCGCCTTAGCATCTGTAACTTCGCTATCTTTCTTGATGCACGCTTCCATGTCTTCTAGAATTAAATAATTTTCAACTACACGATTTAATTTTAATTAGAACTCTGAAAACGGGAGGACCATAACCTATAGCAATTACACGACGTCTTGATGGATACGAACTGAACCTGGTTTTATTTATGGTTTTATTATTATCTTTTGTCAACCATCATCTCCCATTTCTGAAAAAGCTTCGTCTGCTGGTTCAGAATCTTCCTCTGATGGTTGAGCCATTATTATACTTGAATTTTCCCATATTTTTGTTTAATTATGAAATATTTAAACTCTTTAATTTTCACGTCATTCTTCTTCTTCATAAAGTTTGCACTTGTGTGCTTTCGCAAATGTTCTTTTGATGTGAAAACGTCTTTCTTCTCGTTGAGTATGTACATTGGTAGCCAGTCCAGCATTCTTGTGTCACAACGGTTGATCTCACAGAAGATGGAGCACATTTGTACGTCGCTTGTTTTGCCAGTGACGTCATCGGGCTTGTGTAAGCGCCTACGCGTGATTGTTGTTTTGAGCGTTGCGTGAAGATATTTATAAGCGTAGCGTGAGAACACGTTAAGCTAGGATGTTGATTGGGATATCATTGTAAAAAGCATGAAAATAGCTACCAGAACCTAAAGCGAAGCAATAAAATTACTCACCGAAATATAAGTAAATATGCACCGAATTGTAAAAATTTCAAATCGGAGAAAACCCGCATCAAACCGAATATTAAAACCAAATGGTTTTGCGCGTGACGTCATCGGGTTAGTTCACTTACGCATGATTGTTGTTAATAAGCGTTGCATAAAATTATAAATCAGAGTAGCGTGAGAATGCGATCAGTAGGACGTTTGTTCGGATGTCATTGTGAGGAGTTTGAGAAAAGCTATTAGGATCTAAAGTGAAAAAATAAAAAGATTCGCTGAAGTATAAATGATAACCGGTATTATATTGAAAATTAAAAAAAAAATTATAAGTATCTGCTCATACGAGTCGTAAATATGGGCCGAATTGAATAAAACGCAAACCAAAGACAGCTCACATCAAACCGAATTAAAAAAAAACTTAAGTGTCCAGTGCCGAGTAAATGCCAGAGCTACGGCAGCATTAAAGAGGAAATGAAAATAGGCGCGAAAAATGAACTTGTGATTTATCTGTCCTGTCACTGTATTTCTCTATATAACCACTGTATAAGAGACATTGATTTATGTACATACTAGTAAGAAACACTTCTTATAATTTTATCCCCAAGTTTTCACGGAAAATCTACGGCGCGGACCTTGACTGAGTATTTCGGTTGTTTTGTGCCTTTTTATGTTATTATACTTTCTGCTGTCTAAAGTAAACGTATCTGTTTCCTTATAACAATTTTTTCTTATTTTGAATTCTCATCCGTTTATATTTGTTCTATACTTAATTAATTAGTAAGTGTGTTATTTTGACTTTTTTTAAATATATCTTCCCTTTCGTTTTCTTTTTGATGCTTTGGTTGCTGTGTTGTGTGGGTTATATTTGTTTCGCAGTCATCTGCTTGTGCTGTTGTTTCCTTTATAATTTGTTGTGTTTGTATGGTTGTAGGTTTGTCTTGCGGAGTGTTTAGTTTTCCTTGTATAATAATAATAATAATAATAATAATAATAATAATAATAATAATAATAATCATAATAATAATAATAATAATAATAATAATAATAATAATAATAATAATCATAATAATAATAATAATAATAATAATAATAATAATAATAATCATAATAATAATAATAATAATAATAATAATAATAATAATAATAATAATAATAATAATAATAATAATAATAATAATAATAATAATAATAATAATAATAATAATAATAATAATAATAATAATAATAATAATAATAATAATAATAATAATAATAATAATAATAATAATAATAATAATAATAATAATAATAATAATAATAATAATAATAATAATAATAATAATAATAATAATAATAATAATAATAATAATAATAATAATAATAATAATAATAATAATAATAATAATAATAATAATAATAATAATAATAATAATAATAATAATAATAATAATAATAATAATAATAATAATAATAATAATAATAATAATAATAATAATAATAATAATAATAATAATAATAATAATAATAATAATAATAATAATAATAATAATAATAATAATAATAATAATAATAATAATAATAATAATAATAATAATAATAATAATAATAATAATAATAATAATAATAATAATAATAATAATAATAATAATAATAATAATAATAATAATAATAATAATAATAATAATAATAATAATAATAATAATAATAATAATAATAATAATAATAATAATAATAATAATAATAATAATAATAATAATAATAATAATAATAATAATAATAATAATAATAATAATAATAATAATAATAATAATAATAATAATAATAATAATAATAATAATAATAATAATAATAATAATAATAATAATAATAATAATAATAATAATAATAATAATAATAATAATAATAATAATAATAATAATAATAATAATAATAATAATAATAATAATAATAATAATAATAATAATAATAATAATAATAATAATAATAATAATAATAATAATAATAATAATAATAATAATAATAATAATAATAATAATAATAATAATAATAATAATAATAATAATAATAATAATAATAATAATAATAATAATAATAATAATAATAATAATAATAATAATAATAATAATAATAATAATAATAATAATAATAATAATAATAATAATAATAATAATAATAATAATAATAATAATAATAATAATAATAATAATAATAATAATAATAATAATAATAATAATAATAATAATAATAATAATAATAATAATAATAATAATAATAATAATAATAATAATAATAATAATAATAATAATAATAATAATAATAATAATAATAATAATAATAATAATAATAATAATAATAATAATAATAATAATAATAATAATAATAATAATAATAATAATAATAATAATAATAATAATAATAATAATAATAATAATAATAATAATAATAATAATAATAATAATAATAATAATAATAATAATAATAATAATAATAATAATAATAATAATAATAATAATAATAATAATAATAATAATAATAATAATAATAATAATAATAATAATAATAATAATAATAATAATAATAATAATAATAATAATAATAATAATAATAATAATAATAATAATAATAATAATAATAATAATAATAATAATAATAATAATAATAATAATAATAATAATAATAATAATAATAATAATAATAATAATAATAATAATAATAATAATAATAATAATAATAATAATAATAATAATAATAATAATAATAATAATAATAATAATAATAATAATAATAATAATAATAATAATAATAATAATAATAATAATAATAATAATAATAATAATAATAATAATAATAATAATAATAATAATAATAATAATAATAATAATAATAATAATAATAATAATAATAATAATAATAATAATAATAATAATAATAATAATAATAATAATAATAATAATAATAATAATAATAATAATAATAATAATAATAATAATAATAATAATAATAATAATAATAATAATAATAATAATAATAATAATAATAATAATAATAATAATAATAATAATAATAATAATAATAATAATAATAATAATAATAATAATAATAATAATAATAATAATAATAATAATAATAATAATAATAATAATAATAATAATAATAATAATAATAATAATAATAATAATAATAATAATAATAATAATAATAATAATAATAATAATAATAATAATAATAATAATAATAATAATAATAATAATAATAATAATAATAATAATAATAATAATAATAATAATAATAATAATAATAATAATAATAATAATAATAATAATAATAATAATAATAATAATAATAATAATAATAATAATAATAATAATAATAATAATAATAATAATAATAATAATAATAATAATAATAATAATAATAATAATAATAATAATAATAATAATAATAATAATAATAATAATAATAATAATAATAATAATAATAATAATAATAATAATAATAATAATAATAATAATAATAATAATAATAATAATAATAATAATAATAATAATAATAATAATAATAATAATAATAATAATAATAATAATAATAATAATAATAATAATAATAATAATAATAATAATAATAATAATAATAATAATAATAATAATAATAATAATAATAATAATAATAATAATAATAATAATAATAATAATAATAATAATAATAATAATAATAATAATAATAATAATAATAATAATAATAATAATAATAATAATAATAATAATAATAATAATAATAATAATAATAATAATAATAATAATAATAATAATAATAATAATAATAATAATAATAATAATAATAATAATAATAATAATAATAATAATAATAATAATAATAATAATAATAATAATAATAATAATAATAATAATAATAATAATAATAATAATAATAATAATAATAATAATAATAATAATAATAATAATAATAATAATAATAATAATAATAATAATAATAATAATAATAATAATAATAATAATAATAATAATAATAATAATAATAATAATAATAATAATAATAATAATAATAATAATAATAATAATAATAATAATAATAATAATAATAATAATAATAATAATAATAATAATAATAATAATAATAATAATAATAATAATAATAATAATAATAATAATAATAATAATAATAATAATAATAATAATAATAATAATAATAATAATAATAATAATAATAATAATAATAATAATAATAATAATAATAATAATAATAATAATAATAATAATAATAATAATAATAATAATAATAATAATAATAATAATAATAATAATAATAATAATAATAATAATAATAATAATAATAATAATAATAATAATAATAATAATAATAATAATAATAATAATAATAATAATAATAATAATAATAATAATAATAATAATAATAATAATAATAATAATAATAATAATAATAATAATAATAATAATAATAATAATAATAATAATAATAATAATAATAATAATAATAATAATAATAATAATAATAATAATAATAATAATAATAATAATAATAATAATAATAATAATAATAATAATAATAATAATAATAATAATAATAATAATAATAATAATAATAATAATAATAATAATAATAATAATAATAATAATAATAATAATAATAATAATAATAATAATAATAATAATAATAATAATAATAATAATAATAATAATAATAATAATAATAATAATAATAATAATAATAATAATAATAATAATAATAATAATAATAATAATAATAATAATAATAATAATAATAATAATAATAATAATAATAATAATAATAATAATAATAATAATAATAATAATAATAATAATAATAATAATAATAATAATAATAATAATAATAATAATAATAATAATAATAATAATAATAATAATAATAATAATAATAATAATAATAATAATAATAATAATAATAATAATAATAATAATAATAATAATAATAATAATAATAATAATAATAATAATAATAATAATAATAATAATAATAATAATAATAATAATAATAATAATAATAATAATAATAATAATAATAATAATAATAATAATAATAATAATAATAATAATAATAATAATAATAATAATAATAATAATAATAATAATAATAATAATAATAATAATAATAATAATAATAATAATAATAATAATAATAATAATAATAATAATAATAATAATAATAATAATAATAATAATAATAATAATAATAATAATAATAATAATAATAATAATAATAATAATAATAATAATAATAATAATAATAATAATAATAATAATAATAATAATAATAATAATAATAATAATAATAATAATAATAATAATAATAATAATAATAATAATAATAATAATAATAATAATAATAATAATAATAATAATAATAATAATAATAATAATAATAATAATAATAATAATAATAATAATAATAATAATAATAATAATAATAATAATAATAATAATAATAATAATAATAATAATAATAATAATAATAATAATAATAATAATAATAATAATAATAATAATAATAATAATAATAATAATAATAATAATAATAATAATAATAATAATAATAATAATAATAATAATAATAATAATAATAATAATAATAATAATAATAATAATAATAATAATAATAATAATAATAATAATAATAATAATAATAATAATAATAATAATAATAATAATAATAATAATAATAATAATAATAATAATAATAATAATAATAATAATAATAATAATAATAATAATAATAATAATAATAATAATAATAATAATAATAATAATAATAATAATAATAATAATAATAATAATAATAATAATAATAATAATAATAATAATAATAATAATAATAATAATAATAATAATAATAATAATAATAATAATAATAATAATAATAATAATAATAATAATAATAATAATAATAATAATAATAATAATAATAATAATAATAATAATAATAATAATAATAATAATAATAATAATAATAATAATAATAATAATAATAATAATAATAATAATAATAATAATAATAATAATAATAATAATAATAATAATAATAATAATAATAATAATAATAATAATAATAATAATAATAATAATAATAATAATAATAATAATAATAATAATAATAATAATAATAATAATAATAATAATAATAATAATAATAATAATAATAATAATAATAATAATAATAATAATAATAATAATAATAATAATAATAATAATAATAATAATAATAATAATAATAATAATAATAATAATAATAATAATAATAATAATAATAATAATAATAATAATAATAATAATAATAATAATAATAATAATAATAATAATAATAATAATAATAATAATAATAATAATAATAATAATAATAATAATAATAATAATAATAATAATAATAATAATAATAATAATAATAATAATAATAATAATAATAATAATAATAATAATAATAATAATAATAATAATAATAATAATAATAATAATAATAATAATAATAATAATAATAATAATAATAATAATAATAATAATAATAATAATAATAATAATAATAATAATAATAATAATAATAATAATAATAATAATAATAATAATAATAATAATAATAATAATAATAATAATAATAATAATAATAATAATAATAATAATAATAATAATAATAATAATAATAATAATAATAATAATAATAATAATAATAATAATAATAATAATAATAATAATAATAATAATAATAATAATAATAATAATAATAATAATAATAATAATAATAATAATAATAATAATAATAATAATAATAATAATAATAATAATAATAATAATAATAATAATAATAATAATAATAATAATAATAATAATAATAATAATAATAATAATAATAATAATAATAATAATAATAATAATAATAATAATAATAATAATAATAATAATAATAATAATAATAATAATAATAATAATAATAATAATAATAATAATAATAATAATAATAATAATAATAATAATAATAATAATAATAATAATAATAATAATAATAATAATAATAATAATAATAATAATAATAATAATAATAATAATAATAATAATAATAATAATAATAATAATAATAATAATAATAATAATAATAATAATAATAATAATAATAATAATAATAATAATAATAATAATAATAATAATAATAATAATAATAATAATAATAATAATAATAATAATAATAATAATAATAATAATAATAATAATAATAATAATAATAATAATAATAATAATAATAATAATAATAATAATAATAATAATAATAATAATAATAATAATAATAATAATAATAATAATAATAATAATAATAATAATAATAATAATAATAATAATAATAATAATAATAATAATAATAATAATAATAATAATAATAATAATAATAATAATAATAATAATAATAATAATAATAATAATAATAATAATAATAATAATAATAATAATAATAATAATAATAATAATAATAATAATAATAATAATAATAATAATAATAATAATAATAATAATAATAATAATAATAATAATAATAATAATAATAATAATAATAATAATAATAATAATAATAATAATAATAATAATAATAATAATAATAATAATAATAATAATAATAATAATAATAATAATAATAATAATAATAATAATAATAATAATAATAATAATAATAATAATAATAATAATAATAATAATAATAATAATAATAATAATAATAATAATAATAATAATAATAATAATAATAATAATAATAATAATAATAATAATAATAATAATAATAATAATAATAATAATAATAATAATAATAATAATAATAATAATAATAATAATAATAATAATAATAATAATAATAATAATAATAATAATAATAATAATAATAATAATAATAATAATAATAATAATAATAATAATAATAATAATAATAATAATAATAATAATAATAATAATAATAATAATAATAATAATAATAATAATAATAATAATAATAATAATAATAATAATAATAATAATAATAATAATAATAATAATAATAATAATAATAATAATAATAATAATAATAATAATAATAATAATAATAATAATAATAATAATAATAATAATAATAATAATAATAATAATAATAATAATAATAATAATAATAATAATAATAATAATAATAATAATAATAATAATAATAATAATAATAATAATAATAATAATAATAATAATAATAATAATAATAATAATAATAATAATAATAATAATAATAATAATAATAATAATAATAATAATAATAATAATAATAATAATAATAATAATAATAATAATAATAATAATAATAATAATAATAATAATAATAATAATAATAATAATAATAATAATAATAATAATAATAATAATAATAATAATAATAATAATAATAATAATAATAATAATAATAATAATAATAATAATAATAATAATAATAATAATAATAATAATAATAATAATAATAATAATAATAATAATAATAATAATAATAATAATAATAATAATAATAATAATAATAATAATAATAATAATAATAATAATAATAATAATAATAATAATAATAATAATAATAATAATAATAATAATAATAATAATAATAATAATAATAATAATAATAATAATAATAATAATAATAATAATAATAATAATAATAATAATAATAATAATAATAATAATAATAATAATAATAATAATAATAATAATAATAATAATAATAATAATAATAATAATAATAATAATAATAATAATAATAATAATAATAATAATAATAATAATAATAATAATAATAATAATAATAATAATAATAATAATAATAATAATAATAATAATAATAATAATAATAATAATAATAATAATAATAATAATAATAATAATAATAATAATAATAATAATAATAATAATAATAATAATAATAATAATAATAATAATAATAATAATAATAATAATAATAATAATAATAATAATAATAATAATAATAATAATAATAATAATAATAATAATAATAATAATAATAATAATAATAATAATAATAATAATAATAATAATAATAATAATAATAATAATAATAATAATAATAATAATAATAATAATAATAATAATAATAATAATAATAATAATAATAATAATAATAATAATAATAATAATAATAATAATAATAATAATAATAATAATAATAATAATAATAATAATAATAATAATAATAATAATAATAATAATAATAATAATAATAATAATAATAATAATAATAATAATAATAATAATAATAATAATAATAATAATAATAATAATAATAATAATAATAATAATAATAATAATAATAATAATAATAATAATAATAATAATAATAATAATAATAATAATAATAATAATAATAATAATAATAATAATAATAATAATAATAATAATAATAATAATAATAATAATAATAATAATAATAATAATAATAATAATAATAATAATAATAATAATAATAATAATAATAATAATAATAATAATAATAATAATAATAATAATAATAATAATAATAATAATAATAATAATAATAATAATAATAATAATAATAATAATAATAATAATAATAATAATAATAATAATAATAATAATAATAATAATAATAATAATAATAATAATAATAATAATAATAATAATAATAATAATAATAATAATAATAATAATAATAATAATAATAATAATAATAATAATAATAATAATAATAATAATAATAATAATAATAATAATAATAATAATAATAATAATAATAATAATAATAATAATAATAATAATAATAATAATAATAATAATAATAATAATAATAATAATAATAATAATAATAATAATAATAATAATAATAATAATAATAATAATAATAATAATAATAATAATAATAATAATAATAATAATAATAATAATAATAATAATAATAATAATAATAATAATAATAATAATAATAATAATAATAATAATAATAATAATAATAATAATAATAATAATAATAATAATAATAATAATAATAATAATAATAATAATAATAATAATAATAATAATAATAATAATAATAATAATAATAATAATAATAATAATAATAATAATAATAATAATAATAATAATAATAATAATAATAATAATAATAATAATAATAATAATAATAATAATAATAATAATAATAATAATAATAATAATAATAATAATAATAATAATAATAATAATAATAATAATAATAATAATAATAATAATAATAATAATAATAATAATAATAATAATAATAATAATAATAATAATAATAATAATAATAATAATAATAATAATAATAATAATAATAATAATAATAATAATAATAATAATAATAATAATAATAATAATAATAATAATAATAATAATAATAATAATAATAATAATAATAATAATAATAATAATAATAATAATAATAATAATAATAATAATAATAATAATAATAATAATAATAATAATAATAATAATAATAATAATAATAATAATAATAATAATAATAATAATAATAATAATAATAATAATAATAATAATAATAATAATAATAATAATAATAATAATAATAATAATAATAATAATAATAATAATAATAATAATAATAATAATAATAATAATAATAATAATAATAATAATAATAATAATAATAATAATAATAATAATAATAATAATAATAATAATAATAATAATAATAATAATAATAATAATAATAATAATAATAATAATAATAATAATAATAATAATAATAATAATAATAATAATAATAATAATAATAATAATAATAATAATAATAATAATAATAATAATAATAATAATAATAATAATAATAATAATAATAATAATAATAATAATAATAATAATAATAATAATAATAATAATAATAATAATAATAATAATAATAATAATAATAATAATAATAATAATAATAATAATAATAATAATAATAATAATAATAATAATAATAATAATAATAATAATAATAATAATAATAATAATAATAATAATAATAATAATAATAATAATAATAATAATAATAATAATAATAATAATAATAATAATAATAATAATAATAATAATAATAATAATAATAATAATAATAATAATAATAATAATAATAATAATAATAATAATAATAATAATAATAATAATAATAATAATAATAATAATAATAATAATAATAATAATAATAATAATAATAATAATAATAATAATAATAATAATAATAATAATAATAATAATAATAATAATAATAATAATAATAATAATAATAATAATAATAATAATAATAATAATAATAATAATAATAATAATAATAATAATAATAATAATAATAATAATAATAATAATAATAATAATAATAATAATAATAATAATAATAATAATAATAATAATAATAATAATAATAATAATAATAATAATAATAATAATAATAATAATAATAATAATAATAATAATAATAATAATAATAATAATAATAATAATAATAATAATAATAATAATAATAATAATAATAATAATAATAATAATAATAATAATAATAATAATAATAATAATAATAATAATAATAATAATAATAATAATAATAATAATAATAATAATAATAATAATAATAATAATAATAATAATAATAATAATAATAATAATAATAATAATAATAATAATAATAATAATAATAATAATAATAATAATAATAATAATAATAATAATAATAATAATAATAATAATAATAATAATAATAATAATAATAATAATAATAATAATAATAATAATAATAATAATAATAATAATAATAATAATAATAATAATAATAATAATAATAATAATAATAATAATAATAATAATAATAATAATAATAATAATAATAATAATAATAATAATAATAATAATAATAATAATAATAATAATAATAATAATAATAATAATAATAATAATAATAATAATAATAATAATAATAATAATAATAATAATAATAATAATAATAATAATAATAATAATAATAATAATAATAATAATAATAATAATAATAATAATAATAATAATAATAATAATAATAATAATAATAATAATAATAATAATAATAATAATAATAATAATAATAATAATAATAATAATAATAATAATAATAATAATAATAATAATAATAATAATAATAATAATAATAATAATAATAATAATAATAATAATAATAATAATAATAATAATAATAATAATAATAATAATAATAATAATAATAATAATAATAATAATAATAATAATAATAATAATAATAATAATAATAATAATAATAATAATAATAATAATAATAATAATAATAATAATAATAATAATAATAATAATAATAATAATAATAATAATAATAATAATAATAATAATAATAATAATAATAATAATAATAATAATAATAATAATAATAATAATAATAATAATAATAATAATAATAATAATAATAATAATAATAATAATAATAATAATAATAATAATAATAATAATAATAATAATAATAATAATAATAATAATAATAATAATAATAATAATAATAATAATAATAATAATAATAATAATAATAATAATAATAATAATAATAATAATAATAATAATAATAATAATAATAATAATAATAATAATAATAATAATAATAATAATAATAATAATAATAATAATAATAATAATAATAATAATAATAATAATAATAATAATAATAATAATAATAATAATAATAATAATAATAATAATAATAATAATAATAATAATAATAATAATAATAATAATAATAATAATAATAATAATAATAATAATAATAATAATAATAATAATAATAATAATAATAATAATAATAATAATAATAATAATAATAATAATAATAATAATAATAATAATAATAATAATAATAATAATAATAATAATAATAATAATAATAATAATAATAATAATAATAATAATAATAATAATAATAATAATAATAATAATAATAATAATAATAATAATAATAATAATAATAATAATAATAATAATAATAATAATAATAATAATAATAATAATAATAATAATAATAATAATAATAATAATAATAATAATAATAATAATAATAATAATAATAATAATAATAATAATAATAATAATAATAATAATAATAATAATAATAATAATAATAATAATAATAATAATAATAATAATAATAATAATAATAATAATAATAATAATAATAATAATAATAATAATAATAATAATAATAATAATAATAATAATAATAATAATAATAATAATAATAATAATAATAATAATAATAATAATAATAATAATAATAATAATAATAATAATAATAATAATAATAATAATAATAATAATAATAATAATAATAATAATAATAATAATAATAATAATAATAATAATAATAATAATAATAATAATAATAATAATAATAATAATAATAATAATAATAATAATAATAATAATAATAATAATAATAATAATAATAATAATAATAATAATAATAATAATAATAATAATAATAATAATAATAATAATAATAATAATAATAATAATAATAATAATAATAATAATAATAATAATAATAATAATAATAATAATAATAATAATAATAATAATAATAATAATAATAATAATAATAATAATAATAATAATAATAATAATAATAATAATAATAATAATAATAATAATAATAATAATAATAATAATAATAATAATAATAATAATAATAATAATAATAATAATAATAATAATAATAATAATAATAATAATAATAATAATAATAATAATAATAATAATAATAATAATAATAATAATAATAATAATAATAATAATAATAATAATAATAATAATAATAATAATAATAATAATAATAATAATAATAATAATAATAATAATAATAATAATAATAATAATAATAATAATAATAATAATAATAATAATAATAATAATAATAATAATAATAATAATAATAATAATAATAATAATAATAATAATAATAATAATAATAATAATAATAATAATAATAATAATAATAATAATAATAATAATAATAATAATAATAATAATAATAATAATAATAATAATAATAATAATAATAATAATAATAATAATAATAATAATAATAATAATAATAATAATAATAATAATAATAATAATAATAATAATAATAATAATAATAATAATAATAATAATAATAATAATAATAATAATAATAATAATAATAATAATAATAATAATAATAATAATAATAATAATAATAATAATAATAATAATAATAATAATAATAATAATAATAATAATAATAATAATAATAATAATAATAATAATAATAATAATAATAATAATAATAATAATAATAATAATAATAATAATAATAATAATAATAATAATAATAATAATAATAATAATAATAATAATAATAATAATAATAATAATAATAATAATAATAATAATAATAATAATAATAATAATAATAATAATAATAATAATAATAATAATAATAATAATAATAATAATAATAATAATAATAATAATAATAATAATAATAATAATAATAATAATAATAATAATAATAATAATAATAATAATAATAATAATAATAATAATAATAATAATAATAATAATAATAATAATAATAATAATAATAATAATAATAATAATAATAATAATAATAATAATAATAATAATAATAATAATAATAATAATAATAATAATAATAATAATAATAATAATAATAATAATAATAATAATAATAATAATAATAATAATAATAATAATAATAATAATAATAATAATAATAATAATAATAATAATAATAATAATAATAATAATAATAATAATAATAATAATAATAATAATAATAATAATAATAATAATAATAATAATAATAATAATAATAATAATAATAATAATAATAATAATAATAATAATAATAATAATAATAATAATAATAATAATAATAATAATAATAATAATAATAATAATAATAATAATAATAATAATAATAATAATAATAATAATAATAATAATAATAATAATAATAATAATAATAATAATAATAATAATAATAATAATAATAATAATAATAATAATAATAATAATAATAATAATAATAATAATAATAATAATAATAATAATAATAATAATAATAATAATAATAATAATAATAATAATAATAATAATAATAATAATAATAATAATAATAATAATAATAATAATAATAATAATAATAATAATAATAATAATAATAATAATAATAATAATAATAATAATAATAATAATAATAATAATAATAATAATAATAATAATAATAATAATAATAATAATAATAATAATAATAATAATAATAATAATAATAATAATAATAATAATAATAATAATAATAATAATAATAATAATAATAATAATAATAATAATAATAATAATAATTTTTTTTTTTTTTTTTTTTTTTTTTACGAGGGAGGGGAAATCCGTTTACGGACGTTGTGTCGGACTCCTATGCGACTACCGACTAAAACCCCTCCCTCGGACTCCAAGGACACCAACCCGGAACCGTTTACCACATTACTTCAGGTTGGGCCTTGCCCTGAGACCCCTTTTTTTGTGGGTCTTTCCACCGTTGTTTGTTAAATCTATTGTTAATTTTTTTTGTGGGTCTTTCCACCGTTGTTTGTTAAATTTATTGTTAAATCTATGCTACTTATGTTCTATTATATGTCATTCGACTATTCACCTATTACTCTTTGTCCTATTGCGATTGTGTATTATTTTACTCCTATACCTATACACTCCCCTTATAATTGTACCCTATTAATACTATCCTACCTTATTTATACTAAATAATAAAAACTTTAATTTAAACGTAAGTTGCTGTCGGTGCGAGGTGAGTATCCTCCTCCTTTGTGCCTGAGGTTCTTTTCGGGCACTTCTTTATCACGTCCCGGCCAGGCGGAAGAAGCGCTCTAGTCTAAGCCTAAGTCACAAGACACCGAGCATTATTTGCCGGTGTTTTACAACTGAGGTTTTTTCAAGCACTTCTTTATCACGCGCCAGACAGGCGGAAGAACCACCCTAATCTTAACCTCTGCAACAAGCCGTCAGATATCATCTCGCCATGACATCTACAATCCATGTATCGCCTTAAACTACTGCTACCACACATCTGCTATTTATGGGCTTACATCTATTGAAATTCCTAAGCTCTAACCTCTAATGGCTGATGGTCCCTCTGCATTTCACCCTCTCTGTGCTTTGTGCGGAGGACATCTTCAATGTATCCTTGTATCATTCTCCACCTGTGCTCCGTCATAAGCATGTGGCCCACTATATTTTCGGCCGTCAGTCTACCGACCTCGGCTTCAATCTCTTCTCTTCGCTGCACCCATCGTTCACAGTAAAACAGCGTGTGCTCTGCGTCGTCTTTTTCCACCCCGCAGTACTGGCATTCTGGTGAATCAGCCCTGCCCATGTTATGTAGGTATGATCTAAAACACCCATGACCGCTGAGGAACTGCGTCATGTAGTACGACACTTCTCCATGCGCGCGTCCCACCCATGGTTCAATCTGCGGGATAAGTCGGGCCGTCCATCTGCCTCTAGACTCCGTGCTCCATAAGTCTTGCCATTTTCTCAAGGTGTGGGCTCTCTCTTCTGTACTTGCCCGGGCTCTTCCCACCTCGCTTTTCCTTCTATAGATCGCCTTTCGCTCTAATGCTAGTACCTACGGGTATGACTCCAGCAATGACAAGGACTGCCGGCTCAGAGACTGTGCGGTAAGCACAAGTTACTCTAAGAGCCCCCCTCCTTTGAACGGAGGCCAGGCGCTTCCTGTAGCGTTCGATTTTCATTCTGGCGCCCCATATCTCAGCGCCGTATAGAAGTATGGACTGCACCGTGCTCATCAATAGTCGCCGTTTTCGCCGGCATTGGCCCATGGTTGTTAGCCATTATCCTGCTCAAATATGTTGTTATTAACGCCGGCCTTGTCTGCCGTCCGCCGAATGTGTTCTCCGAAGGTGAGCTTAGTGTCCATTGTCACCCCCAGATACTTAGCGGCAGGCTTTGTCTGCATATGCTCATCTCCCACTACAATGGGCAGAGCCTTCTCGATCCTCCTTTTCGTGAGGATTACGATTTCCGTCTTGGCTGCAGCTAACGAAAGTCCATGCTCGCTCATCCAGCTGTTCACCCTCCGCATGACTTGGTTGAGTTTAAGTTGCGCCAACTCGTAGGTGCGCGCAGCAATCAACGCTACGACATCGTCCGCGTAGCCAACCAAGCGCGTCTCTTCTGGCATCTCTAGTCGCAAGAGGCTATCGTAGGAAATATTCCACAGATCCGGGCCGAGAATAGACCCTTGCGCCGCCCCCGCTGTTATAGTCTTTCTGCGGATGCCTTCCACAGTCTCATACTCCAGCGCTCGATCACTCAGATAGTCCTTCATCATACGGAGTAGGTATCCCGGCACTTGGAAAGTTTTCTCCAACGCATCGAGAATGTCGCACCACCTTGCCGAGTTGAATGCATTCTTAACATCTAGTGTCACTAATAAGACCATTCGGCGTGAATGGTGATTACCCCTCTCAGCTCTATGAACCGCTTCTACGACCTCATTTATCGCATCAATAGTGCACCGTCCCCGGCGGAAGCCATATTGACCGTTCGCATAGGTCCCCCTGCTGTCCGGATTGCCGATAATAGACGGGGCTGCAGCAGTTTTTCAAGGACTTTACCCGCGGTGTCTAGCATGCATAGTGGGCGGTACGATGATGGTGCCAGTACATCTCCTTTGCCCTTGTTAATCAGCACAAGTCTTCCTATCTTCCAGGGGGAATAAAACAGTCCTGCCTTCAAACACGTGTTGTACATTCCCAGCAGGATTTCGGGGCACGCCCCGAGCGCCTTCTTTAGCGCTTCGCTGGGAATTCCGTCTGGTCCTGGGGCTTTCCCGTTGCGGAGGGAATTTATTGCTACCATCAGCTCCTCCTCGGTAAACAAAGGTATGTTTCCGACGTCTTCCACTTCTCTCTCTCTGATTGGGTGCGTCGGGAAGAGCGCGTTCACGATATGGGCCATGACTTCTGCCTCCATGGTGGGTCTTGGTGCCATCGCTCCCAGTTTCTTAGTCACAATCTTGTACCCAAGTCCCCAGGGGGTCCGTATTTACTTCCTCCGCCAGCCTCCGCCATTGTGCTACCTTGCTGCGCCTTATGGTGGATCGTAGCACCTTTTTAGCGGTTTTGTACTCGAGGGAGAGGGCACTTGCCTCCCCCCGGTTCTTGGCCCTTTGCGCTTTCCGTCTCACGCGCAGGCAAGTTCTCCGTAGTTCAGCTATTTCGGTCGTCCACCAGTACACGGGGCGTTTGCTATGCCTGGGTCTCCTGCGTGGCATCGCCGCTTCGCATGCCCTATGAAGAAGGTTCATGGAATCCTTAACGGCTTTCTCCGCCAGCGACCTGTCTTCTGTCGTATGTGGATGTTTCACACTGGCCAGGCCCGCGAGGAGTACTGTTTTGAACTTATCTTCGTCAAAGCTTCGCACATTCCACAGTCTTTTACCACTCAGCCCGGCCGTCGGTGCTACATGGCCATCATAAACTCTGAACGTGATGTATTGGTGGTCACTTCCTGTGTATTCCTCGAGCACTCTCCATTCTTTTACTGCTGCTACCATTCCCTCTGAAGCAAGTGAGATATCAGGAATGGTTCCTCTATATCCGGGACGGCGAAAAGTTGGAGTGTTACCGATATTCAATATGGCGAGACCTGTTCGGGCAACCATTTCCAATAGATATCTGCCCCGCGAATCGGTCTCGGGCATGCCCCACTCTACGCCTCTGAAATCACCCGCAACCACCACTCTTCCTCCCGTTTGGCGGATAATAATAATAATAATAATAATAATAATAATAATAATAATAATAATAATAATAATAATAATAATTATAATAATAATAATAATAATAATAATAATAATTATAATAATAATAATAATAATAATAATAATAATAATAATAATAATAATAATAATAATAATAATAATAATAATAATAATAATAATAATAATAATAATAATAATAATAATAATAATAATAATAATAATGATAATAATAATAATAATAATAATAATAATAATAATAATAATAATAATAATAATAATAATAATAATAATAATAATAATAATAATAATAATAATAATAATAATAATAATAATAATAATAATAATAATAATAATAATAATAATAATAATAATAATAATAATAATAATAATAATAATAATAATAATAATAATAATAATAATAATAATAATAATAATAATAATAATAATAATAATAATAATAATAATAATAATAATAATAATAATAATAATAATAATAATAATAATAATAATAATAATAATAATAATAATAATAATAATAATAATAATAATAATAATAATAATAATAATAATAATAATAATAATAATAATAATAATAATAATAATAATAATAATAATAATAATAATAATAATAATAATAATAATAATAATAATAATAATAATAATAATAATAATAATAATAATAATAATAATAATAATAATAATAATAATAATAATAATAATAATAATAATAATAATAATAATAATAATAATAATAATAATAATAATAATAATAATAATAATAATAATAATAATAATAATAATAATAATAATAATAATAATAATAATAATAATAATAATAATAATAATAATAATAATAATAATAATAATAATAATAATAATAATAATAATAATAATAATAATAATAATAATAATAATAATAATAATAATAATAATAATAATAATAATAATAATAATAATAATAATAATAATAATAATAATAATAATAATAATAATAATAATAATAATAATAATAATAATAATAATAATAATAATAATAATAATAATAATAATAATAATAATAATAATAATAATAATAATAATAATAATAATAATAATAATAATAATAATAATAATAATAATAATAATAATAATAATAATAATAATAATAATAATAATAATAATAATAATAATAATAATAATAATAATAATAATAATAATAATAATAATAATAATAATAATAATAATAATAATAATAATAATAATAATAATAATAATAATAATAATAATAATAATAATAATAATAATAATAATAATAATAATAATAATAATAATAATAATAATAATAATAATAATAATAATAATAATAATAATAATAATAATAATAATAATAATAATAATAATAATAATAATAATAATAATAATAATAATAATAATAATAATAATAATAATAATAATAATAATAATAATAATAATAATAATAATAATAATAATAATAATAATAATAATAATAATAATAATAATAATAATAATAATAATAATAATAATAATAATAATAATAATAATAATAATAATAATAATAATAATAATAATAATAATAATAATAATAATAATAATAATAATAATAATAATAATAATAATAATAATAATAATAATAATAATAATAATAATAATAATAATAATAATAATAATAATAATAATAATAATAATAATAATAATAATAATAATAATAATAATAATAATAATAATAATAATAATAATAATAATAATAATAATAATAATAATAATAATAATAATAATAATAATAATAATAATAATAATAATAATAATAATAATAATAATAATAATAATAATAATAATAATAATAATAATAATAATAATAATAATAATAATAATAATAATAATAATAATAATAATAATAATAATAATAATAATAATAATAATAATAATAATAATAATAATAATAATAATAATAATAATAATAATAATAATAATAATAATAATAATAATAATAATAATAATAATAATAATAATAATAATAATAATAATAATAATAATAATAATAATAATAATAATAATAATAATAATAATAATAATAATAATAATAATAATAATAATAATAATAATAATAATAATAATAATAATAATAATAATAATAATAATAATAATAATAATAATAATAATAATAATAATAATAATAATAATAATAATAATAATAATAATAATAATAATAATAATAATAATAATAATAATAATAATAATAATAATAATAATAATAATAATAATAATAATAATAATAATAATAATAATAATAATAATAATAATAATAATAATAATAATAATAATAATAATAATAATAATAATAATAATAATAATAATAATAATAATAATAATAATAATAATAATAATAATAATAATAATAATAATAATAATAATAATAATAATAATAATAATAATAATAATAATAATAATAATAATAATAATAATAATAATAATAATAATAATAATAATAATAATAATAATAATAATAATAATAATAATAATAATAATAATAATAATAATAATAATAATAATAATAATAATAATAATAATAATAATAATAATAATAATAATAATAATAATAATAATAATAATAATAATAATAATAATAATAATAATAATAATAATAATAATAATAATAATAATAATAATAATAATAATAATAATAATAATAATAATAATAATAATAATAATAATAATAATAATAATAATAATAATAATAATAATAATAATAATAATAATAATAATAATAATAATAATAATAATAATAATAATAATAATAATAATAATAATAATAATAATAATAATAATAATAATAATAATAATAATAATAATAATAATAATAATAATAATAATAATAATAATAATAATAATAATAATAATAATAATAATAATAATAATAATAATAATAATAATAATAATAATAATAATAATAATAATAATAATAATAATAATAATAATAATAATAATAATAATAATAATAATAATAATAATAATAATAATAATAATAATAATAATAATAATAATAATAATAATAATAATAATAATAATAATAATAATAATAATAATAATAATAATAATAATAATAATAATAATAATAATAATAATAATAATAATAATAATAATAATAATAATAATAATAATAATAATAATAATAATAATAATAATAATAATAATAATAATAATAATAATAATAATAATAATAATAATAATAATAATAATAATAATAATAATAATAATAATAATAATAATAATAATAATAATAATAATAATAATAATAATAATAATAATAATAATAATAATAATAATAATAATAATAATAATAATAATAATAATAATAATAATAATAATAATAATAATAATAATAATAATAATAATAATAATAATAATAATAATAATAATAATAATAATAATAATAATAATAATAATAATAATAATAATAATAATAATAATAATAATAATAATAATAATAATAATAATAATAATAATAATAATAATAATAATAATAATAATAATAATAATAATAATAATAATAATAATAATAATAATAATAATAATAATAATAATAATAATAATAATAATAATAATAATAATAATAATAATAATAATAATAATAATAATAATAATAATAATAATAATAATAATAATAATAATAATAATAATAATAATAATAATAATAATAATAATAATAATAATAATAATAATAATAATAATAATAATAATAATAATAATAATAATAATAATAATAATAATAATAATAATAATAATAATAATAATAATAATAATAATAATAATAATAATAATAATAATAATAATAATAATAATAATAATAATAATAATAATAATAATAATAATAATAATAATAATAATAATAATAATAATAATAATAATAATAATAATAATAATAATAATAATAATAATAATAATAATAATAATAATAATAATAATAATAATAATAATAATAATAATAATAATAATAATAATAATAATAATAATAATAATAATAATAATAATAATAATAATAATAATAATAATAATAATAATAATAATAATAATAATAATAATAATAATAATAATAATAATAATAATAATAATAATAATAATAATAATAATAATAATAATAATAATAATAATAATAATAATAATAATAATAATAATAATAATAATAATAATAATAATAATAATAATAATAATAATAATAATAATAATAATAATAATAATAATAATAATAATAATAATAATAATAATAATAATAATAATAATAATAATAATAATAATAATAATAATAATAATAATAATAATAATAATAATAATAATAATAATAATAATAATAATAATAATAATAATAATAATAATAATAATAATAATAATAATAATAATAATAATAATAATAATAATAATAATAATAATAATAATAATAATAATAATAATAATAATAATAATAATAATAATAATAATAATAATAATAATAATAATAATAATAATAATAATAATAATAATAATAATAATAATAATAATAATAATAATAATAATAATAATAATAATAATAATAATAATAATAATAATAATAATAATAATAATAATAATAATAATAATAATAATAATAATAATAATAATAATAATAATAATAATAATAATAATAATAATAATAATAATAATAATAATAATAATAATAATAATAATAATAATAATAATAATAATAATAATAATAATAATAATAATAATAATAATAATAATAATAATAATAATAATAATAATAATAATAATAATAATAATAATAATAATAATAATAATAATAATAATAATAATAATAATAATAATAATAATAATAATAATAATAATAATAATAATAATAATAATAATAATAATAATAATAATAATAATAATAATAATAATAATAATAATAATAATAATAATAATAATAATAATAATAATAATAATAATAATAATAATAATAATAATAATAATAATAATAATAATAATAATAATAATAATAATAATAATAATAATAATAATAATAATAATAATAATAATAATAATAATAATAATAATAATAATAATAATAATAATAATAATAATAATAATAATAATAATAATAATAATAATAATAATAATAATAATAATAATAATAATAATAATAATAATAATAATAATAATAATAATAATAATAATAATAATAATAATAATAATAATAATAATAATAATAATAATAATAATAATAATAATAATAATAATAATAATAATAATAATAATAATAATAATAATAATAATAATAATAATAATAATAATAATAATAATAATAATAATAATAATAATAATAATAATAATAATAATAATAATAATAATAATAATAATAATAATAATAATAATAATAATAATAATAATAATAATAATAATAATAATAATAATAATAATAATAATAATAATAATAATAATAATAATAATAATAATAATAATAATAATAATAATAATAATAATAATAATAATAATAATAATAATAATAATAATAATAATAATAATAATAATAATAATAATAATAATAATAATAATAATAATAATAATAATAATAATAATAATAATAATAATAATAATAATAATAATAATAATAATAATAATAATAATAATAATAATAATAATAATAATAATAATAATAATAATAATAATAATAATAATAATAATAATAATAATAATAATAATAATAATAATAATAATAATAATAATAATAATAATAATAATAATAATAATAATAATAATAATAATAATAATAATAATAATAATAATAATAATAATAATAATAATAATAATAATAATAATAATAATAATAATAATAATAATAATAATAATAATAATAATAATAATAATAATAATAATAATAATAATAATAATAATAATAATAATAATAATAATAATAATAATAATAATAATAATAATAATAATAATAATAATAATAATAATAATAATAATAATAATAATAATAATAATAATAATAATAATAATAATAATAATAATAATAATAATAATAATAATAATAATAATAATAATAATAATAATAATAATAATAATAATAATAATAATAATAATAATAATAATAATAATAATAATAATAATAATAATAATAATAATAATAATAATAATAATAATAATAATAATAATAATAATAATAATAATAATAATAATAATAATAATAATAATAATAATAATAATAATAATAATAATAATAATAATAATAATAATAATAATAATAATAATAATAATAATAATAATAATAATAATAATAATAATAATAATAATAATAATAATAATAATAATAATAATAATAATAATAATAATAATAATAATAATAATAATAATAATAATAATAATAATAATAATAATAATAATAATAATAATAATAATAATAATAATAATAATAATAATAATAATAATAATAATAATAATAATAATAATAATAATAATAATAATAATAATAATAATAATAATAATAATAATAATAATAATAATAATAATAATAATAATAATAATAATAATAATAATAATAATAATAATAATAATAATAATAATAATAATAATAATAATAATAATAATATAATAATAATAATAATAATAATAATAATAATAATAATAATAATAATAATAATAATAATAATAATAATAATAATAATAATAATAATAATAATAATAATAATAATAATAATAATAATAATAATAATAATAATAATAATAATAATAATAATAATAATAATAATAATAATAATAATAATAATAATAATAATAATAATAATAATAATAATAATAATAATAATAATAATAATAATAATAATAATAATAATAATAATAATAATAATAATAATAATAATAATAATAATAATAATAATAATAATAATAATAATAATAATAATAATAATAATAATAATAATAATAATAATAATAATAATAATAATAATAATAATAATAATAATAATAATAATAATAATAATAATAATAATAATAATAATAATAATAATAATAATAATAATAATAATAATAATAATAATAATAATAATAATAATAATAATAATAATAATAATAATAATAATAATAATAATAATAATAATAATAATAATAATAATAATAATAATAATAATAATAATAATAATAATAATAATAATAATAATAATAATAATAATAATAATAATAATAATAATAATAATAATAATAATAATAATAATAATAATAATAATAATAATAATAATAATAATAATAATAATAATAATAATAATAATAATAATAATAATAATAATAATAATAATAATAATAATAATAATAATAATAATAATAATAATAATAATAATAATAATAATAATAATAATAATAATAATAATAATAATAATAATAATAATAATAATAATAATAATAATAATAATAATAATAATAATAATAATAATAATAATAATAATAATAATAATAATAATAATAATAATAATAATAATAATAATAATAATAATAATAATAATAATAATAATAATAATAATAATAATAATAATAATAATAATAATAATAATAATAATAATAATAATAATAATAATAATAATAATAATAATAATAATAATAATAATAATAATAATAATAATAATAATAATAATAATAATAATAATAATAATAATAATAATAATAATAATAATAATAATAATAATAATAATAATAATAATAATAATAATAATAATAATAATAATAATAATAATAATAATAATAATAATAATAATAATAATAATAATAATAATAATAATAATAATAATAATAATAATAATAATAATAATAATAATAATAATAATAATAATAATAATAATAATAATAATAATAATAATAATAATAATAATAATAATAATAATAATAATAATAATAATAATAATAATAATAATAATAATAATAATAATAATAATAATAATAATAATAATAATAATAATAATAATAATAATAATAATAATAATAATAATAATAATAATAATAATAATAATAATAATAATAATAATAATAATAATAATAATAATAATAATAATAATAATAATAATAATAATAATAATAATAATAATAATAATAATAATAATAATAATAATAATAATAATAATAATAATAATAATAATAATAATAATAATAATAATAATAATAATAATAATAATAATAATAATAATAATAATAATAATAATAATAATAATAATAATAATAATAATAATAATAATAATAATAATAATAATAATAATAATAATAATAATAATAATAATAATAATAATAATAATAATAATAATAATAATAATAATAATAATAATAATAATAATAATAATAATAATAATAATAATAATAATAATAATAATAATAATAATAATAATAATAATAATAATAATAATAATAATAATAATAATAATAATAATAATAATAATAATAATAATAATAATAATAATAATAATAATAATAATAATAATAATAATAATAATAATAATAATAATAATAATAATAATAATAATAATAATAATAATAATAATAATAATAATAATAATAATAATAATAATAATAATAATAATAATAATAATAATAATAATAATAATAATAATAATAATAATAATAATAATAATAATAATAATAATAATAATAATAATAATAATAATAATAATAATAATAATAATAATAATAATAATAATAATAATAATAATAATAATAATAATAATAATAATAATAATAATAATAATAATAATAATAATAATAATAATAATAATAATAATAATAATAATAATAATAATAATAATAATAATAATAATAATAATAATAATAATAATAATAATAATAATAATAATAATAATAATAATAATAATAATAATAATAATAATAATAATAATAATAATAATAATAATAATAATAATAATAATAATAATAATAATAATAATAATAATAATAATAATAATAATAATAATAATAATAATAATAATAATAATAATAATAATAATAATAATAATAATAATAATAATAATAATAATAATAATAATAATAATAATAATAATAATAATAATAATAATAATAATAATAATAATAATAATAATAATAATAATAATAATAATAATAATAATAATAATAATAATAATAATAATAATAATAATAATAATAATAATAATAATAATAATAATAATAATAATAATAATAATAATAATAATAATAATAATAATAATAATAATAATAATAATAATAATAATAATAATAAT